>OY728153.1:1588541677-1588954522 GCA_963277665.1 Viscum album | reverse complement strand
GAGGAACTAAAAATCAAGGGAAAGAAGGAAATTGAAGAGTAGAAGAGGTTTAAAGGGTCTTACCATGAATACAACCACTTGAATCTGAGGTAGAAGATCACCAAAATGGAAGGATAAGATAGGAGACTCCAAAGGGGTAGGTTCTTGGTCCATTTGAGCATGAGGGGGGGGGGGGGTAGAAATAGATGATTATAGAATTAAAATCATTTGGGTTAAAAGTGGAATTTCTACTTTTAATGAATCTGATATGGCTGCATGGTTTGGATGTATGGTTTTCCAAACCATGAACCAACCTTGCACAAAACACTACCTAGACAAAAACCAACTTGCATGGTTTAATTATAGAGACCTCATGGTTTGAAAAACCATGCTCCTACCATGATAAATGGGAATTTAAAATTACATAGTTGATTTGAATTCATGTCATAGGGTTTACCAAAGCACGCACAAGACATGTGATACAAGACAAACTCACCTAAGGTCCCATACAGTTTCAACTCAAACTCACACTATTTAATTTTCAACTATATTGATAAGCCATGTATAGAACAAAAAAACTAAAAAAACTAAGTAAAGACAACCACATGGCTTCCTCTAAACCATATACATTAATAAAAACTCCAAATTTCCATGTTTCAGGATAAAAATTCATGGAAACATAAAATGAACCTCAATATTATAAAATCAAATAAAATAAACTCTATAGTGACATGTTGGGTGTCCTAATTCTCCCCACCATACCATTTTCTTACCCTATAAAGTCTCAGGTCCAAGTAGAGGTCAAATTAAAATGTATTCTAAAACAAATCCTTAAGAAAAGGATGGGTCCTCGAACAACTAGACAAATCATCAAACTACACCAAATATCCTCAAGCAACCCAATAAAGAATCGATAAATAGTATATAAAAGAGAGGCTCTAAGAAAGTATAGACCTATTATAGGTCTCTCCACTATTTTGAATTTATCTAAAATGTATAAACAACTAAAAAAATCTCTTTCACAAGGTAAAAGGGCATCACTGAGCAACTACATTCTCAAAATATCTAATGGAATGACAAAAATCCACTGGTTATAACCAACCACATGAAATAAATTCAAAATAACAAGGATAGAACTACCCTAAGAAACATCTTAAAGGATTGAAAAACTGAATCATCAATCCATGACATCCAAAAAAGGAGCCCTATAATGGAATACATGCCTCATTAAGAAATAATATAACTCTAACTTAAAGGTCACATCCACTCTATGAGTTTGCTTAGATCCAAATACAAGAAATATAATCACATGGTGATTCAGAAAGAAAACATAGTCTAGTGGCATCCAAAGTCTAATAAAAAAAAATTATACCCCTAAGTTTATGTGCACGCACAATAGGTTCTTCCCATATCAAAAAAAGAAGAAAAAGCTGACCAGATTTCTACACCATGTAAGGGAAATAATAAACAACAAGTCACAAATGATTCCCAAAAATAACCACTGATCATAACGAGAAACCAAAGAGGCCTCTAAGAAAACACTTATAAGGTTTTTATTAAGCCACAACTATTATAAACTCAACAATAATAAATACCAAAATGTTCTATCACTTAAAAGAGACATAACCAAGAACCCATAGGATGCATCAAATGATGGTCACTCATTAATAAAACCTCAAATGCTTCCAAGCTTAAGGAAACCTTCCAAACCAGAGCTCACACAAGAGTCCACAAGAAAAATTGATCCTCACTGATCCAAAAATCAATCCAACATATTGGGTATAAACCACTAGAACCAATGATCTCTAAAGGATCCACTTAAGAAACACCACCCTAAATAAATCCAAGGAACACTATCCTAATAAGGAAACAACACATGCCACTCTATTCAAAACCTGGGCATTGTTAAAATTGGAAGGAAGAAAAACCTCTAAGATAAACATTCTACTTCCACACTAGACCTTTCTAGGAGTACTATATTAAAAAATGTGGGAAATAGACCATTACATTATCATGTACCTAAAATATAAAAAATAGTTCCAAAAACACACTAGGGATATCCAAAAACACAATTTTCTATAACAAGTAATGATTTTCTAAATCTCACTTCTTTAAAAGACACAGATCCATTGAAAAGGACCCAAAAACCCCATTTTGAAAACCAAGGAACTATTAAAATAGGGATTTATTTTATTAAAATCCAAATAAAAACCATTTTACAATTCAAAACCCAAGCCCTAACTCAATTTGGTCAATTTAAAACATTTACAAATATGACTTTAAAATAACATCGACTAGTTTTAAAACCAAAATTCCATTTTAGGTTTCAAAATAAAACACAATCATGTTTTAAAACTACTTCAAGTCACCTACCCATTTTAAAATATTCCAAGGGTAAAAATCTAAATTATTTATAAAACCTATTTTGGAAAAATCATAAGTTTCCTTTAAAATATGAAACCCACCTTTCAAAACACCATTTTCACTTGATTAGAAAAATAAATCATAAGTAAAACATTTTACAAATTTCAAAATGAAATCAACCATTTCAAAACATTTCATAAAACAAATCTCATTTAACAAATAAGTACTACGAACTTCTTTTAAAATTGAAAATGTATTTCTCATGAAATTTACTTTTCACACACACAAGATGAATTTTACAGCACATGAAAAATACATAAATAAAGGCACAACACAAGACTCAATAAAGAATTTGATCCAATAATGCCAACATATCTCAAGACCAACTATAAATATTTTACCATTTCCCTAACATGCTAGGAAATTCAAAGGTAAATAGGTATAAATAAAAAAACTAAACTGGGATACAGAATTGTGCTTAACTTGGCCACATGGTTTACAACCACATGCCAATAATGAATTGGTCCCTACAACATACTAGGAATTAAGTTCTTGGTTTCCACATGTTTTGTCATCCCCTCTAAGAAAACTTTATACTTTAATTACCTCTTCTATATCCACCCCAACATCAAACATGGTCCCCCAAGGAAACTCAATTTATTTCATTGAGGATCAAAGCACAACCTCCGTAGGTATCAATATATAATCCAAACAACACCATTAATGGAGATCCATAATCAAGATAAAAATTCCATATTCCCATGGAAACTTGAGGCTCAGGGTGAGAAAGATATCACAAAACTCTCCCTACACCAACATACCAAGTCTCAAAAACATTATCTTCAAATGAAAAACAAACCAAATAATATAAAGGAATTCCAAAACCTAGGTCCTACTGAGAACCTAGTACTCTGATACCACTTTATAGAGAACCGACCTGGGGTTCTATCTAACATGGCTCCTAAATCGATATTCCACAAGTCCTGAAGGGAATTTAAGATCCCTACGAACATGAAACTAGTTCTAGGGCATCAAAAAACGTACCTTGGGAATGATTTCACCCTCATACAACAATATAATAAGTTACATAAATAAATATAATAAACATCCAGTTGGAGATAAACATAATTGAACATTCAAATATGATAAACAATCGATACATAAATAAAATAATACTGAAAATAGATATACATAATCTAGAGTATAAAATAAAACAATCAAAATGGCCAATATAAATACTCAAATTCAATAAAAAACCCCAAACTAGCTTCAACGAGCCTCCACATGACCCATGATCACCATCCAACCAAACATATCCCCCAAAAGATTAGTAAAGATAAAGACTAGCCGAAATGAACTGAAACCTATAAAATATAGGCACGAGTTAAATATCCTAGTATGTTACCACAACCTAGTGAATATAAGTAGTCACTTTCCCATTACATCCTAAATATGATAGTTTTAGATATAATAAAAAATTAAACATTTTTCATAAGATTTTACAAAAAGAAACAATAACACATCACAAGTGTATTAGAACTCTTTTTCCAAGATTTTAATTAAATGAAAATAATCCCTTGGAAAACATTTTTCTCTGACCAATATCTCTTTTCCAAAACATCATTTTAAAGTCTTACTTTAAAACCATTTTATAAACACCTTTTTTTTAAATACACATTTCAAACACTTAAAAGTGGTTCCAAATTTTCACACAGTTTTCCAAAATATCTTTGAAATATGATATTTTTATAAAAATAGGCATGTCAACCTAAAAACACATTTTCAAAACCCAAAAATGCCCTCAGTTTTAAAAATGAGTCACATATGCCTTTACATTAAAACCATTCCAAAACTTTTTGGAAAATAATGTTCTATATTTTAAAGAACATACCCCTTTCAAAACCATTTTATACAACAAATTAAAAGCACCTTAAAATCATGATTTCTCTTTATTTCTTCTAAAACATTTCACAAAACCTTTTAAAAAACACTTGAAAAGTACCACACATAAATAAGAAAGAAAGCACATATTCAGGAACCACTATGTTAATTCATTCAATTAGGATAAATAAGAAACAAGAACATAGGTTCCAAATAATAATCTAATAAGTATGGGATATAATCGATATAAATGATAAATCCATTAAATTGATCCTCAAAAGAATCCTAGTGTCACGACTGTAACTAATGGGATAAATAAATGGGTGCTAAAATTACTTACAATAACCCTAGGCCCCCAAAGCACTCAATGTGAAAATAAAATTTGGAATCTCACTTAGTCCTCCTTGGGATATCTCAGTCCCCACTTGGGATCTCTCGGTCCCCACTTGGGCTCTCTCAATCCCCACTCCACAAAATCTCATTTTTTATTTGGGAGAAACTCCCCCTTTATGATCTCCCTTAGTCCTGAGAAATATTCCTTAACAAAAATTTAACTTATTTAGGGCATAAACCACCTAAGCCACTTAACCCATTCCTATTAGTTTACCATGAAAAGTCAAAGGTAGTGATAATAATTATACAATTACATAGATCAAATATAAAACATTTGAAACCACACACACCACACCTCTCATGCCCTCACAAAGAATCATCCCCATTTATATCAAAACAAAAGAAACATATATTAATTCATCAATAATAAAAATCCCCTCATGGTATTACAAGCCACCACAAACATACAAGGTTTACAAGGGGCTCAAGAGGGCCTCACACTGTAATGAACCAAAATTTTATCAATAAACTTTCCCTTCTTATAATTATATCATGTAGTATAAAGCATATACATCACATAGAGAATCAAACACAACATTATTATCATAAATGTAGAATGATACATTAGTCATCAACTAAACCAACAATAATTCCAAATATTACAATGGAAAAATAAATAGAAGATAATAGAATAAAAATATGATAATTTAGATCTTCTTGATCCACCAGAATAACTACACTTACAAACAAAGATATAGAAAAAACATAATTTTAATAATAAAATATTAATTTTGAAGATGAAAAAATATATAAACTCAAGAAAAATTGAAGTTAATTGATAATGAATAGAATAATAGGTATTTATAGGAATTAGGGAACCCATACGACCATTATAAATCTGAACATTGGAATAATAATCTGACTGTTGGAATAGTAATCCAACCATTGGAATAGTTATCTGACTATTAGGAATAGTAATATTAATGTTAGAATAGTAAAATCACCTATTAAAATGAAAATTAATATTTATGTATCTTTTAAAATGAAAATATGGTATATTTATATCATGATACAAATAAATAAATATTTTAAAAATGATAAATTAAGAGTTAATATTTTTGTAAAACATAAATATTTTATTAGAAATTTTATAATAAATATAATGATTTAAATGAAAATAAATTTTCATAAAATGGATTCATAAATTAATATTTTTTTTATTATAATCATAATATAATTTTATGATACCATAATTTTTTTTAAAGGGTCATAAAATCGATTATAATGTTAAAATCAACATTTTTCAATTAAATGAAGATTTTATTTAAAAATTAAATTCCACATATTTAGAAAATTATTTTCATAAAATGGATTTCATTTTTGAAATATACACTTTGAAAAATAGTTAGAGTGAATTGTTGGGATTTTTATAAAATAGTTGAATTTTTGGTGAATAGTGAAATACTGTAATTTATGGTATTTAACATTATAAGCCAAATCAATGAATTTTTGAGTCATGGATGATGTAATAACCCATTATTTAAAACTAAAATACACCATATAATTTATATATTCACAAGAATAAATACTATTTCTAGTCTTGATCCAAAATAATAAACAAATAAATATAATAATAAAAAGCACCCCTTTCCCCCTTATAAATACCACCCATCACAACCCATTATCCTCACACATTATTATCCTTGAATATTTAAAAATATATACTAAAACATCTCCACCCCACTCTACTCATTTCCAATTGTATATTGGCTCCCCAAAAGACCAATTCCAACTTCCTTAAGGGGTCCTTCGAGGAGGTGATATTCAAGAGGTAACATTCTCAAACTACCCTTTTTAATTTCTTTTCTTATTATACCTTCTCATCACCTATTTCATCCATAAAATCACAATAAGGAATTTTATATTGATAATGTAACATATTCTATCCATCCCTTTTCTCATCTCCTCTTATTCAAAGAAACAAAACCATTGTCCAAATTATGGCGGTTAACCGTCTCCGTGGATAATGAGTTTCCGTTTTACATTACTACCTTAAAGGCTGGTAATAAAACTATTATTATTTTTAAATAATAGTTAAATAAGTATATTATAACTTATTTTATGTTCTAGTACTAATATATGGACAAAATATTATATAAAATGAAACTAGTTTGTGATGGTCGGTAAAACCGCCTAAATGAACTAACCACATAATGATAACATTTTTAATCAAAGAACCACACCCATGTCAGAAAAAATGATAAATAGGAACATTTATACTTTTTGAAGTGAATTAGTACCATTTAATTTCACTTCTGAAGTATTATTCCCATTTCAAAATAACTTCTTTAATTATACACAAGTGAATAGACCGTGAAACCATGAAATGAACGCTGCCAGAACAACAAAATTAAACTTTAAAACTCATCAAAATGGACATGAATGAACTTAATAAAATTATAATAAATTTAATATATGTGGAATATGTTACAAATTAATTTAAATTAAGTGAAATTTTATAATGCATTTGGACATAATTTAAGGGATATCTCCAAACCTCTATATTTCCTATGGGTTACATTTTCTCTCTATTTTCCTCAATTTATCTATCTATTAATATTATATAATTCTCTTATATTTTGTATAAATATTAAAAAAATATCTAACTCAATTCATATTTCATTTATGGGGATATACATGTTATAAAAGGTTCCCTTCTCAATTCCTCTCGATAAGCAAACCCGATTAAAGGAAACTTCTTAATTTCTCATCAATTTTTAAGCACACTCCAAAGAATGTTTTAATCCACCCATATTTTATAAAATATATCATTTTATCATAAAAACCCATTTTATTTCATTTATGTTTTTACATAAATAATTATTCCCTTATCCTCTTTAAATACTCTTTATTCATTTCCCTAAAACTGCGCTTAAGTGGCACATTTATAAAATTTCCAAACCACTCTTTTTAATGTTTTCAATTCATTTAGACATCATTATTCATGATGTATTCTTATTTTTACTTTATTAATGTACAAGAAATATTTAATACCTTCTTTCATGGATACCATTATGATATGCCCTTTGCTTTTTTCCTTATGACATGATTACAAAACCCATTTTTTTCTATGGCTAACGCTTATGTTTATTCCCTATGTTTGATTCCTTTATATGGTACACATATGCATGTACATGTTATGATGGGTTCACCTATATAGTGCTCCAATTAATTGGGAAATGTTTTTTTCTCATGATACATAATGTATGGTATTAGGGAGTAAACCTAATCCATTATTGGACTCTGTCCACTATGTGATATCATCTTGGCTATTAGACTTGACTCATGTTTTCATCATGATATATGTTGTTTCCACATTCCTATATTTCTGTGACCATATAATTATATATTCTATATGTTATGAATCTATATTTTTCTTCATAATACATGTCTTTTATTTTATCATGTTACGCCTTCTCACTCTTGTTTTATGCTTCGTTTCCATGTTTATTCCCTCATTGGGATTTTTTAGCTCACCCTTTTTTTCTATGTATTTCCCAGGTTATCCTATGTAGTTATAGGAGGTAAAAGGGAGTTAATAGATCATTATGAAGATTAATAAAAATATGTTTTATTTTACCTCTATGTTTTCTAATTATGTACCTAGTCTTCCAAATACACTAGGCTTTTCGATCCTTGATTTTTATTTAATGGATATTTATGCTTAAAAGCATGTAATATTATGTGTAAAAGTATTGGGTCACTATAGTTGGTATCATAGGATGGTATATTTATTTTTGGGGATTAAGACTAGAAAAATTTAGTAAAAACCCTAGGGATAATTCTATCACCATGGATGACCTAGATTGAAACTAAGGGAATCATAAGTTAGGATATAATTTTCTTTTATATGTTATTCCTTTTAAGTTCATATTTGCCTTTTTATATGTAAGTCCTCGAACCCATAAGATCGGAGCTGGTGCATTATTTTAATACATTATCATAGATATAAGTTTCATATCCCAAAGGGCTGATCAGTTTAGTAGTCTTGAAAAATAGATTACATACATGAAGCTTACATTACAATTGAAAATATAAAATACAACATAGATAATCTTTTTAGAACACCATTATTATCCTAGATTAACCCTATATATAATAATATATATATATATTGGTATCCTAGGAAAATAAATCATACAAAAGGGGCGAGCTCAGATGCTTAGTAATGGTAAACAATACAACATAAGATTTTAGAAACAAGCATAAACTTTTAAGGTAAGGTATAAAACTGAAACAAAAGCCTTTTAAATATAATATTCAACCTAATATGGTAATAATAAATCAAATAATTCCATTTAAACATTCACATGGATATTCTACTAGTTTAATAATCACATGTAATATCAATAACAAATCTCATAATGAGGGAATGCATAATGTTGGACATCATAACCATACCATCTAGGCCTCATGCCAAGACCATACATAAACAAGTAAAAACCCAAACTAGTTTATCTCATGAGACCTACTAATGCATTGAGGGGGTATAGTGGGCCCTTACCATAACTTACTAATTCCAATTCATTCCTCATATGAAAAGGGTGAAACATAACCAACATAAACATTCATATTAAAACTAGCATATGAAATGTTAATACTTTAACCATAAACCATGAATGGTATCAAAATAGCATATACATAGTAAAATATATCACAAACAATTAAATAAAATATTATATATTGTATTATAATAAAACAACCTAAATTAAGCATACAATACAACAAAGGATGTTGACATAGATGCAAATGTTCTTAATAAAATCATTAGAAATTTATTTAGAGAAATACACTTTTTTATTGAAAATAGTTATTTAAAATGATATAATTTTTTTTAAAAAAAATTCATTTAAAATAATCCTGTAAGCTTGTAAAGAAAGATTCAAAATGTTAAGGTATCACAGCAGCAGAAAAATCCGCTCACGCTGTATAAGTTAAAAAAACAATCTTCTTGTACTTTGTCAAAAAACTCAAACAAAGTACCTCGTAAGGGAAAAAACAAAAAAATTCCTTTTTATAAAATTTAACATGTGTAAAAATGTATTTAAAAAATTGTAAAAAATTAGTAATAATTTTTTGAAATATATTTTTAAGAAATATGGACATGGATGATAAATATTTCCTAGTAAATACTTACATATAAATAATCTTGAATAATAAAGAGATTGTAAAATTAACCCTTACCTTGTACTTTAATTTAGTCAAGGATGCGTTAACCACTTGTATAATGGTTAAATAGTGTTATTAAGTTATTAAATAAATATATAAATTATTTATGATATCATATATGATCCTCTTATATCCTTTTCTTAATAATATTCCATTATTATCATTAATTTGGGCATGAACTGCTTCATTTTATTATGTTTATTTTGTCATGTAAGTGTTGTTTATTATGAATAGGATATATATTTTCCATATCCATAATGATATTAAATTCATAAATATTATATTCATTCATTACATACATTTTCATATTCATTCTTAAATGGTTGTAGTGGAGGATGAATCTCATCACATCGTGGAGACGGTAGGCTGTACGTACGCACAAGCGATGATATGATTCTCTTAATGGTTAAATGGTATAGAGTTGGATGGTATATTAATTATAAAAGGCCATTATCATGACACATTAATTATTTATAACCATTATAATTATCATTATACCCATCCAAATAAAGTAGTATTGAATAAACAATTACACCACGACGTGGAGACAGTAAGCCGTACGCACGAACGCATGATAATATTGTTATTCGTAGGATAGATAAAAGGAGGAATATGTTTGTTAGATAATCATAATAATATCTCATAATTTATATAATATTTTATTTATTACTTTAGTATGGAAACAACATAGGAATAATAAGTAGAAGAAGAAAATAAATTGAATTGAATTGGTAAAACAATTACCTCTTCTTTGAGCATCTCCTTTTGATTTGCACAAAAGAAATTCTTAGGTTGGATTTCTACCCAAAGTATGGACTCTAGGATTATGTGATGGAAGTTGGGAGGATAAATGAGTAGGTATTGGTAGATAAAAATGGCTTTATAGGTTTTAATAAAAGAGAATAAGGGGTTCCCTTTTATAAGAGAGGGGAGGGGCACTTTAGGAAACTCAAAATTATTAATTTATTATAAATTGATTTTCGATTCAAAATAGCTCCAAAGTGAGTTATTTATAAGATAAGATAAGGATATATCTAAATCCTCTCAACCAATAAAATTTATACATGTTTTGATTTTATTTTAAACCTTATCATTTTTATTTATCCTTAATTAATCTATTTAATTTTAATTGTAGTAATAATATTCTAAATATTAAAAGGTTATAAATATTTACTTATGCGGTGCCAATTTTACATAAATGGAAACTTTATGAAATTTTATAACTTATAATTATCACTTTTTTGAAATATTTTTTATGATTTTTAAATAATTTTTAAAAAATTTATTTTTATAAAATATCAATAGTGTCAATTTTGACACTATTCATTTCTTAGACTTTAAATAAAATCCAAAAAGAAACATAACTTCAAAAAAAAAAGTTTTAATATACTCATAAAATGTCATAGTCACCTAAAAAATTATTGTAGCATCTTAATTAATTCAAATTATATTTCTTTTAATATTTTTAATATCATTTATTTGATATTTCTATTAATAAAATAATTTTTGCTTCACTATTGTGTCATCATTAATGGTAATTATTTAATTTATAAAAATTATAAATAAATTAATATGATATAGATAATTATTCTATATTTACAGAGACTATTTATTATCAAAGTTATCACTTGGTGATCTCTATATTAAAATTATTATACTTATAAGAAATGAAAGTGTAACATTTTGTCACTTTTATTGATTTTAATAATTTCCATGTCATATTCATGGAAAAGTTTCCATTAAATGATTCCATTTAAAAAAATAGATGATAAGGGTAAAATTTAGTCATTAAATAGGATTTTTACACGTGTGAGGATAAATTTATAATATTATTTTTACCTTTAATTACCTGATTTACCCTTAACCACGGTAATATTTTTTTTATTAAAGTTATTATTCATAATGTCAAAAAATAAACGATACCTATTTAAATAATTTGGAACCAATGATTAAAAATATGGAATCAATTTTTCAAAATTTTAAACACAAAAGTTTTAGTAATTAAATTAAAATTAATCCTATTGATGGAATGAGAAAACAAGTTTTTTTAAAAGTAAAAACTATCAAAAGATTGACATGTGTTTATATCCAATTTTAATGTGAAAATAATTAAAATGACCCACATTAGATTAAATTATAAAAATATAATATAATTATACTTTAAAAACAATCAAATGTATAATTTAACACTATAAATTATTTCGATGAAAAAAGTTGTTTTCAATTAAAATTTAGTATTTTCACTATTCATCAAAACATAAAATTTATCAAAAAATACCAAAAATTGAACCAAAATAAATTTTGATATTACAATTTAAAATAAGAAGTTTATTTTTTCAAACTTAAAATATAAAAGTGTTAAATATTGTATTTAAAATTGGTTCTTTATTAAAAGGCGGTAAAATTGTTGTTTAGAAAAATATTGCTTTTTAATGCGTAAAATTGGATTAATTATTATCTTATGACTATAAAATCATTTTTATGGATGTAAAAACATATGATTGATTATATAATATATAAATTTCATAATTTTATTAATAATATTCATTCATGATGACGTAATGACTAGGTTATAATGGCCGTGTTAAAATAACGATATTTAATTATATATCATTATTCATTTAAATTTGGTGTTGTGTGAAACGTAAGCTATCAAAGATATTAAATTTAAAAATAGACATAATGTAAAATATTGTGGTGTTATATTCTTCCCTCCTTCAATAAATTGCATCCTTGTAATTTTCGAATTCGGGTTCGGTAACTAAGGTTTGACTATTCAAAATTCCTTTATTGAAATCCCACATCAGAACAAGGGTCGAAAAAACTTCTAATTTAAAATAAAGAAAGGGAAGTAATAAGGTAACCAGGGATTACACATAAAATGGTTCCATGTAGGAAAAAATGGACATGAAAGAAAAATCTAACCATCAAGTTTTGATGAAGAGTGATAAAGAACACGGTTAGGAGAAAGTTAACAATCACAAAGCTATAAATCTATGATGATCTAAGTAACCATTTGATTAATCAAAAAAGTACTATGATATAATTTTTGGTTTTAAGATACTTTACCTAGAGTTGAAGAATATTTTACTATTTAGATAATCACTTAATTGATTTCTTTCCATGTCATAAGCACAATCTCATCCTTTGGTTGTGCTTTGATTTATTTTCACTTCATCCCTTACACTTGGAAATGAAAGTTCAAAAATTATTTTTTCATGCATGAAGAACTTGTGATAAATCATAAGGCCCACAAGTATTTCCTTCATCCTCTAAATGATATTGAAACTAAAAAGGTTATCCCAAAGTATCCAATAAATCATACTTTAACCTCAAATAATAATATCTAATGTTCAACTTACTCCATTCCAACCTTAAGACTTATCTAAAATAATTCTATCCAAATTAAAAGTCTAAAAAGGTCTCTAAATTTCCAAAATAAATCGTAACATCAGATTCACCAAAAAATATAACGTATCTCTTATGGACATATAGTAAATATTTAATCACCCTAATTTTTTTAATGAAAATGTTCATGCCTCCAAATCCTTAAATTAGAAGTACTGCAATACAATCCTTATATATTACATTATTATTATAACATAATTCTTTAATAAAAAAACAAATACATTAATTATTCTGCTTCAACTGTAGTAACAACATAAACTTTACCTTGATCCATTTAATTCTTCTAAGCTATACTTCCTTGATGATTTAGAAAATCATTTTCATAATGTCCAATATCTTTATAATTATAGCATTTCAAATTTACAACTTCTTTCTTTCCCTTACAACCATGAGCTTGGTGACCTTTCTCTCCATACTTGTAAAAAACTCCCATTCCTTTTAATCAATCACTGAGGTGTTTCTTTCCACAATTATCACATATAAAAAAAATCCTTATTTCCCTTTTTTCCCTTTATCCATCTCTTACTCCACCGTTCTATTCTTCTCTTACTTTCCCTTAAAGTAATAAGACTTAGAAAATTATTTCTCTATCTTTATAGCACATGAGAATATATCTTTATATGGTGAGAATGTTTGGGAAACCAAAGCCTTTCAGAGAAATGGTTTTAATTCATCAAAGAAATGACCAATCTTACTTCTTAGGTTACGTATGTAGTCTATATCATGCCTTGCTAACCTTATAAAGTTGGCCTTATACTTTTCAACATTCTCATACTACATTTACCTTATCTTCAAGAATTTTCTATCCATATCCTCTCTCTATTCACAAGGGAAATACTTTTCCAATAAAATTTCTTTTTAATACTTCCATTCTATAATTTCAATTTCTTCCTCCTCCTTTGTGTTTTGAATCAGTGACCACCATTAATCCGTATCTCCTGAGAGATGATAAACTGCCAGAAAAACTTATTCCCTTTCATTACCCACCAAATCAAGAAATAATTTCTCTAAGGAACTTATCCATTGCTTAGATGCAAATGGATTTATAGTCCCATTGAATGTTGGAGGCTGTTATCTCATGAAGCGGTCTAACATTGATCCTCCATGTTGTGGATCGGGATGCTTTATACGGGTAATGTTATTATTCATAACCAGAGTCAGTTGTTCCAATATAGTTATAAGTTGTCCAGAACCAATTGAAACTCTTGCTCCAACATCATTATCTTGCATAGGAGGGAAATACATACATATATTACGCGTGTTGATATGATTTCTATTTATTCCACTAGACGCTGTCACGAACCGAATCTGGTCACCGGAAAAACCGACACAAAATCTAGACCGTGACAAGGCCCTAAGGGAGTTCCCGATCCCCACGGGCTAGTACAAGTTCTCGGGTATCATATAATGATAATTGGGAACGATTTACCCAATTTTATAAACATTAAACAACAAACAAACTCAATAAAACAAATCTGGATTTTTTTTAACTAAAACCGTATTTTACAAAATTTCAGAACTGAATTACATAAGTTAAAACTATGTTTAAAGACCATTAAAAAGGTACAAAACCAAATAAGGATATCCCAAGAAACCTCATGGCAAGGGGAACCACCCTCAAGCCATCTCAACAAGACTTCACCACAAATGACCTACCAGAAACCCGAACCACTGGAACTAAAAACTGTACCCAACCTGTGACAACAAAAATAACCAAGTCTACTTACAACTAAGGGTTTAAGTAGGTTGTGAGCCAAATCCCAATAGGATACCACCACTAATAGATTCCATGTGATAAACATTTAATGATGAAAAGCATGAAAGTTTTCAAAAACATGAGATGCTAGTTAAAATTTCTAAAAGATGCAACATTAAATAAAAATAGTTTTCAGGTGGGATAATTTAAAGAATAAAAGCATTTAAAATAAATACCATAGATACTGAATTTTACAGCCTCTCATACCATATGCCGATGGTATGCACAAAATATCCAGTGAGCATAAGCAATGAGAAATAACCCCTAGGCACTAGCTAGCTGTGGGTCCCAGGTACCTCGTATCTTGATGAGAGTAACCATCACAAATATCCATTCTCGTGCATGATCCACTAGTAGGGAACATACTCATAACCTAGTGGTCCCCAATCATCATCATCATAGTTTAGTTAGATTTGTAAGCGTTAATCTTTCTAAGTGAAACTGAGGCCAAACCCCACGGATTCACTAGCATACTAGTACACGTCCACTCACCTAGATACCCAGGTTTTCCCTTTGTGCTCAAACAAGTTCAACAAATCAATGAATATACTTTTCACATGAAAATATCATTTCCATATCCTAAATTCACCAAACATCCCACATGTATACAACACAAGTAACAAAAGTCCACTTTTCATTCAGATTGATTTTGAAATCCGACTCACACCAAAATAGCCCACAACACTTTTCACATTTCTTTAACACTTCCACAAATCCATTAAAAGATTTTATAAAACCATTCCAATATATTAAAACTCTCATAACATCCCACTCACTTGTTACATAATACCCTTTTTACCTTCAAAATAATTTTATCATCAAACTTACACGAAACAACCCACAAACAAGTTTCGCTCAAACATCACAATTTATTAAAACATTTCAGAAATTTACAAAAAATTATAAAAATGTTTGACATCTTAAAACCTCACTTCACCTTTAAAAACCCCTTAATAGGTGAACACACATACCAATAAGTACAAAATCACCCTTTTCCCACTTTTTTTGACCAACTAAAACATTTTCAATTTTCATAAAAAGAACCCAAGTGGTGTCAATATATCTTGCACACAAAACCCATTTCAAAACCACCATTTAAGACCGAAAATTAAACCAATTCCTATAAAAAATAGAATTGGAATCTCTAGAGACATTTATAAAACCACTTTCAAGTTTTATAAAATCACCTTGAATAATACTACAAAAGATTCAAATGAAAACACGCATTTTCATAAAATGCTCTCAAGAAGTATAACAATATTTTACACATAAAACCTATTCATAAACCCTATTTTTAGGCCAACATGACACTAATACATTACCAAACCAGAATTGTAAGTCCAAACAAGATTTAGTAAACCAATTCCATATGTTATAAAATACACCAAAATAATACCCCACGAGTAGCACATTAAAACACCCAATTTCAAGTTAAAATGAAAATATAAAATTGAAAACTTAACCAAATCAATCATAAACCATTTTCAAACCACACCCAACATATGAGGAATATGAAAAATGACTAAATAAAACAAGATAACTCATCAATAATTGTTTACAAATGGAACCACCTACCTTTTATGCCGAAACCCTCAAAACATGGTGCGAAACATCAACCGCACCACCACTGAACTAAAGAAAGATAAATCCAGACCTAGACCAAAATATTTGACAAAAAATACACTAAATCAAACCCTAGGTTCGAACATCAACTTCTGGACATGAGGAACTTCACAAAAGGGTGAAAGAAACCCTAAGGAAGGGGAAGAGATCAAGGAAAGAAACACTTACTTGAAACATCTTGAATAAAACGAACCAAATACACCAAAATTTGAATCTTCAAGCAACAAAACATGATATGGATGCTATAATGGTGATTAGAAGGTCATTTGGGGATAGAAATGGGGGAAAAAGAGCAGAAATTGAAGGAGTTATGAAAGAAACGATTTACCTCTTCAAATCTGGACGATTTGAGATATCCAGAGATGTTTCGCCCAAATTCGCGAACCAAATGAGATCAAAAGCGGCGAAACAGATAATGGGAGTGATCCTTAGTATTTGGGTTCGAGTAGGAGGTGGAATAACCGAAAAATGATAAATATTGAATGAGATATTAAAATATTAAAAATAAAACTTAAAGCAGGAAATGGGATTTCGGGCTGACCCAAAACCTTAATAAAAAACCCAAATCCATCATGATTATGGATTTTTATGAGTCCCAAATGGATATGGTAGTTTTTATATATTAGGGTATGACAATTGAGAAGTTGAATTGTTGTAAAATCTTGAAAAATTAATGAGTTATAAAATAAACAAAATTGGTTTTTAAATCTGGAAATGGGCTCACGGTTTGGCCCAAATTTTGAAAACCCACAGTTTCCACCAAAATGCATGCGAAACCCCCCCAAAAAAGAAATAATGTAAATTAAATGACCAAATAACTTTAAAATAAGTCACGTATGTGACAATTCTCCCCACCATAAAACTTTCCGCCCTCGAAAAGCCACAGTAAGGCCAAATACAAAAACCAAACCCAACTGATAATCCAAGAAGTAATTCATTGCCAAGATTCACCCCCAAAGGACAAAACACCTCCAGTGATCATTTAAGGAAGGATTACTCTCACAAAAAAAAACTTACACCACTTTCCTGAAATGATCAATCACATTAAACCTTTATCCCAAAATAAAACTCCTTAAACACTATCCGAACAAGACTCGATCAATTCACCCAAACAAACAACAACATCGAAAAAGGTTTCACTTAATTTTCTATAACTAAACCATTGGGTGCTCTCCAGTACCAATGTTTACTCAAGGAAGATGTCGGTAGAAAGAAAGCTCTGAATGAGACTATCTACACCAAGCCAAGACCATGGATAAATCTAAGTTACTGGTACAGGGGGACACTAATACGCTCCCCACCATAAGAGACAACCAATTTTTTTTTTCAAGACAGAATCAGGACACTAATAGGGGGAGGCCTGAACAGACTCCCTGGTACATAGGGTAGAATTCCATTCAAAATTTCTGAAGGAAAATACATGAGAATCATAGTGGTTCTCCCCACCATAAGAACCAACTATCTTAACTGACCAGCATGGGCCAACATAGAAAAACCCAAAAATTTCAAGATTTGGGAAGGTCACACGGTTAGTCCGCATAGTTTGTGAAACCGTGAACTAACTGTGCTGATCAATCTTCCCACATGGATTCCAGGCACACAGTCACTCTTAATCGTTCAAAAACCATGTGCTCAGCCTGTATATCCAAACTTCCAACCATTCTCCAAAGACTCAATGTAAACCAAAGGGGGAGGGAATGACATTGGACGATGACATGGGTACAAGGACCTACACCTATTTCCACCAAACGTGAACAACAAAAGAAAGATGATGATACAAAAGGTTTAAAATCTTCCTATATTTCATATTTAGGATAGGAATTTGTACAAGGGTTTAAATGACCCTGTGATTTCCCCTGAATACGAGCCAGCTTCTCTCTGGGACCTATGGCTGGAGCTCAAAATATTGAAGCATCTTTGGCCTCGCAATTAGGCTGTGGAAACCCCTATGTGGAACTTCTTCTTTCGGTGCCACAAACATCTACACCGCATAACCCGATGGGTTCACCAAGACATAACACACTCCATAACTCACCTTACCAAAACCTAACATTACACTAAAACAAGGTATTAGAAGATGCAAAAACATCGCACCTTGTTTATTTGGGTGAGAAACAATAGAAGGGCAGGACACACATAAACACCTTCCTCTAAGATAGAGGATTTGATGTTTTTTACAAGGGAGACATACTACCAACATAAAAGTGACTCTAAAAGGATTTCATTACTTTCACCTATACGGTCAATCGAGCACATTACATCATATGACATCACTGAACATGACCATTGTGACTGATATAAACAATGCATGGAGAGGGACCTTATACAACATCCCCAAACAACACACAATTCTAGAAAGTGGCCACAATATCCTATCGTGACCATATTTCCCACAATGGTGGTTTAACATGAACTCATGCTTCAAAGAAACTTTGAAGAACCCATAGGCCCTCTTAGACACCATCGTGACACTCATCCACACTAACAACCCTAGAGCACATCCACCTTCGACGAATCAGAAAACATAAGAAACTAAGGTCTCTTTCAACCTTCCACGAGCACTCTCCAATTACAATAGGATCTAAAAATCAAAGAAAGGAATGGGTATAGACTCAATATAAAAATCTCAAGAAAAATATTCCTTATATTGATCAACTGGAGGATTTTCCAATGGCGAAACAATACAGGTTGCACTTCAGTTGTGCATTAACCCTTAATGGGGGCGTACCTTATCCAATGAGAGAACCCAAAGACCCAACCAAGCTGGTCTATTGGTCAAAACATGCCACAAACCAGATCCAAACACATGAAGGTAACCACCATAAAGGTTTCCTGAAACATATCTCAGAAGAGACTACTAACCAATCCTTTTACCCAACTTACCGTCTAAACACAAACCCAAAACACAGTTCGAACAAGAGGGGTTCTTGAACTCAAAACATCCCACAACATCAACATTTAAAAAAACACATAATTCACACCATCCCAAACCATTCATCAAGACATCATGTTTTCCTTTAAAAAAATTTCTTTGAAAACAAACGGTTCAGCGACTAGAGTATCCACAACTGGTACCCCATGGGTCTTACACATGCATGTTTTTGTACCACACTAGAAACCCTCCTCATATCTATCCTGACACTCATCCAGTCATGCCATCAACCATCCATTATCCTATATAACCCCATGCATGTGGTTACTCATGGAAATACCAAAGGTTAAAACAAAGATTCTTTCCACTTTTTAAAACCAAAACGGTCAACAAACACATCCTTTTTCTCAAAAATGCTAACCAGGAGATCCAAATCCCAATTCAAAAATTACTAAAATTTTCAGAAAGACACAACCATTTATACAAGAACTCAATTTCAAGATATTCACATCAATTTCAAAATATCTCATCCCATTAAAACACCCTTTTATTGTTTAGAAAACTCTATTGGAAACACTTTCCAAAACCAACATCAATATAGTTCCTGCTTTCAAAAGAGGTGTAAGCCCACCATTTTCCATTTCAAAAAAAAATTCCAAAAATTCTGTTCCACTATTTCATTAACAAAACCATTCCATCATTATTTGAAAATCATTTCAAAAAAAAACTTTACGCTTCTTAAAACCAAGTCACTTTAAAACCAAAGTTCCAATATTTCAAAACTAAAGAACACAATACAATGCAAGAGGAAACTAGTTTCAGTGGGTGACTTGGACATATGGTTGGAGGCCATATTCCAATGACTTCATAGTCATAGAGAGTGTTCTAGGGAAGATCCCCAGCTCCACATGGCTTTCTAGGCCCTGCGAGATCACTGAGACCGTTAACTCAACTCTCTTTTCATTTCCCCTAACCATCATCAAACCAAGAAAACCAAAGGACTTAGATAAATCCTGACCTCCCCTGGAAACTTGAATCCTGTCATGAGGTGTGGTGATCAGGCACACTACCCATAACCAAACTAACAAGTCCCAACAATCCTAACTCTAGACTATCCCGACTATTCCCTAAATAACGTTACCCGAAGAGTTAACCAGAACCTCATTTGATACCATTTTGTCATGAACCGAATCTGGTCGCCACCAAAACCGACACCAAATCTAGACCGTGACAAGGCCCAAATGGCGTTCCCGATACCCACGGTCTGGCACAAGTGCCCGGGTATAATATAATGATAATTGGGAATGATTTACCCAATTTTATAAACATTAAATAACAAACAAACTCAATAAAACAAATCTGGATTTTTCAACTAAAACCGTCTTTTAAAAAATTTCAGAACTAAATTACATAAGGTAAAACTATGTTTAAAGACCATTAAAAAGTACAAAACCAAATAAGGACAGCCCAAGAAACCTCATGTAAAGGGGCACCACCCTCAAGCCATCTCCACAAGACTTCACCACCAAGGACCTGCCAGAAACCCGAACCACTAGAACTAAGAACTGTACCCAACCTGCGACAACAAAAATAACAAAGTATACTTACACCCAAGGCTGTAAGTAGGTCGTGAGCCAAAGACCAATAGGATACCACCACTAATAGATTCCATGTGATAAACATTTAATGATGAAAAACATGCAAGTTTTCAAAAACATGAGATGCTAGTTAAAATTTCTAAAAGATGCAACATTAAATAAAAACAGTTTTCAAGTGGGATAATTTAAAGAATAAAAACATTTAAAATAAATACCATATCTACTTAATTTTACAGCCTCTCATACCGTATGCTGATGGTATGCACAAAATATCCAGTGAGCACAAGCAATGGGAAATAACCCTTAGGCACTAGCTAGCTGTGGGTCCCAGGTACCTCGCATCTCGATGAGAGTAACCATCACAAATATCCATTCTCATGCACGATCCACTAGTAGGGAACATACCCATAACCTAGTGGTCCCCAATCATCATCATCATAGTTTAGTTAGAGTTGTAAGCGTTAATCTTGCTAAGTGAAACTGAGGCCAAACCCCACGGATTCACTAGCATACTAGTACACGTCCACCCACCTAGATACCCGAGTTTTCCCTTTGTGCTCAAACAAGTTCAAAAAATAAATGAATATACTTTTCACATGAAAATATCATTTACATATCCTAAATTCACCAAACATCCCACATGTATACAACACAAGTAATAAAAGTCCACTTTTCATTCAGATTGATTTTGAAATCCGACTCACACCAAAATAGCCCACAACACTTTTCACATTTCTTTAACACTTCCACAAATCCATTAAAAAAATTTATAAAACCATTAAAATATATTAAAAATCTCATAACAGCCCACTCACTTGTTACATAATACCCTTTTTACCTTCAAAATCATTTTATCATCAAACTTACACGAAATAGCCCACAAACAAGTTTCTCTCCAACATCACAATTTATTAAAACATTTCAGAAATTTACAAAACATTATAAAAATGTTTGACATATTAAAACCTCACTTCACCTTTCAAAACCCCTTAATATGTGAACACACATACCAATCAGTACAAAATCACCCTTTTCCCACTTTGTTTGACCAACTAAAACATTTTAAATTTCATAAAAAGAACCCAAGTGGTGTCAATATATCTTTCACACAAAACCCATTTCAAAACCACCATTTAAGACTGAAAACCAAAACAATTCCTATACAAAATAGAATTGGAATCTCTAGATACATTTATAAAACCACTTTCAAGTTTTATAAAATCACCTTGAATAATACTACAAAAGATTCAAATGAAAACACACATTTTCATAAAATGATCTCAAGAAGTATAAAAATATTTTACACATAAAACCTATTCATAAACCCTCTTTTTAGACCCACATGACACTAATAAATTAACAAAACAGAATTTTAAGTCCAGACAAGATTTAGTAAACCAATTCCATATGTTATAAAATACACCAAAATAATACCCCACGAGTAACACATTAAAACACCAAATTTCAAGTTAAAATGAAAATATAAAATTGAACACTTAACCAAATCAATCATAAACCATTTTCAAACCACACCCAACATATGAGGAATATGAAAAATGACTAAATACAACAAGATAACTCATCAATAATTGTTTACAAATGGAACCACCTACCTTTTATGCCGAAACCCTCAAAACATGGTGCGAAACATCAACCGCACCACCACTGAACTAAAGAAAGATAAATCCAGACCTAGACCAAAATATTTGACAAAAAATACACTAAATCAAACCCTAGGTTCGAACATCAACTTCTGGACATGAGGAACTTCACAAAAGGGTGAAAGAAACCCTAAGGAAGGGGAAGAGATCAAGGAAAGAAACACTTACTTGAAACATCTTGAATAAAACGAACCAAATACACCAAAATTTGAATCTTCAAGCAACCAAACATGATATGGATGCTATAATGGTGATTAGAAGGTCATTTGGGGATAGAAATGGGGGAAAAAGAGCAGAAATTGAAGGAGTTATGAAAGAAACGATTTACCTCTTCAAATCTGGACGATTTGAGATATCCAGAGATGTTTCGCCCAAATTCGCGAACCAAATGAGATCAAAAGCGGCGAAACAGATAATGGGAGTGATCCTTAGTATTTGGGTTCGAGTAGGAGGTGGAATAACCGAAAAATGATAAATATTGAATGAGATATTAAAATATTAAAAATAAAACTTAAAGCAGGAAATGGGATTTCGGGCTGACCCAAAACCTTAATAAAAAACCCAAATCCATCATGATTATGGATTTTTATGAGTCCCAAATGGATATGGTAGTTTTTATATATTAGGGTATGACAATTGAGAAGTGGAATTGTTGTAAAATCTTGAAAAATTAATGAGTTATAAAATAAACAAAATTGGTTTTTAAATCTGGAAATGGGCTCACGGTTTGGCCCAAATTTTGAAAACCCACAGTTTCCACCAAAATGCATGCGAAACCCCCCCAAAAAAGAAATAATGTAAATTAAATGACCAAATAACTTTAAAATAAGTCACGTATGTGACAACTCTCCCCACCATAAAACTTTCCGCCCTCGAAAAGCCACAGTAAGGCCAAATACAAAAACCAAACCCAACTGATAATCCAAGAAGTAATTCATTGCCAAGATTCACCCCCAAAGGACAAAACACCTCCAGTGATCATTTAAGGAAGGATTACTCTCACAAAAAAAAACTTACACCACTTTCCTGAAATGATCAATCACATTAAACCTTTATCCCAAAATAAAACTCCTTAAACACTATCCGAACAAGACTCGATCAATTCACCCAAACAAACAACAACATCGAAAAAGGTTTCACTTAATTTGCTATAACTAAACCATTGGGTGCTCTCCAGTACCAACGTTTACTCAAGGAAGATGTCGGTAGAAAGAAAGCTCTGAATGAGACTATCTACACCAAGCCAAGACCATGGATAAATCTAAGTTACTGGTACAGGGGGACACTAATACGCTCCCCACCATAAGAGACAACCAATTTTTTTTTCAAGACAGAATCAGGACACTAATAGGGGGAGGCCTGAACAGACTCCCTGGTACATAGGGTAGAATTCCATTCAAAATTTCTGAAGGAAAATACATGAGAATCATAGTGGTTCTCCCCACCATAAGAACCAACTATCTTAACTGACCAGCATGGGCCAACATAGAAAAACCCAAAAATTTCAAGATTTGGTAAGGTCACACGGTTAGTCCGCATAGTTTGTGAAACCGTGAACTAACTGTGATGATCAATCTTCCCACATGGATTCCAGGCACACAGTCACTCTTAATCGTTCAAAAACCATGTGCTCAGCCTGTTTATCCAAACTTCCAACCATTCTCCAAAGACTCAATGTAAACCAAAGGGGGAGGGAATGACATTGGACGATGACATGGGTACAAGGACCTACACCTATTTCCACCAAACGTGAACAACAGAAGAAAGATGATGATACAAAAGGTTTAAACTCTTCCTATATTTCATATTTAGGATAGGAATTTGTACAAGGGTTTAAATGACCCTGTGATTTCCCCTGAATACGAGCCAGCTTCTCTCTGGGACCTATGGCTGGAGCTCAAAATATTGAAGTATCTTTGGCCTCACAATTAGGCTGTGGAAACCCCTATGTGGAACTTCTTCTTTCGGTGCCACAAACATCTACACCGCATAACCCGATGGGTTCACCAAGACATAACACACTCCATAACTCACCTTACCAAAACCTAACATTACACTAAAACAAGGTATTAGAAGATGCAAAAACATCGCACCTTGTTTATTTGGGTGAGAAACAATAGAAGGGCAGGACACACATAAACACCTTCCTCTAAGATAGAGGATTTGATGTTTTTTACAAGGGAGACATACTACCAACATAACAGTGACTCTAAAAGGATTTCATTACTTTCACCTATACGGTCAATCGAGCACATTACATCATATGACATCACTGAACATGACCATTGTGACTGATATAAACAATGCATGGAGAGGGACCTTATACAACATCCCCAAACAACACACAATTCTAGAAAGTGGCCACAATATCCTATCGTGACCATATTTCCCACACTGGTGGTTTAACATGAACTCATGCTTCAAAGAAACTTTGAAGAACCCATAGGCCCTCTTAGACACCATCGAGACACTCATCCACACTAACAACCCTAGAGCACATCCACCTTCGACGAATCAGAAAACATAAGAAACTAAGGTCTCTTTCAACCTTCCACAAGCACTCTCCAATTACAATAGGATCTAAAAATCAAAGAAAGGAATGGGTATAGACTCAATATAAAAATCTCAAGAAAAATATTCCTTATATTGATCAACTGGAGGATTTTCCAATGGCGAAACAATACGGGTTTCACTTCAGTTGTGCATTAACCCTTAATGGGGGCGTACCTTATCCAATGAGAGAACCCAAAGACCCAACCAAACTGGTCTATTGGTCAAAACATGCCACAAAACAGATCCAAACACATGAAGGTAACCACCATAAAGGTTTCCTGAAACATATCTCAGAAGAGACTACTAACCAATCCTTTTACCCAACTTACCGTCTAAACACAAACCCAAAACACAGTTCGAACAAGAGGGGTTCTTGAACTCAAAACATCCCACAACATCAACATTTAAAAAAACACATAATTCACACCATCCCAAACCATTAATCAATACATCATGTTTTCCTTTAAAAAAATTTCTTTGAAAACAAACGGTTCAGCGACTAGAGTATCCACAACTGGTACCCCATGGGTCTTACACATGCATGTTTTTGTACCACACTAGAAACCCTCCTCATATCTATCCTGACACTCATCCAGTCATGCCATCAACCATCCATTATCCTATATAACCCCATGCATGTGGTTACTCATGGAAATACCAAAGGTTAAAACAAAGATTCTTTCCACTTTTTAAAACCAAAACGGTCAACAAACACATCCTTTTTCTCAAAAATGCTAACCAGGAGATCCAAATCCCAATTCAAATATTACTAAAATTTTCAGAAAGACACAACCATTTATACAAGAACTCAATTTCAAGATATTCACATCAATTTCAAAATATCTCATCCCATTAAAACACCCTTTGATTGTTTAGAAAACTCTATTGGAAACACTTTCCAAAACCAACATCAATATAGTTCCTGCTTTCAAAAGAGGTGTAAGCACACCATTTTCCATTTCAAAAAAAAATTCCAAAAATTTTGTTCCACTATTTCATTAACAAAACCATTCCATCATTATTTGAAAATCATTTCAAAAAAAAAAACTTTACGCTTCTTAAAACCAAGTCACTTTAAAACCAAAGTTCCAATATTTCAAAACTAAAGAACACAATACAATGCAAGAGGAAACTAGTTTCAGTGGGTGACTTGGAAATATGGTTGGAGACCATATTCCAATGACTTCACAGTCATAGAGAGTGTTCTAGGGAATATCCCCAGCTCCACATGGCTTTCCAGGCCCTGCGAGATCACTGAGACCGTTAACTCAACTCTCTTTTCATTTCCCCTAACCATCATCAAACCAAGAAAACCAAAGGACTTAGATAAATCCTGACCTCCCCTGGAAACTTGAATCCTGTCATGAGGTGTGGTGATCAGGCACACTACCCATAACCAAACTAACAAGTCCCAACAATCCTAACTCTATACTATCCCAACTATTCCCTAAATAACGTTACCCGAAGAGTTAACCAGAACCTCCTTTGGTACCATTTTGTCATGAATCGAATCTGGTCGCCACCAAAACCGACACCAAATCTAGACCGTGACAAGGCCCAAATGGCGTTCCCGATACCCACGGTCTGGCACAAGTGCCCGGGTATAATATAATGATAATTGGGAATGATTTACCCAATTTTATAAACATTAAATAACAAACAAACTCAATAAAAAAAATCTGGATTTTTCAACTAAAACCGTCTTTTACAAAATTTCAGAACTAAATTACATAAGTTAAAACTATGTTTAAAGACCATTAAAAGGTAAAAAACCAAATAAGTACAGCCCAAGAAACCTCATGTAAAGGGGCACCACCCTCAAGCCATCTCCACAAGACTTCACCACCAAGGACCTTCCAGAAACCCGAACCACTAGAACTAAGAACTGTACCCAACCTGCGACAACAAAAATAACAAAGTATACTTACACCCAAGGCTGTAAGTAGGTCGTGAGACAAAGACCAATAGGATACCACCACTAATAGATTCCATGTGATAAACATTTAATGATGAAAAACATGCAAGTTTTCAAAAACATGAGATGCTAGTTAAAATTTCTAAAAGATGCAACATTAAATAAAAACAGTTTTCAAGTGGGATAATTTAAAGAATAAAAACATTTAAAATAAATACCATATCTACTTAATTTTATAGCCTCTCATACCGTATGCTGATGGTATGCACAAAATATCCAGTGAGCACAAGCAATGGGAAATAACCCTTAGGCACTAGCTAGCTGTGGGTCCCAGGTACCTCGCATCTCGATGAGAGTAACCATCACAAATATCCATTCTCATGCACGATCCACTAGTAGGGAACATACCCATAACCTAGTGGTCCCCAATCATCATCATCATAGTTTAGTTAGAGTTGTAAGCGTTAATCTTGCTAAGTGAAACTGAGGCCAAACCCCACAGATTCACTAGCATACTAGTACACGTCCACCTACCTAGATACCCGAGTTTTCCCTTTGTGCTCAAACAAGTTCAAAAAATAAATGAATATACTTTTCACATGAAAATATCATTTACATATCCTAAATTCACCAAACATCCCACATGTATACAACACAAGTAATAAAAGTCCACTTTTCATTCAGATTGATTTTGAAATCCGACTCACACCAAAATAGCCCACAACACTTTTCACATTTCTTTAACACTTCCACAAATCCATTAAAAAAATTTATAAAACCATTAAAATATATTAAAAATCTCATAACAGCCCACTCACTTGTTACATAATACCCTTTTTACCTTCAAAATCATTTTATCATCAAACTTACACGAAATAGCCCACAAACAAGTTTCTCTCCAACATCACAATTTATTAAAACATTTCAGAAATTTACAAAACATTATAAAAATGTTTGACATATTAAAACCTCACTTCACCTTTCAAAACCCCTTAATATGTGAACACACATACCAATCAGTACAAAATCACCCTTTTCCCACTTTGTTTGACCAACTAAAACATTTTAAATTTCATAAAAAGAACCCAAGTGGTGTCAATATATCTTTCACACAAAACCCATTTCAAAACCACCATTTAAGACTGAAAACCAAAACAATTCCTATACAAAATAGAATTGGAATCTCTAGATACATTTATAAAACCACTTTCAAGTTTTATAAAATCACCTTGAATAATACTACAAAAGATTCAAATGAAAACACACATTTTCATAAAATGATCTCAAGAAGTATAAAAATATTTTACACATAAAACCTATTCATAAACCCTCTTTTTAGACCCACATGACACTAATAAATTAACAAAACAGAATTTTAAGTCCAGACAAGATTTAGTAAACCAATTCCATATGTTATAAAATACACCAAAATAATACCCCACGAGTAACACATTAAAACACCAAATTTCAAGTTAAAATGAAAATATAAAATTGAACACTTAACCAAATCAATCATAAACCATTTTCAAACCACACCCAACATATGAGGAATATGAAAAATGACTAAATACAACAAGATAACTCATCAATAATTGTTTACAAATGGAACCACCTACCTTTTATGCCGAAACCCTCAAAACATGGTGCGAAACATCAACCGCACCACCACTGAACTAAAGAAAGATAAATCCAGACCTAGACCAAAATATTTGACAAAAAATACACTAAATCAAACCCTAGGTTCGAACATCAACTTCTGGACATGAGGAACTTCACAAAAGGGTGAAAGAAACCCTAAGGAAGGGGAAGAGATCAAGGAAAGAAACACTTACTTGAAACATCTTGAATAAAACGAACCAAATACACCAAAATTTGAATCTTCAAGCAACCAAACATGATATGGATGCTATAATGGTGATTAGAAGGTCATTTGGGGATAGAAATGGGGGAAAAAGAGCAGAAATTGAAGGAGTTATGAAAGAAACGATTTACCTCTTCAAATCTGGACGATTTGAGATATCCAGAGATGTTTCGCCCAAATTCGCGAACCAAATGAGATCAAAAGCGGCGAAACAGATAATGGGAGTGATCCTTAGTATTTGGGTTCGAGTAGGAGGTGGAATAACCGAAAAATGATAAATATTGAATGAGATATTAAAATATTAAAAATAAAACTTAAAGCAGGAAATGGGATTTCGGGCTGACCCAAAACCTTAATAAAAAACCCAAATCCATCATGATTATGGATTTTTATGAGTCCCAAATGGATATGGTAGTTTTTATATATTAGGGTATGACAATTGAGAAGTGGAATTGTTGTAAAATCTTGAAAAATTAATGAGTTATAAAATAAACAAAATTGGTTTTTAAATCTGGAAATGGGCTCACGGTTTGGCCCAAATTTTGAAAACCCACAGTTTCCACCAAAATGCATGCGAAACCCCCCCAAAAAAGAAATAATGTAAATTAAATGACCAAATAACTTTAAAATAAGTCACGTATGTGACAACTCTCCCCACCATAAAACTTTCCGCCCTCGAAAAGCCACAGTAAGGCCAAATACAAAAACCAAACCCAACTGATAATCCAAGAAGTAATTCATTGCCAAGATTCACCCCCAAAGGACAAAACACCTCCAGTGATCATTTAAGGAAGGATTACTCTCACAAAAAAAAACTTACACCACTTTCCTGAAATGATCAATCACATTAAACCTTTATCCCAAAATAAAACTCCTTAAACACTATCCGAACAAGACTCGATCAATTCACCCAAACAAACAACAACATCGAAAAAGGTTTCACTTAATTTGCTATAACTAAACCATTGGGTGCTCTCCAGTACCAACGTTTACTCAAGGAAGATGTCGGTAGAAAGAAAGCTCTGAATGAGACTATCTACACCAAGCCAAGACCATGGATAAATCTAAGTTACTGGTACAGGGGGACACTAATACGCTCCCCACCATAAGAGACAACCAATTTTTTTTTCAAGACAGAATCAGGACACTAATAGGGGGAGGCCTGAACAGACTCCCTGGTACATAGGGTAGAATTCCATTCAAAATTTCTGAAGGAAAATACATGAGAATCATAGTGGTTCTCCCCACCATAAGAACCAACTATCTTAACTGACCAGCATGGGCCAACATAGAAAAACCCAAAAATTTCAAGATTTGGGAAGGTCACACGGTTAGTCCGCATAGTTTGTGAAACCGTGAACTAACTGTGATGATCAATCTTCCCACATGGATTCCAGGCACACAGTCACTCTTAATCGTTCAAAAACCATGTGCTCAGCCTGTTTATCCAAACTTCCAACCATTCTCCAAAGACTCAATGTAAACCAAAGGGGGAGGGAATGACATTGGACGATGACATGGGTACAAGGACCTACACCTATTTCCACCAAACGTGAACAACAGAAGAAAGATGATGATACAAAAGGTTTAAACTCTTCCTATATTTCATATTTAGGATAGGAATTTGTACAAGGGTTTAAATGACCCTGTGATTTCCCCTGAATACGAGCCAGCTTCTCTCTGGGACCTATGGCTGGAGCTCAAAATATTGAAGTATCTTTGGCCTCACAATTAGGCTGTGGAAACCCCTATGTGGAACTTCTTCTTTCGGTGCCACAAACATCTACACCGCATAACCCGATGGGTTCACCAAGACATAACACACTCCATAACTCACCTTACCAAAACCTAACATTACACTAAAACAAGGTATTAGAAGATGAAAAAACATCGCACCTTGTTTATTTGGGTGAGAAACAATAGAAGGGCAGGACACACATAAACACCTTCCTCTAAGATAGAGGATTTGATGTTTTTTACAAGGGAGACATACTACCAACATAACAGTGACTCTAAAAGGATTTCATTACTTTCACCTATACGGTCAATCGAGCACATTACATCATATGACATCACTGAACATGACCATTGTGACTGATATAAACAATGCATGGAGAGGGACCTTATACAACATCCCCAAACAACACACAATTCTAGAAAGTGGCCACAATATCCTATCGTGACCATATTTCCCACACTGGTGGTTTAACATGAACTCATGCTTCAAAGAAACTTTGAAGAACCCATAGGCCCTCTTAGACACCATCGAGACACTCATCCACACTAACAACCCTAGAGCACATCCACCTTCGACGAATCAGAAAACATAAGAAACTAAGGTCTCTTTCAACCTTCCACGAGCACTCTCCAATTACAATAGGATCTAAAAATCAAAGAAAGGAATGGGTATAGACTCAATATAAAAATCTCAAGAAAAATATTCCTTATATTGATCAACTGGAGGATTTTCCAATGGCGAAACAATACGGGTTGCACTTCAGTTGTGCATTAACCCTTAATGGGGGCGTACCTTATCCAATGAGAGAACCCAAAGACCCAACCAAACTGGTCTATTGGTCAAAACATGCCACAAAACAGATCCAAACACATGAAGGTAACCACCATAAAGGTTTCCTGAAACATATCTCAGAAGAGACTACTAACCAATCCTTTTACCCAACTTACTGTCTAAACACAAACCCAAAACACAGTTCGAACAAGAGGGGTTCTTGAACTCAAAACATCCCACAACATCAACATTTAAAAAAACACATAATTCACACCATCCCAAACCATTAATCAATACATCATGTTTTCCTTTAAAAAAATTTCTTTGAAAACAAACGGTTCAGCGACTAGAGTATCCACAACTGGTACCCCATGGGTCTTACACATGCATGTTTTTGTACCACACTAGAAACCCTCCTCATATCTATCCTGACACTCATCCAGTCATGCCATCAACCATCCATTATCCTATATAACCCCATGCATGTGGTTACTCATGGAAATACCAAAGGTTAAAACAAAGATTCTTTCCACTTTTTAAAACCAAAACGGTCAACAAACACATCCTTTTTCTCAAAAATGCTAACCGGGAGATCCAAATCCCAATTCAAATATTACTAAAATTTTCAGAAAGACACAACCATTTATACAAGAACTCAATTTCAAGATATTCACATCAATTTCAAAATATCTCATCCCATTAAAACACCCTTTGATTGTTTAGAAAACTCTATTGGAAACACTTTCCAAAACCAACATCAATATAGTTCCTGCTTTCAAAAGAGGTGTAAGCACACCATTTTCCATTTCAAAAAAAAATTCCAAAAATTTTGTTCCACTATTTCATTAACAAAACCATTCCATCATTATTTGAAAATCATTTCAAAAAAAAAACTTTACGCTTCTTAAAACCAAGTCACTTTAAAACCAAAGTTCCAATATTTCAAAACTAAAGAACACAATACAATGCAAGAGGAAACTAGTTTCAGTGGGTGACTTGGACATATGGTTGGAGACCATATTCCAATGACTTCACAGTCATAGAGAGTGTTCTAGGGAATATCCCCAGCTCCACATGGCTTTCCAGGCCCTGCGAGATCACTGAGACCGTTAACTCAACTCTCTTTTCATTTCCCCTAACCATCATCAAACCAAGAAAACCAAAGGACTTAGATAAATCCTGACCTCCCCTGGAAACTTGAATCCTGTCATGAGGTGTGGTGATCAGGCACACTACCCATAACCAAACTAACAAGTCCCAACAATCCTAACTCTATACTATCCCAACTATTCCCTAAATAACGTTACCCGAAGAGTTAACCAGAACCTCCTTTGATACCATTTTGTCATGAATCGAATCTGGTCGCCACCAAAACCGACACCAAATCTAGACTGTGACAAGGCCCAAATGGCGTTCCCGATACCCACGGTCTGGCACAAGTGCCCGGGTATAATATAATGATAATTGGGAATGATTTACCCAATTTTATAAACATTAAATAACAAACAAACTCAATAAAACAAATCTGGATTTTTCAACTAAAACCGTCTTTTAAAAAATTTCAGAACTAAATTACATAAGTTAAAACTATGTTTAAAGACCATTAAAAGGTAAAAAACCAAATAAGTACAGCCCAAGAAACCTCATGTAAAGGGGCACCACCCTCAAGCCATCTCCACAAGACTTCACCACCAAGGACCTGCCAGAAACCCGAACCACTAGAACTAAGAACTGTACCCAACCTGCGACAACAAAAATAACAAAGTATACTTACACCCAAGGCTGTAAGTAGGTCGTGAGCCAAAGACCAATAGGATACCACCACTAATAGATTCCATGTGATAAACATTTAATGATGAAAAACATGCAAGTTTTCAAAAACATGAGATGCTAGTTAAAATTTCTAAAAGATGCAACATTAAATAAAAACAGTTTTCAAGTGGGATAATTTAAAGAATAAAAACATTTAAAATAAATACCATATCTACTTAATTTTATAACCTCTCATACCGTATGCTGATGGTATGCACAAAATATCCAGTGAGCACAAGCAATGGGAAATAACCCTTAGGCACTAGCTAGCTGTGGGTCCCAGGTACCTCGCATCTCGATGAGAGTAACCATCACAAATATCCATTCTCATGCACGATCCACTAGTAGGGAATATACCCATAACCTAGTGGTCCCCAATCATCATCATCATAGTTTAGTTAGAGTTGTAAGCGTTAATCTTGCTAAGTGAAACTGAGGCCAAACCCCACGGATTCACTAGCATACTAGTACACGTCCACCTACCTAGATACCCGAGTTTTCCCTTTGTGCTCAAACAAGTTCAAAAAATAAATGAATATACTTTTCACATGAAAATATCATTTACATATCCTAAATTCACCAAACATCCCACATGTATACAACACAAGTAATAAAAGTCCACTTTTCATTCAGATTGATTTTGAAATCCGACTCACACCAAAATAGCCCACAACACTTTTCACATTTCTTTAACACTTCCACAAATCCATTAAAAAAATTTATAAAACCATTAAAATATATTAAAAATCTCATAACAGCCCACTCACTTGTTACATAATACCCTTTTTACCTTCAAAATCATTTTATCATCAAACTTACACGAAATAGCCCACAAACAAGTTTCTCTCCAACATCACAATTTATTAAAACATTTCAGAAATTTACAAAACATTATAAAAATGTTTGACATATTAAAACCTCACTTCACCTTTTAAAACCCCTTAATATGTGAACACAAATACCAATCAGTACAAAATCACCCTTTTCCCACTTTGTTTGACCAACTAAAACATTTTAAATTTCATAAAAAGAACCCAAGTGGTGTCAATATATCTTTCACACAAAACCCATTTCAAAACCACCATTTAAGACTGAAAACCAAAACAATTCCTATACAAAATAGAATTGGAATCTCTAGATACATTTATAAAACCACTTTCAAGTTTTATAAAATCACCTTGAATAATACTACAAAAGATTCAAAAGAAAACACACATTTTCATAAAATGATCTCAAGAAGTATAAAAATATTTTACACATAAAACCTATTCATAAACACTCTTTTTAGACCCACATGACACTAATAAATTAACAAAACATAATTTTAAGTCCAGACAAGATTTAGTAAACCAATTCCATATGTTATAAAATACACCAAAATAATACCCCACGAGTAACACATTAAAACACCCAATTTCAAGTTAAAATGCAAATATAAAATTGAACACTTAACCAAATAAATAATAAACCATTTTCACACCACACCCAACATATAAGGAATATGAAAAATGACTAAATACAATAAGATAACTCATCAATAATTGTTTACACATGGAACCACCTACCTTTTATGCCGAAACCCTCAAAACATGGTGCGAAACATCAACCGCACCACCGCTGCACCTAAAGGAAGATAAATCCAGACCTAGACCAAAATATTTGACCAAAAATACACTAAATCAAACCCTAGGTTCGAACGTCAACTTCTGGACATGAGGAACTTCACAAAAGGGTGAAAGAAACCCTAAGGAAGGGGAAAAAATCAAGGAAAGAAACACTTACTTGAAACATCTTGAATAAAACGAACCAAATACACCAAAATTTGAATGTTCAAGCAACCAAACATGATATGGAGGCTCTAATGGGGATGATAAGGTTATTTGGGGATAGAAATGGGGGAAAAAGAGCAGAAATTGAAGGAGTTATGAAAGAAACGATTTATCTCTTCAAATCTGGACGATTTGAGATATCCAGAGATGTTTCGCCCAAATGAGCTCAAAAGCGGAGAAAAAGATAATGGGAGTGATACTTAGGTCTTTGGGTTCGAATAGGAGGTGTAATCACCAAAAAATGATAAATATTGAATGAGATATTAAAATATTAAAAATAAAACTTAAAGTAAGAAATGGGCTTTCGGGCTGGCCCAAAACCTTAATAAAAAACCCAAATCCATCATGATTATGGATTTTTATGAGGCCCAAATGGATATGGTAGTTTTTATATATTAGGTTATGACAATTGAGAAGTGGAATTGTTGTAAAAGCTTGAAAAATGAATGAGTTATAAAATAAACAAAATTGGTTTTTAAATCTGGAAATGAGCTCACGGTTTGGCCCAAATTTTGAAAACCCACAATTTCCACAAAAATGCATGCAAAACCCCCAAAACAAAGAAATAATGTAAATTAAATGACAAAATAACTTTAAAATAATTCATGTATGTGACATACACCATTTCTAAAAAATGTCATATACTAGATTAAATTATATCATAATGTATAATCCAAAAACTAGGAAAATTCTTAACATAAATTTAAAAATTTAGGCATATCTAATCTCATAATCATAAACATGGTTTCTTTGGGGACATATTTACTAATAAATCCTTCATATCAGTTTGTAATAAAAATGTGAATTATCCTAAGCATATCCCCCTAGTGTGTTAAACTAGGTGCACAATAAGGCTTGTTATCGTGTACTAGGATACCCTGACTCATATCCAAAACACATTATTAGAGTTATTACTCATAGATACATATATGCCAGAACCACATCCACTTGTAGTATCCAGGCAGATATATATTTTCTAGAAATACCCACATAATCTCTACATTACCAAAATTCTAGGATGTTCTTCTATACTTATCTTAAAAGTACATTTTAGGGTTATGTTCCCTAATCTATGTTTTATAAATATAGTTTCCAAGGTTGTTGCTAAACTTCCTTTGATACCAACTGTAACACCCTGAACCTCATCCAATGGCCCGAAGGCCTTCATTTTTATTGATTTTTGATAATCCACCTTTCAAGGGGTGAGGTGGAACCCTTACAAGGCCCGTAGGCATAAGTATTACATGACCCATAGGCCTTAGAGTAATTCATTGCCCGTATGCTTCAAACATTACATACAAACCAAACTAACTACTTAGAACTGCTCCTCCCTAGCATCTTCATCATGAAATCAACTCTCCACATTTGCATGATTGTTCGGATAGGCTTTCCCATGCATGCATAGGATTTTCCCAATGACAGGTGTCATACCCTCTCATTCTTGCAATCCATTTAGCTTCTGCTATGGTGAAAGCTCCTTACTCCTCCTCCTTCTGAAGTTTGTTCCTTTATAGGTTGTCTAGTTTGCATTTGTACTTAAGGTGGCCCGATGGCCTTAATGACCCAAAGGCCTGGGTGGCCCGAAGGCCTCAAAGGACTCGGGGACCAAATCGGTGGCCTGAAGGCCCAAACGGGGGAATATTCCCGGATACTATAGTGCCAAAAAATGCCTTATACAGTACCTACTATAGTTCTGCATAGTTCCTTCTATAGTACCTGCTACAATACTACTACAGTACCCCCGAAAAATTATCCTCTTCCTGGATTTGATCCCGGGTCTCCTAGATGAACTTAAGGAGTCCTCACCAACTGGGCTGAGGCTCATGTGATGTAACACCCCAAACCCAGAAGCTCGAACCCGATGCATTGTTTTAATACATTGGAATCAATAAAAGTGTCTTATCCTAAAGGACCGATCAGTTTAACAGTCTTGGAAAATATATTACATATATTAACTTTAAATTACAATTCAAAACATAAAATACAACATAGATAATACTTTGAGAATGCCATTATTCTCATAACTTAACCCTATATATAATCATAATATACATCTTATCATCCTGGGGAAATAAATCATAAGAAATGGGTGAGCTTATATGCTCAGTATGGGTAAACAATACAACATAATCTTTCATATATAAGCATAAAAGTTTAAGGCAAGATATAAAACTGAAACACAAGCCTTTTAAACATAATCTTTAGCATAATATGGTAATAATAAATCAAATAATTCCATCTAATCATTCACATGGATATTTTACTAGTCTAATAATCACATGTAATATTAATAACTAATCTCATAACGGGGGAATTCATAATGTTAGACATCATAACCATACCGTCAAGGCCTCGTGCCAAGACCGTACATAAACGGGTAAAAAACAAAACTAGTTTGTCTCATGAGACCTACCGATGCATATAGGAGATATAGCGGGCCCCACTCATCACTTATTAAGTCTAATGCATTCCTCATATGAAAATGGTGAAACATAACCAACATAAACATTCATATTAAAACTAGTAGAAGAAATGCTAATACTTTAACCATAAACCATGAATGGTATCAAAATAACACATCTACAGTCAAACATATCATAAAACATTCAATACAATATGATAGATTGTACCATAATAAAACAACCTCAATTAAGAATAAAACCCAATAAAGGTTGTTGACATAGATGAAAATGTTCTTAATAAAATCATTATAAATTTCTCTAGAGAAATACCCCTTTTTATTGAAAACAGTTATTTAAAATGACATACAATTTAAAAATAAAATATTTTCATTGAAAATAATCTTGTAATATTATAAAGGAAGCTTCAAAATGTTAAGGTTACACAATGTCAGAAAAATCCACTCATGTCATATAAGTTTAAAAAACATTTTTCTCGTACTTTGAGAAAAAGTAAAATAAAATACCTCATAAGGAAAATGATAAAAAGATTCTTTTTTATAAAATAAAAAATGGGTAAAAATGTATTTAATTTTTTTTTAAAATAATAGTATTAATGTTTTGAAATAAATTTTTAAGAAACATAGACATGGATGATAAATATGTCCCTGTAAATACTTACATATAAACAATATCGAATAATAAAGTGATTGCAAAATTAACCCTTACCTTACACTTTCCTTTAGTTGAGGGTAAGTTAACATGCTATATAATTGTTAAATAGTGTTATTAAGTTATTAAATAACTATATACATTATTTATTATATCATATATGATCCTTTTATATTTTTTTCTTAATAATATTTCATTATTATCATTAATTCGGGCGTGAACTGCTTCATTTTCTTATGTTTATTTTGTGGTGTAAGTCTTATTTCTTATACATCGGATATATATTATTTATATAAAGAATGATATTAAATTCAGAAATATTATATTCATTCATTATATACATTTTCAGAGTCATTATTAAATAGTTTTAGTGAAGGATCAATTTTATCACGTCATGGAGATGGTATGTCGTATGTACGCACGAGCGCTGATATCATTCCCTTAATAGTTTAATGGTATGAAATTAGATGGTATATTAATTATAAAGAATAATTATAATGTTTTATTCATTATTTATATCCATTATACTCATCATCATACCCATCCAAATAAAGTAGTGCTGAATACAAAATTACACCAAGGCATGAAGATGGTAAGCCGTACGCATGCACGCATGATGATATTGTTATTTATAGGATGGATAAAAGGAGGAATATGGTTATAACATTATCATAATAACATATCATCATGTATATTATATTATAGTTATTAATTTAGTATGAAAACAACATAGTAATAGTAATTAGAGGAAGAAAAGAAATTGAATTGAATTGGTAAAATGATTACCTCTACTTTGAGTATCTCCTTTTGATTTGCACAAAAGGACTTATTAGGTTGTCTTTCTACCCAAAGTATGGCCTCTAGGATGAATTTAAATAAGTTTTTAGGGGAAATTAGTAGTTTTTTTCGAGATAAATGGCTTTATAGGTGTGAATAAAAGATAAGTAGGGGTGCCCTTTTATAAGAGAAGGGAGAAGCACTTTAGGAAACTCCAAAACTATTAATTTATTATAAATTGATTTTTGACTCTAAATAGATCCAAAGTGAGTTATCTAGAAAATAAGATGATTATGGGTCAAAATAATTTTAACCAATAAAATTTAGACAAGTTTTTATTTTATTTTAAACCATATCATTTTTATTTATCCTTAATTAATCTATTTAATTTTAATTATAGTAATAATATTCTAAATATTAAAAGGTTATAAATATTTACTTATGTGGTGTAAATTTTACATAAATGGAAAATTTATTAAATTTTAGACCTTATAATTATCACTTTTTTTTAAAATAATTTTTACAATTTTTAAATAATTTAATAAAATATTATTTTTATAAAATATCAATAGTGCCAATTTTGACACTATTCATTTCTTTGACTTTAAATAAAATCCAAAAAGAAAGATAACTTTGAAAAACACCATTTAATATACTTATAACATTTAATTGACACCTAGAAATTTTTTTAGAACCTTAATTAATTAAAATTATATTTATTTTAATATTTTTAATATCATTTATTTGATATTTCTATTAATAAAATAATTTAGACTTCACTATTGTGTCATCATTAATGGTAATTATTTAATTTCTAAAAATTATAAATAAATTAATATGATGTAGATAATTATTTTATCTTCCTATAGACTATTTTTATTGAATTTATCTCCTGGTTATCTCTATATTAAAATTATTATACTTATAAGAAATGAGAGTGTGTCATTTTGTCACATTCATTAATTTTAATAATATCTATGTCATATTCATGGAAACGTGTCCATTAAATGGCTCCATTTATAAACTTAGATGATAAGGTTATAATTTAGTCATAAAATAGCATTTTTATAGGTGTTAGAGTAATTTTAAAATAATAGTTTTACCTTTAATTACCCGATTTACCCTTAACCACGGTAATATTTTTTTCACTAAAGTTACTATTCATAATGTCAAAAAATAAAAAAAACAACTATTTGCATAATTTGGGCCCAATAATTCCAAATATGTAATCCATTTTTTAAAATTTAAAATACAGAAGTTTCATTAATTAAATTAAAATTAATCTCATTGATGGAATGAGAAAATGAGTTTTTTTAAAAGTAAAAATCATAAAAAAAGATTAACATGTGTTTATATCTAATTTTAATGTGAAAATAATTCCAATGACCTAAATTAGGTTAAATTATAAAAATATAATATAACTATACTTTAAAACCAATTAAAAGTATAATTTAACAATATAAATTATTTTGAGGAAAAAATTTGTTTTCAATTAAAATTTAGTATTTTTCACTATTAATCAAAACATGAAACTTATCAGAAAAATACCAACAATTGACCCAAAATAAATTTTGATATTACACTTTAAAATAAGAAGTTTATTTTTTCAAACTGAAAATATAAAATTTTGAAATATTTGATTTAAAATGAGTTCTCAATTAAAAGGCGGTAAAATTCATTTTTAGAAAAATATAGCCTTTTAATGCATAAAATTAGATTAATTCTTATCTTATACCTATAAAATCATTTGGATGGATGTATTTTTTTTTATATAATATCTAAATTTTGTAATTTTATTAATACTATTCATTCATGCTGATGTAACGGCTTGGTTATAATGGTCATGTTAAAATAATGATATTTAATTATATATCAATGTTAATTTATACTTGGTGTTGTGTGAAACATAAGCTATTGAAGAGATTAAATTTAAAAAGAGACATAATGTAAAATCTTGGGGTTTTACATTATATACTCATTAGCTAAGTATTCAGGCCCCTAAATTTATTTTTTATTTTTTTAGTTAATAGAGGGAAATAGGAGAAACCGTTCCAACAACCAATATGAAAGGAAATGTGATGATTTCCCTAATGAGACACCAAAACTGATGTGAATGAAAGATCAAAACTTTATGAAATTATTATCTCAAAAGTCTTAAGTTATGAATAATAACTTGAATCATGTGGAACTTCCTCCTTCTCCTAATAAAGATCATGTTGCTGTTGAATTCCATACATGAAAATGGCATCATATATTTAGTGGATCCTGTTAGAAAAAAAGTGCGTTTTGGTTGTATTTATTGTTAATAGATCAATATGTTTATTATTTTTAAGAAATAAAGTATGTTGTGAAGTTAATGGAAATACGTATTGAAGGAAGGTTCATGTAAAGTTATCAATCGAATCTAAAACCATCGACATGAGTATCGAATCCAGACCATTAGCATGAGAATCATATCTAGCAGATCAAAATGAGTCAATATGATCCATCTGATTGAGATGTTGATATAAAGTAAAAATATATTGGAAATCATATTGAGTTTGGAATTAAAGTGGTGATCATAATGAGTAATTGTTTCGAAGTCTGAATGGATATAATGTGAATCTGAAGATGCTTTGCTGTTTTATAATTCAAAAAATCATAAGTTGTCTGATGACTTGTGATAAAATCCTTATGAAGGAAAGGGAGAGAATTGAGGTTTCCAATCGTATTGAGGATTGGTTGGAAAGAAATAAGATGATGGAAATAATGGGAAGTCACAAATACTTCCCAATGAAAGTCAGATGATGCTGAAGCCAATCCTAAATGTATTAAAAGTCATGAGGAAGTCATAATACAAGCTAGAGTTTGTGGAAAAGAGGAGAATACAATGTGAAGTATTCTGGAAGCTACTCATTGGTGTGTGGAACTCTAGACACAAAAGTATGAAGATTATTGGTATAAGAATCATCAATGTGATAATATCATAAGGTTGTAAGATTTATCTTGTTGAATAAAAGAAGTCGAAGCTGCTGAAATCGGTCCATCAGAAGTGGTATGACACCGATCTATCATAATGGATTTTGACAACTATTCTTATTGTTGGAATCCTTTGTATATTGAATGCAGAATTTTTATCAGAGGTATAATGGTTTAGGAAGGTTGAATTGTATTATAATTGGGTCTAGAAAACAAGAAGTCATATTTTTTTCTCTTAAAATTGGGTCAAGATCAAAAGAAAAAAAGTACTGATTGTTTCTCAAAAAGAGGTGAAGAATGATCAGAATGGTACTGATAACGTTCATCAGAGTGAAGCTAAGACTAATCCATCATATGTGTACTAACACTGATAAAACTATCAGATGCAAGATCATCGGTCTGAGGAATTGAAGTAAAGGAGAAATAATTTGAATATATTTTAGAATGGTTTTCATTGTCTTACATTTATGAGTTGATATAGAGAATCTACATGAGAAGACTTTTAGTGTTTACAAGAGGTCATCATAATGGAAAATATTTAGTATTTAATATGTTTTTATCATAATGAAAAGTCATCTGGTTTTCATATATGATCATTTGGTATATATCAATGTAATGAAGAATCTGTTTTATGCCTTTGTTGTAATGAAGAATTAAAATAAAGAATTATAATGAAGAATCAAACTGAAGAAATGTTTATAAACTTAAAGAAGTATGGTGATTTTAGAAGTTTTTAGAAGTATTAATGAGGAGTCGAAGAAGTCAAAGTTGAAGAATTAAACGAATGAAAAATTTGGGATTACGAATTTCATTGATCAGGATGTGAAATTGATTTTCCCGTATTTTCAATTCTGGGGTGCCTATAAAATGAGATCTCGGTCCATTTTTATGGTGGGAAAAAACTTGAATTATTAACGTGCACTGAGAGCTCTGACATTTTTTTGTCAGGTATTGAGTCTCTAACCATACTTTATTTTCAGTTTGATGTTGAGGAAGTTCTATCAGAATGAGTTTATAGAGTGAAGTTCAATTCAATCATCAGCACATGTTTTAACTGGTGATGGTTTATCAGAGTAATTCCATTGGAGAAACATCCATCAGATAAAGTTTTATCATACTGAGTTCCATCGGATGGAGGAATTCCAAGTTTCCGATTGAGTTTCTACTCAATTGAATAAAGAATAGTAGAAGAAGAATCAAACTAAGTCTAATCAGATGAAGGCTATCAGACTAAGGTTACTAGACCCAGTAAGATCAAACTGACTTTGCTGAGGAAGATTTCTAGATTAATTTTCTAGAATAATTTTCAAGACCAAAAATTTACCTATATAATTGTTGAATTTCTTAAAGATTGTATATAGGTAAAGTTTGATTTAGATTACTTGTGGAGGAATTGAAGACTTTCTGAAGTGGATCAAAAAATAATAAGGAAAGTGAATCTTGTAACTATATATACTTATCAATTGCTGAAAAGGATTGATTATCTTACTGGGGTGTATTACCAGCTATGGGGAAGTGGATACTAAAAAGGATAATTGGGGGTATAACCAACTATAATAGGAAAGTCTCTACTAGGATTATATAATTGTTCACTATTTCTGCCTTTGTATTATGAAAATAAGTTATTGAATGGATCCATGTTGGTGGTAATATCCAACATGGAAAGATGTAGTTATTTTCACCAAACCTCTTAAATATCACGTGGTTTATTCTAGTCATATTTGTTTCATAAAAAAGGTGAGGTTGAGAAGTTATACTTGAGTGGATTTTAAACTTAACAAGTTTTCATAGGTTAATAAAGTTTACTAAAGTAGTTAAGAAAAAAATATAAAATAAAAGGAACCACTGATTCAACCCCCTTATTGGTATTTATCCTAATTGGTAACATCAATTGGTATCAGAGCCTAGGTTCCATATGAAAGACCCATCTATGAAAATTGAGAATTTTGAATTCAGAGAACTATAAAGGGATTCTGATTTTCAATGGTAAGAAATGTCATATCTGGAAAGATATAATGCTTCCATATCGTATGTATCTTAGATATGATTTTTTGGAAGCTACTATAGATGTATTTTCTCCTTGTATTGAGAATACTCCTCTTATTACTGCAGATAAGAGAAATCTTGAGAATGATGGAAGAGCTAAAAATGCTTTACTCTAATCACTAACTGAAAGTGACTTTCTTAAAGTAAAGGGAGTCTAAACTACCAAAGGTATCTGGGATAAGTTGAAAAATATTTATGAAGGAAATAAAAAGGTGAAGAAGGAAAAGTTACAACTTTAGAGGAAAAATCATGATGATCTGAAAATAGGTGAGAATGAATCTATAAGTGACTTATTTACAAGGGAAAATGAAATTTTTAGCACTATACGATGTCTTGGTGAGAAGTTAGAAGACTCAACCATTGTTGAAAAGATATTTAGAATTATTACTAATAAGTTTGATTCCAAAGTTTCATATTTGTAATATAGAGATCCTAAAACTATATAATTGGATGATCTTCACAATACTCTTGTTACTTGGGAAATGAGAATAGAGAAGTTTATAAAAAGTAAATAAAATGCTGATAAAGAAATGACCTTCAAATATTTGTTAAAAGGGAAAAACAAAGATAAAGAAGTTAAACAAGAATCAAGTGATTCATATGCATAGGAGGAAGTTGAATATTTCAATATAATAGTTTACCTATTTTATAAGAAACAAAATAAGGGAAAATGGAAAATCAAAATCCTCAGATGTTAGAATTGTAAAGGGAAGGGGCATTTTGTATAGAATTTTCCTAGGAAGAAAATTGAAGAATATAATTCCGAGGAAGATGTGAATAAATCTCAGAAACAAAATTAGAAGAAACATAAGGAAAATTTTCCTTATGATAATAAGAAAAATGTTATTTAATATTAAAAAATAATGAAGATTCCTCATCTAGTGATGAACATGATCATCAAATCAAATTTATTGCTCAAGTTAGAAATGGAAGTGATTCATATAGCAGTGATAATTATTATGATGAGATAAAGGAAATAGAATGGATTGTCAAAAGTAATTGGGAGAATGCACTTAAATAAAATAATCAACTCAAGAAAGTAAAAAGGAATTTGTAGAAATATTTTAGAGACATAACTTTTGAGAAAAGTGAGCTTGAAAGACAACTAAAAAGTTATAAAGAAAATTTAGCTAGAAATAATAATATCAACAAGATAGAATCCAAACTTATTAAAGATAGTAAATAGAACAAGTTGAAGATAGCTGAATCAGAAAAAATCATAGATGTTCTGAAAATTAAGTTGGATGAGAAATAATAAGAGTTTTTAGAAACTCAATCAATGTTTCTTACAACACAAAGTGAGATAATAAATATGAGAGAAAACTTCTCCAAGGCAGTTGATGTTAAAGGTGAAACCTCTAAAGAAGGTGAAAATAAAGGTTTACAAAATAAGGTTTGTGAGAAATCATCATTCACCAAGAAAGATAGGAATTCTTCAAAAATGTATTATCCTGAGAAAAGTGGTATATGATTTGTGAAGAAACAACAAATTTTTTCTGATCAGTTTTACACTCAGTCCAAAAAGTAAAAATTCAGAGGTTATTGTTGTTGTTGTGGGGTTTTTTTTGGACATAGAGCTTATTCATGCTAGCACAACATTTATCTATAAGGAAATAGGTATGAATTAAGGGGGATATATGATGATCAAAGAAGATAAAATGTTCCTAAAAATTATGTGGAACCAAAAAGGAAAACTTAGAAGATAAAGAAATATGACTATGTTACAAAACAGGAGAAAAAAAACATGATGAGCCCAAAAAGAAACAACACTTAGTTATCTAGCCAGAACAATTTGACATGGAAATGGAGTTAGAAAAAGTACCAAAATAATTTGAATAAAATGGAAATAAAAAAGTTTCTGCATTTGAGAAAAAAGTTAATAAATTTTTTTCATCAGATGGTGATTTGAAAATTTCGAAAAAGTGAAAAAGGTGTGAGTAAGAATGGAATGTTACTAAAATCTATTTGGCTATCATACTAGAATAAGAGAAAGGCATGAAATAGTTGTTACAAACTCACTATAACCAAAATGTTCCAAAATAATAAAAGAAAGTGATATCCTTATTAGAAGAGTCTGTAGATGAAAAGAAAACTGTTACAAAATTTGAGAAGGATGAAAATAAGGAAGAAAATACACCCAATGAAAAATTCAAGAAAAAAGAAGAAAAAGGTAGGGATAAGAGAGGACTCTCAGTTAGAATAATGCTTCTAAGAAACAATTGAGATTCCTCCTTATTCAAAAAATATTTTTATTTGTACTAAATTGTAGGGAATTGAAGGAGTTGAAATAAGGAATCTGATGTTGATAAGTCTTTTACTATTATTACAAAAGAAAGTAATGAGGTTATAAAATATGAGTTTTTGAAGGTTGTGTTTATAAACCTAAACTTTCTGATATGTTTTTTAAGTTTCGTACATGTTACCTTTATCATAAAAAAATCCTTTCAAAATTTCCCTTGAAAATAGAATGTTAAAAGAAACATGAAAATGGTATTACATGAAATTTGTGAAATGGACAACATTGACAACCTTGATTATACACTCTTTTTTTCTACACCAAGTTCGAACACATAGACTTATAGTTTTTTAGTTAAAGGATCTTTTTTTAAGAAACTCACATGATACTTATGTTCTCCTAAAGAAGAATTTCAAGTTTTTGAGATAAAAAGTTTCAACCCTTGGAAATAAGATCATTTTTCCATGAGGGGGAAACTTTTTTTTAATGGTTGTGTTCTGGTCAAAGACCAGAACACTGAAATTTATTAAATCAAGAAAGAGTACATAACAAGATTACATAAGATGAAAATAAGGTATTTCTTTATTATCTCTAATAAAAAAGGGGAGTAGATCAGGCGGGAGGTCATTCCTCCAGATGAAATCATGAGGAAATCCCTTGTTGGAAAGACCGTTAGCAATCTTGTTGGCTTCACGATAAGTGTGCATGATAATTAAATTGAGTCTTCTGAGAGAGTGCAAGTAGTCCATCCATCTTGGGTTGAGGGACCATGCAAGGTGAGTAACACCACTTTAGATAGCTTGCACAATAGTATTCGAGTCACTTTCTATCCAAATGTTTCTCCATTTGAATTACTTGGAAAAAGAGACAACATGGATGACACCCATCATTTTTGTCTCTAAGGACGATGCAATGCCGCAGCTTCCATAGAAACATCCTAAGATCTGATCAAGATGGTCTTGAAAGACACCACCACAGCCCGAAAGGCCTGGGTTTCCCTTTCAGGCTCTATCAACATTGATTTTGATCCAGCCAGGAGGAGGATCTTGCCAAAAAACTTCAATAGTGTAGTTCAGATTTGGATAGATTCCATGAACTCCAATACAAGGAAGAGTCTCAAGATATTTAATAGAGTTGTCACAGTGATTCTTTTGGATCAAAGCGGCCTCTTTAATGGAAATAAGAATCCTTGTTTTACTTGAATTTAATCTAAATGAGTTATTGTTAAAAATGTAATAATTTCTACCATACTAAAGGACAGGGAGTATCTCTGCAACAACAATGAGAAATAAGTTTCTAATCTGTGGAGATCTCTGGAACTCTACCGTCCTTTTAAGTTGAGAAAAAAATGAAACTATACAAAAGCCATATGAACTCAAAAAGATCAAAAATGTAATGCCAAAGAGCAGTAGCAGTGCCACAGGATAAAAAAGATGATTTATGTCTTCTCGATGCTGATTACACATTCTATATTTAGAGAAAATATTAAAACCATAGGATTGAAGACAACAATCAGTGGGAATTTTTTGGTGCACTATTCTCTAAATAAGAATGAAACGAGATGGTTTTATCCAAGATTTGTTGAAGTTTTTTATTCAATATATATTTTCATCAGAATTGGAAAAGCAGTGTTTGTAGTAGCTCTTAGAATCAAGCATGCCATTTTGAGAAGGTTCCCAAACTATAAGATCATAATTAGTTGTGAAGAAATAATTATAAACCACCTCTTTGATATTATCAGGTAAGTCAAGATTTTGAACATTGATTGTGTCCCCAATGGTGGAATTAGTGGGGACATGAGTGAAAGTATTGGGAATCTTAGAAATAATGGGGGAGTCATTCCAGTTGTCTAACCAAAAGTTTAAAGTAGATTCCTTACTGATAATCCATTGGGAATTGGCTAAAATGGAGGAAAAAGCAGATTTGATAGAAGGACAAATATAAGAAGTCATATAATGAATCTTACCAGCCTTGAGCTTATAAATAAAGCACGTACTAAGAAAACCTGTTGTGTGAGATTTATTATTTATAAGAGACCACGTGAGTCTAGCTTGGAGAGCTTTATTAAAAGTCTTAAGATTCTTAATGCCAATTCCTCCTTACTCAATAGGTTTACAACAGGTAGACCAGAGGACAATGACCAGTTTCCTATCAAGAGTACTTCCACTCCAAATGAAGTTCCTTATAGAAATATTCATACATTTTAAGAGACCTGCAGGCCATTTGTAAACCATCATAGAGTAAACCATCTTAGAGATAATCGTGGATTTGAGAAGACAGACTCTTCCAGCCATTGAAAGAGTTTTTCCCTTCCATGCAGATATTTTTCTATGAATTTGGTCAACAATGTGATGGAAATATGAAGCTTTAGGTCATCCCTAGAAGATGGGGACACCAAGATAAGTAAAGGGGAGGGAACCCTCTTTGACCCCTAAAGTATCAATTATATGACCTTTTTGATTAAGGGGAAAGCTTTTTCCAAAGTAGATAAACGATTTATTCCAATTGACACGTTGGCCAAACACATATTCATAATGTGTAATAATAGATTTAATATTATTAATATTTTTCTTATCTCCCTGTAGGAATAAAATAATATCATCGACATAAAGAAGATGAGATGGGGCATTTAAATTCCTAGAGGCAAGAATTGGTTTGATCTTGACTTAATCAACAGTTAGAGTAAGCAATCTGCTCAAATAATCCTCTACAATGGAGAAAAGGACGGAAGAAAGAGGGTCACCCTATCTGACAACCTTATTACATTTAAAGTAACCTCTAGGAGAACCATTAACCAGAATAGAAATATGAACTGAGTTGAAAATAGTTTTAATTCTATTGAGAAAAACTTCATTAAAACCAAATCTAGAAAGCACTTTAAAGATAAAGTTCTAGTCAATGGTGTCAAAAGATTTAGTGATATCTAGTTTTATGATAACATTCCCTCCCCTAGAGTTTCTATTCAACAAATTGGTGGATTTAGAGGCAAGAAAAATACAATCCTGTATGGATCTGCCTTTGATAAAACCAAACCGATTCCAGGTGAAAATTATGTTACTAATGGAAGATATTCTATTATCAATAATCTTAGTAATGATTTTAAAGAGAAAATTTAAAAGGGCAATGGGTATGAAAAGATGGATTTCATCAGCATTGTCAACGTTGGGAATAAGAGTAAGGAACTGAGAGTTTAAGCCATTAGGAATAATACCTTTTTCAAAAAAAGTTCTAACCAAACTACAGACATAATTTTGAAATAAATCCCAATGTTTTTGATAAAAACCATTATTAAATCCATCAGGACGGGGGGCACTATTAGGGTTAAGACCAAACACAGTGTCCTTGATTTCAAAATCAAGATGAATACAGTTAAGTAAACAGTCATCCTCAATTGTAACCAAGTTCGGAATGAAATTTGGAAAAAGATCTTTGTTGATATCAGGACCATTGAAAGTGTTATAGAAATAAGAAACAACATGATTAGAAATCCCTTCATCTGAGTCAATGAGGTTTCCATACTCCCTTAAACAGGAGAGGGGCCTGTTATATTTTCTATCTCTTTGAAGGGAGTTGTAGAATTTGGTGTTTCTATCTCCATCATTGAGCCATTTGGCTTTAAAAATTTTCTTTTTGATACTATCTTTGAAGTTGAGCAAAGAGATTAGTTTAGTAGATATATTAATTTCATTTTGTATATCATGAGTGAATCTAGAGTTAGAGTTGTTATTTTGGAATAGAGAAAGATCTTTTTCTAAGTGTTGAATTTCTGTATCAATTGAATCAGATTTGGTTTTACACCAATTTTTAAGAATAAGATTAATATTATTTAATTTAGTGGTGTAGGCAAAGGGATCATTATGATTCCCCATGTTCTCCCAAGATTTGTTAATTAGAGAAAAACAATCAGGGTTAGAGGACCAGGATAAATTAAACCTAAAAGGAAGATATGGTCTTTGAAAGGGGGAGACTTTTCATGATGTCCCCCTTAAATTTGTTTTTCAATAAGGGGGAGAGATAAGGAAGGGGGGGGGGGAGAAAATAACTAGGGTTAGTAAGAGAAGAACAAGGATAAGAAAAATAAAACAAAAAATTGGTATCGTTTTGAAGTGATTGAAGTGGGTATTGACAAAAAAAGGAGATATTATTAGTCCCAAGATGTGTTTTGATTGTATTTGTTGTCAATATATCAATATATTTATTATTTTGAAGAAATAAAGTATTTTGTGAAGGTAATGGAAATTAGGATTGAGGAAATGTGTTTGTAAATTTGTCAATCAGATCCAAAACCATCGATATGAGGATCAGATCCAGACTATCGACATGAAAATTGGAGCCATCACATCAACATAAATCAACAAGATCCATCATATTGGGATGTTGATAGAAAGTCAGAAGCTACTAGAAATCATATTGAGTTTGGAATTAAAGTGGTGATCATAATTAGGAAGTGTTTTGGAGTATGAATGGCTCTGATGTGAATTTGATAATGTTTTTCTATTTTGTAATTCTCAAAATTCATAAGCTATTTGAAGACTTGTGATTAAAGCCTTATGAAAGAAAGGGGGAGAAGTAATACTTCCAATCATATTTAGGATTTTTTTGAAATAAAAAATATGCTGTAAAGGATGGGAGGTCATAAATACTTCATAATGAAAGTTAGATGATGCTGAATCCGATCCTAAACATATTCAAAGTCATGAGGAAGTCATGATACGAGCCGATGTTTGTGGAAAATAGGAGAATACGATGTGAATTATTATGGATGCTGATCATTGATGTGAGGAACACTAGACAGAAAATATTGAAGATCATCAGTATGCGAATCATCAATGTGACAATATTATAAGGTTGGAAGATTTTTCTTGCTGAAGAAAAGAAGTCGAAGCAGTTGAAATTGGTCCATCATATGTGGTATGCCACTGATCCATCATAATGGATTTAGACACCTATTCATATTGTTGGAATCCTTTTTATATCATATTCATAGTTTTTATTAGAGGTAGAATGGTTGAGAAAGGTTGAATTGTATTTCAATTGGGTCAAGAAAACAACAATTCATAAATTGTTCTCTTACAATTGGGTTAAGAGAAAAAGAACAAAAGTATTGATTATTTCTCAAAAAGTGATGAAGACTCATTATATTGGAACTAATAACATTCATCAGAGTGAATCTGAGACCGATCTATCAAATTCTCACTCAAAATAATAAAATCAGCAAACACGAGATCATCGGTCTGAGTAATTGAAGGAAAAGAGAAACACTTAAAAGATATTTTAGAATGGTTTTCAATGTATTACATTTAAGAGTTGATACAAATCATCTTCTTGAGAATAATTTTAGTGTTTACAAGACGTCATCATAATGGGCCATCTTCAGTACTTCATATTTTTTCATCATAATGAGAAGTCATATGGTTTTCATATATGAAAATTTGGTACAGAGTAATGTAATGATGAATATATTGTATGCCTTCATCATAATCAAGAATCAGAATAAAGAATTTTAATGAAGAATCTGATTGAAGAAATGTTTGTAAACTTGAAGAAGTATAAAGATTCGAGAACTACCTAGAAGGATTAATGAGGAGTTGAAGAATTCAAATTTTAATAATTAAATGAATGAGAAAATTAGGATTTCAATTTTTTTTGATTGGGAAGTGAAATTGTTTTTCCCACCTTTTCCATTATGGGGTGACTATAAAAGGATAGATCAGAACATTTGTATGGTGGGAAAGAACTTCTATTGTTAAGATGAAACAAGAGATATAATAGTTGTTTTATCAAGTATTGAGTTTCCAACTAGACTTTTTTTTCAAGTTGATGTTGAGGGAGTTTCATCGATACAAGTTCATCATAGTGAATTTCAATCTGATCATCAGAGAAAGTTCCAACGAGTAACACTTCATTAGAGTAAGTCCATCGAATTAATACCATAAGAGAAACATCCATCGAAGAAAGGTTTATTAGACCGAGTTCCATCAAATGGAGGATTTGAGAGCTACCGATTGAGTTCCTAGTTAATTAAAGAAAACATAGAAGAAGAAGAATCCAACTGAGGCCAATCAGATGGAGACCATCAGACTAAGGTTACCTAACCTAGGAAGATTAGGTTGACTTTATTAAGGAAGATTTCCAAACTAAGTTTCTGGAATATATTTCAATTCCAACAATTTCCTTAGAGATTATTTTAAGTTCTTAAAGATTTTATGCAGGTAAATTTTGATTTAGATTACTCATGGAGTAAGTGAAGACTTTCTAAAGTGGATCAAAAAAGAAGAGGGAAAGTGAAGCTTTTAAAAAATAATACTTACCAGTTGCTGAAGAGGATTTATTATCTTACTGGGATGTATAACTAGTTGTGGGGAAGTGGATACTGAAAAGGATAGATAGGGGGTATAACCAACTATAGTAGGAAAGTTTCTGTGAGGATTGTAGAATTGTTCACTTCTTATGCCTTTGTATTCTAGAAAGAAGTTAGTGAAAGAATCCATGTTGGTGGGACTATCCAACATGGAAAGGTGTATGTATTTGTACCAAACCTTGTAAATATCATGAGATTCCTTCTCTTTATATTTGTTTCATATTAAAGGTGAATTTGAGAGGTTATAATTAAGTGGATCATAATCTTAACAAGCTTTTAGAGGTTAAGAAAAATTTTCTTATAAAAGAAAAGGAACTAATAATTCACCCCCTATAAGTGGTCTTGATCCTACTTGGGAAAATCATATCTTCAAATACTCTCATCATAAAACAATGGATTAACTATATTAAGAAGATATTATCTATTCTCTTATGCTCAGAAGAATAGAAAGTTGCACTGAAGGTCTATCATTTTGATGGGGAAGCTGATCAGTGGTGGACACTAATAAAAAACATGATGTCTAAAGAGAAAATTGATTCCATGGAATGGGAAGGATTCAATAAAATATTTTTCAATAAATACTTTAACTATTCTCTTTATCTTAATATAAATAGGGAGTTCCTCTTACTAAAGAAAAAGGAAGATGAGTCTATCAGGGTATATGAGGTAAACTTTACAAGGCTTGCACGATATGCCTCTGACTTTGTCATGAACACTAAAATCAAGGTTGATTTATTCTTTAGTGGATTAAAGCTGAGTCTATGAAAACAATTGGTGATTTGAGACTTTGAAAAATATAAGGATATTTCACATTGTGACCTTAAGGTTGAGATAAAGATTAGAGACTCTTAGTGGTCTCATGGGATCAGAGATAAAAAGAAGAAAATAAAGTTTAATATGGAGGGATCAACAGATAAATCAAATGTATTTGAGAAAACCCAACACCCCACGTGTCAAAAGTGTGGGAAAAATTATCTTGAGAACTATCTAAAGGGAACCAAGTGATTCTTCAAATGTGGAAAAGAGGGGAATCATGCTAATTATCACTGAAGGGATATAAATAAGCCCACTAATATGGAAGAATAAAGGAAGGTTCAAATCAATACTTATCTTACAGTATAGTGTTTAAATTTTAAATAACACAATAATTATATAATACAATACCCTAAGCCAAGGGTTATCAAATATAATCAATGAAAACAACCTACAAGGAAACAATGAAGAGAATATTCTATCACTGCTGTTGAGCTGAATCCTGAAAATGATGTGGTGACAGGTATGCTAGTTATTAATTAAATAATAAAAAACATTCTTTTTGATTTTTGTTTTACATATTATTTCATGTCTTTAAATTTTAGTAGAACTATTAAAACAACACCTCAAAATATGGAGGTTGAGTTATTCATGGGAATAAAAAATGGGGAAATTATTGCATCTAAAGTATATAACTACTCCCCAATAAATGTTTTTTATTGAACCTCCCCAAAAAATCCCATATTACTTCTAAAGCATGGATACTATTTCCTTATGAGAGACCATATCCATCTCAAATGATTAAGACAAAGGATATAATCATACTTGAAGACATGAATATTATAAGGGACCACATCGATGTGTTCCCTGGATAATTTCCCAATCTTCCTCATGACCAAAAGGTTGAGTTATCAATTGAAATTATATATGGATCTCTTCCCATATCAAATAATCCTTACAAGATTTCCACCATTGAGTTAGAAGAAATGAATAAGTATTTACAAGATAATATGGAAAATAGTTTTATATGCTCGAGTGTTTCACTATGGGGTACACCAGTCCTCTTCATCAAGAAGAAGGATAAATCAATTTTCCTCTTCATTGATTATCGTGTGATAAAAAAAATCATAGTAAATAACAACTATCCCCTTCCATGGATATATGAATTGTTCAATAAACTATGTGGGGACAAGTGTTTTTCTAAGGGGGACCTTTGGTTGGGATATCACCAACTAAAGGTGAAGAAGGAAGATATTCCTAAGAATGCCTATTGAACATGGTATAGAAACTATGAGTTCATAGTGATTCCCTTAGAACTCAGTAATACTCTAGAAATATTCACGGACTTAATGAATAGAGTCATTAGATATTACATCTGTGGTAGTCTTTATAGATGAAATTTTGATATACTCTAAGAGTAAGGAGGAGAATGAGGAGAATTTTAATACCATGCTAAATACTTTTTTAAGGGAGAAAATATATGAAAATTATATTAAATGTGAGTTCTAGATAGAGTAAATATCATTATTGGGGTATGCTATCACCAAAAGAGGGATATATGTAGACCCTTATAAGATAAAGGAAATTGAGGAGTGTCCAAGGCCAACATCTATACTGGAGATACATAGATTCCTTCATCTAGATGGGTATTATTGATAATTTTTGAGGAAATTCTCATGATTTTTAAAATCACTAACCAAGATGACTCAGAATTGAGTAAAGTTTTTTTAGACCAGTGAATGTAAAGAAGATTTCAAAGAGTTGAATAATAGGCTAATAACTGCACCAGTATTTACACTATCCATAAGTGGGAAAATCCTTATGGAATAAAATAATACATCAAAGAATGGATTAGGTTGTGTGATAATGAAAAATGATAAAGTGATATACTATGCCTCAATGTAGCTAAAAGTTCATGAGAAAAACTAGACCACACATGATTTTGAGTTGGTGGCTATGATCTTTGAATTGAAAATCTGGCGGTATTATCTCTATGGGGAGAAGTGTGAGATATATACTAATCACAAAAGCCTCAAATATATATTTACACATAAGTAGCTTAATATATTCCAGTGAAGATGGATATATCTCATTAAGGATTATGGATTCTCAATCCACTACCATCTTGGTAAAGAAAGTAAAGTGATAGATTCTCTAAGTAGAAAGGATCTTGAAACCTTATCAATGATGATAATTGAGAAGGATCAAATCTTATTATAATTTTAAAGGTTGGACATAGAAATCATAAAGGAAGTAACATCATCACTCCTTTCTCAAATGATTTTCCAACCATCCCTTTTAGAGAAGATAAAGGATGCTTAAAGAGATAATATAGCCATTCAAAAGAAGGTGGAAGCTATCAGAAATGGAAAATCTTCAGATTTCAAAATTGATGAGGAAGGATTCATAAGATTTGGTTCATGAATATGTTTACTATAAAATCCTGAGACAAATAAAGATATTTTTAATAATGTTCATGGATCAAACTTCTCTATCCAGCTAAGGATCACAAATATGTATCAAGATCTCCAAGAGCACTATTAGTGGGACAATATGAAGAAAGAGGTTTCCGAATATACATAAAAGTTCCTAGAATGTCATCAAGTGAAGTATAGAAGACAAAAGTCTAAGTAGATGGTACAAAAATTACCTATACCTATATGGAAATGGGAAAATGTCACCATAGATTATTTCACAATAATTTTGAAGACATCTAGAGGAAATAATGCTATATGGGTTGTTATAGATAATCTTACATAGACTGCTCAATTTATTGAAATTTGATAATAATTATCACTCATTCAACTTGCATGGATATACATTAGAGAAGTGGTGAGTGTAATTGACTATCTAGGATCCAGTATCACTGATAGGGGAAGGGGTTGAATCAGGGATATATTTTTATTTTAAGTTTTCTTCTTTCTGAAATAACCTTTTCCTCCTATTAAAGAATTATCACTTTATCTGAAAAAAAACAACCACATATCTACAGAAACAAAATAATTTAAAAGTTTTACTACTCAATAATATTAGATATGTCCTTAGTATAGTTTGGAAAAAATCCAATACCAAACAATCCACTATAAAAGAAATCTTTTTTTTATGGATACAACAAGTAGGATATACCCTTACACTTATGTAACACTATGTTCAATACAACAGTGCATGTGATTCAAGTAGAACAAAATGATGTAATAAAAATTTGTGTAACAAGTTAAGAAACATATTACTATGATACCTTATCAACTTTCAAAAATATGATCTTCAAATAAATTCTTTACTTTCTTACCCAACAGCAGGTAAGAACTTCTTCTGGACTTCGTAACGACACTCAATCCAATACCCAGTTTGATTCCTAGTCTGATTCTGAGTCTGATTTCTCAGTCCAATAATATAACTCTGTTTGAATATTGCTCAAACAATTCTTATCTTCTTCTATCTAAGTTTGAAAATCCCAATATGATTTCTCAGTTCGATCCGGAAACTTTGATTATAATCTTCTCTCTTATCATTTTCTTCTTCCATCTGGAAAAATTCCTTAGGAATCCTCAATCTAGAAAATCCTTCTCTCTAAAAATTTCAGTGCTCATCCTTCTCTCTTCAATAGTAAATTTGTGTTATAAAGTACAGAGTATTTCCACTATTTATAGGTGACCCAAAAAAAATGTTTAGGTGGGATTCTGAAAAACTTTCCCACTCAACCAAATTTTCTGAAACTTCAATTTTCCTTACATTTTGGATACATCTCTGGCTTATTCAATGCTTATCAAATCCTCTCATTTATTCTAGAACCTTCTTTAATATTCTCACAAATTTCACTCTCTTCACACTATCTTAACATTCCTCAGTCTGATTTCAATATTCAATCCAATTTCCTCATTATGATTAAAGACATAAGGTCACTCCTATTTTCTTGAACCTCTTTCAAACATATCAAAACTAAAGACTCTCCATTATGATACTTAGTTGACTTTTATTTTTCCATAAACATAGTTTCAACTTCTAAAGATTCTAGTAATTTCCTGGTAGCACTTCTGCATCAGATTAAAATTATAAGCTCCCGTTGACAACACTTTTATAACCACTTTAAGCAGTTCTTATTTTCCCCTTTTCCTTAGACCGATGATCCTGAACCTGATAGTGTCCAACATCTGATGAGGTATATCAGTGTCAATCTACACCTGATGGATTGATCTCTTCTTCACTCCATTAACCGGTGTTATCTCTATTATGATGACTCTTGACCCAATTATTAAGGAAATTAGAGTTTTTCTTTCTCTTAACCCATTGAAAATGGTTGAATACATTATTAATTGATCTTTATTCAAATTTTTCATTGGTCTTAAAAACTTAAACTTTCTTCATCAGTCCCAGCAAAATTTTCTTCTTTATTCATTGGTCCCAACAAACCCTAATAAAAATAATTTTTACTCTGATGATCAGTGTCACACTGTGTCCAATGGACCGATATCAGTAAATTAATCTTAAAAAATTCTTTACCTTTTCTAATTATGATCCATATCAGCTTTTTCTTTGAATATTTCTATCTAATGGATTATTGGTCTGACTGAAAACTAGTAGCTTTGTTTTCTTATGTTTTGATCAACCTTCCTAGTTTTCAAAAAAATCTGCATCCAGTGATCTCACACTAATGAACTGAGATCGGAAAACTTCAATCTTCAAAAAATTATTTCTTCCACAAAATTTTTCTTGTATCATAAATCCCTCATGACTGTGAGTACGATTAAGTTCGACATAGCATCTTCTGACTTATAATGGAAAATAGTGTAACTTTCTTTCCTTTCCAGTTTCTTCTTTCCTTCCAACAAAACCTCAATACGATTGGCATCAATTGTTATTCCATTTTCCTTTATAAGTCTTTCATCACTAGTTTACATGCAACTCATGAATTTTATGAATTAAAAAATATAAAATAATCGTCAAATTTACATTGGATCTAAGCGAACTCTGATACAAATTTTCATTACGATATTCCTTTTATTCCAAACTCTATGTGAGTCTGATAAACCTTTTTTTTCTAGAAAACTTCTCCTCAATCCGATGGACTTTTCTTAATAACTTTAAATCCAATCATCTGAATATGATGGTCAGTCTGATTATAAAAAATTTACAAATTGAATTGATTTCTTTCTTCTTTGACAACAAAAGAAAACACTTTCAATACAAACTTATTTTAGATTACAAAAACATCTTCCACCCAACTTAGTCCCAACAACCCCCCTTTGGATTTTATTTTCAACCAAGGTTCATAAATCACTAAAATTTATAACCTTAATCTATGGATTACTTATAAAAAATTTTAAGTCTATGTAAGCTAAATCATTATAGGAAACAAGAATTAATGATGAAAAAATCATGCTATCCAAAAGTAGTGGCTTATAAAATTTTTTCAGCTTTTCTTCACACCTTTATTTACTTCTTAAAGCTTCTTATCAAAAAACTTTTCTTACAACCACTCAAAAAATAGTTATAATAGTTCACACACTTACATGCTGAGTTCACAACTTACCCACAACTCCCCCAAGTTACATGCTTCCTTAAAAGGTTTAGCACATAAAAATGGATAGATTTATTAAATAATTCTCCCCCTTGACAATATTATCCAAAGACAAGATGATAGAGGGGAAAAACACATACCTCAACCTTGATGAGAAAGAGGTTGGACACCCATTTTCAACCTCGATTTATAAAAGGATTCATTCGGTAAAGGTTTTGTGAAAATGTTAGTAACTTGTTCTAATGTAGGAACATACTCTAGATTGAATTCAATATTTTACACATGCTCTTTGATGAAGTGGCACTTGATGTAAATATGTTTTGAATAAGAATGTTGTACCAGGTTTCTTGTAAGGTTGATCACACTTTGATTATCACAATCTAAGAGAAAGGGTCACTTCACTTCAATGAGTAAGTATTCTAATAGAGTCTTCATCCACCTAAGTTGAGTAGAAGATTGAGTAGAAACAACATATTCATCTTTAACCTTCCTAATAGTTAATGAATTTTATTTCGTTTTATTCTAACTAACATAACTTTTCCCCAAAAAGAAAACTCCACCAGATGTTGATCTTCTATCATCAACATTTTCTACCCAATCAGAATTTGAATACCCAAACTAGTCAATACATTCCAAGATATCATACCTGATTATGAAATTTGTTGTGCCTTTGATATATTTAAGAAACTTTTTCTAGCCAATAGATGTGATTCATTGGGATCACTATGAAATATTTTACATAATGTAACACCATAAACAATGTCGGGTCTTGAGGTAGTCAAATACAAAAAACTTCCAATCAGCTTCTAAAACTCTTTAGAGTCAACTTCTTTAACATCTCTATCTTTAGACAACTTGGTTCACACTGAAATTAGTGTGGAAAATTTTCTATACCGAACTTATTAAGAATTTTCTTAACATACTTTTGTTGAAAAAAATGTGTTTCTTATTTTATAAGATTTGTAACCTAAGAAATTATTTCATTTCTCCCAATATATATATCTCAGAAAACTTTTTCATATCTTTAACAAATCTCTGACAAGTTCTTTCATCATCCAAATCAAATATAATGTCATCAATATAAACAATTAAAATGATGGAAAACTATTGAATTTATTTGATGTACATATTACTATCAACCCTTCCTTTCTCAAAAATCATCTTCCTCAAGAAAGTATCCAGTTTAGAATACCATTACCTTGGTTCTTGATTTATCCCATATAAGGTTTTCTTTAACTTGCACATATAAATTTCATCTTTACTAAAAACAAAGCCACATGGTTGTTCAATATATAATTCCTAATCAAGATCACCATTCAAAAATAATGATTTCACATCCATATGAAATTTTTTGTAATGTCACCGTGAACCAATATCAAGAAAGATTTTTATTGTTTCTATCCTTTCTACTAAAGAAAAATTATCATCAAAATCTATGCCTTCAATCTATTATCAACCTTTTTACACAAATCTTGATTTGTTTCTTATCAATTCACCATATTCATTAAGCTTGTTCCAAAAAACCCATTTTGTACCAATAACATTTTTTTCATTTGGTTTTGGTATGATTTCCCTTGTATCAATATTTTCTATCTTATCCATCTATTCATTCATTACTTGATACCGTTACAGATACTCAAAAGTTTCATTCACATATATCAGCTCAAATTTTGAATAAAAATAATCATATGTAACAAATTTTGATGTTATTCTTATTTAGACCCTTTGATGTTGATCACTAATAATTTTTTGAGATTCCACCTACTTCCTTATCCTAGGATGAGATTTTTTAGATTCTTCCTCATCACTATAAATAGATGAGTCTGATTCTTCTTCAATAGGATTACAATTATTTTCATTTTAAAAATAATCCTTAAACAAAATTATTCCTTCCTGCTCATTTTTCTTATTTTCATAAGTCTGTTTATCTTCCTCATTCTTTTTAATAAATTTCACATAAATAGAGTTGACTAATCTTCCTAAATCTTTATTAAAAATATATATCCTCTTCCTTCTGAGGAATAACTAATAAAAATTTCATTTTCACCTCTCTGCTCAAACTTTCCAAGGTTTCAACCTCTATTATTTATGATGCATGGACTCCCAAAAACTCTTAATTATTTCAAACTTGGAGTTTTATCATAAAACATTTTACATGGAGTCATATCTAAACTTGTCCTATAAAAACATCGGTTTTGAATATGCACAATAATGATCATAGAGTGACTCTAAAAGTAATGAGAGAGGCCATGTTCAAGTAACATAGTTCTCCCATTTCAACTAGACTTCTATTTTTTCTTTCAACAACACAATTTTGTTGATGAATGTATGGTATACTAAACTCATGCTTAATTTCATGATTCTCAAAATAACTTTCAAAATTTTCATTTTTGTATTCACCACCATTGTCTATTCTGAAGTTCTTCACTGAATAATCACATTCCTTCTTAGATTTCCTCCTACAAATTTTAAACATTTTCATAGCATCTGACGTATGTTTTATATAATTAAGATAAGTGATGTGAGTAAAGTCATTAATGAAAGTGATTAAGTACTTATATCTATGAGTTTATTGTTTGCACATTGGCCCATAGATATCTGAATGAATAAGTTCCAGGGGTTATTTTGAACAAATTTCAACTATATTATGCATAGAGTTTGAAATATTTCCTTTATGAAAAATATTTCAACACCAATATATTTTTCTGGACATATCATGAATTCCACACACACCGTATCACTTTGATAACTTGCTCACATTTCTCTAAAATATGTGTCTCAGCCTTTTATAACATAACTAATTCTCTTCTATCATACTCAGGTAACAAGAGTTTTGAACCTCACCAGTTGAGAATAATTTTCCTTTTGTACATTGGCCTCTTGTAACTATCTTTCCACATTCTTCTCTTTTCAAAACAAACCCATATTTTCTAAAACTTTTTGTTACTTTCATCACAAAGTTTTGAAACACTTAGCAGATTTTGTTTCATCACATCAACAAACAAAGGTTTCTTGGATTTCAATTTTTATTCTCCAATGATGGTCGATCCAACACCTTTTCTTCTGAGTGATTCATCATTGAAAAATTTTACTATTCCTTCTTGAATGATTTCACATTCTTGAAAAATTTTAAGTCTCCCATAATATGAGAAGAACACCAACTATCCAAGATCCAAGTTCATTATCATTTTGTAGCTTTTAGAGTCATTTCAACAACAATATATTTCTGTTTACCTGTATCTTTCTTACCATCTGACTTTTGAGAATTTTTAAAAAACTTTTGTTGTGTAGGTAACAAAACAATACATCCTTTTTGAAGATGTACAGGCTATTCACATCTCTCACTAATAGTTTCCATATCTTGGAATCTATTTTCAACATTTACTCTAACCTTCTTAGATTTCTTACAAACATCATTCTCATAATTATTCCTTTGAGAGGATTGACTCCCAATTAAATTTTTCCTTCTTTAATTTTTGGAATATTAGAATTTTTTTTAAACCAACAAATATTTTCTGTGTGTCAAAATCCACCACAATATCAGTAGTATCCATAGAAAGAATATTTTCCTTTGAAACTTCTATACTTTCTGAATTTGTGAGCATATTTCTCAAAAACCTTATTATCTTTCTTATCATAACTTTGTTGACCACCAACCTTTCTATATTCAACCATAATTTTTTTTCATCTTGGTTCTCTTTTCAGCATTATCAGAACCTAACATAATAGAAACTTTTTTGGACTTAGAATTTTAGAAACTTTTAACCTCTTGACTTTATTGGTTTTGTACACATACATAAATTTTCTAGATTTATTCTTCTCAGGAAAATTTTTACCTTTCATATCAACCTTTGAAGGTAAATTTTGACCCTTATTAGGTTTAACATTTCCAGTGATTTCAAAAAATTCAGAGATATAATTATTGAAACTTGTAACCCTCTGTTCAACTTTAGAATGTTTTTGTTTGACAAGTTTTAACTATTATTCATTTTTCTTTAAATATTACTTCCGGATGTTCATTATGATTATTTTATTTCTCAAGAGATTTATTCAAATCATCAATCACTTCCAACAGCTTAAATTTATCATAAGTACAAAATTCTTGATTGTTTGTTAAAGAGTTTTCATTTTAAACTTCTTGATTTCTTTTTCAAGCCTCCCAATCTTTCTTAGAAATTATTTCAATTATTCTTTAAGATGAAATTATAATTGAGTTTCTTCTTCTTCTTCATAACTGATACTTATGAATTCATTATTATTAATGATAGAAATAAAAGTATTATCTCCAGCCTTCTAAATATATGTTTTCGATTCAGCTTCACTATCTTATTTTCCATAATCTTTTGATAATAAGTTTCTTATTTAGGATTTGAAGAGATTTTTATCTTTCCCTTTAGAATGGGTTTTAGCCTTATCAACCCATTTCTTCCACGATATTCATTTCCTTCTATCATCTTACTCACTATCCTATTATTTGTTTCTTCAATGAAAATTAGATACAAAGTTACCAATCACTCCATATTCAAAAATTTCAAGGGAATTTTCCCTTTATATTTACCTGTACCTCTTATCACATTTTTAGAAAACAAGGATAAAATTTTTTCAAGACTTTTACATACCTCATTTTTGGAATTAGATTCACCAACTTCTTCTTCTTCAAGAATCTTCTTAATATTTTATTTCTTGGAAGCCTTGAAATAAATTTCACGATCATTTTTTTTTTCCTTTCATAACTTTATCCCTTCAAATTTCATAAGTGACGAGAGTACTATGAAAATCATACAAATATAATGTTTCTAGATCTCTATCTTCCAATGAAGAAACTTTAGCATAAAACTTTTCAAGAATAATTCTTAATATCTTTTCAACAATAGTAGAATCTTTGAAAATTTCACCAATAAATTTCATAGTGATAATAATTTGATTTACATTGTTAAAGAAGTCACCAACTGTTTCATACTCACCCATATTGATATCTTCATACTTTAGCCTCTAGTTTTGTAAATTTTTATTCTTCACTTTTGTACTGCCTTTATAAATGTTCTTCATCTTATCCTAGATACCTTTGGTACTGGAAAAACCTTTCACTCTTAGAAACTCACATTTAGAAAGTGATGATTTTATAACATTATTAGCTCTTCCATCATTCTCAAGATTCTTCTTATCAACAGATATGAGAGGAAATTTTTCATCAATAAGAGGAAATCCATCCATTGTAGCTTAAAGAACATCATACCCAAGAAACATAAGATAAAGAAATATTATATCTTTCCAGATATGATAATTACAACCATTGAATACCAAAATCCCCTTAATGTTTACACAATTCAGATTCTCCATCACAACTTCACTTTCAAAACTCTAGTAAAGAGTAAATGAAAGGAACCTTTAAATCTAATACCACTTATTATTTCTCATCCATGATCAAGTATCACTGAGAGAGGGTGGGGTGAATCAATTATATCTTTTTCTTCTAAGTTTCATTATTTTTGAAACAACCTTTGCCTCCTATTAAAGAGTCATCACTTTTTATAAAAACAAAACAATCACACAACCATAGGAACACAAGAATTTACAAGGTTCACTACTAAAAAAGTTTATATATGTACTTCATATGGTTTATAAACTATCCAATACCACACAATTCACTGGAAAAAAATCAATTTGTGTGGACATAAAAAGTAGGATATACCCTTACACTTGTGTAGCACTATGTTCAATACAAAAGTTCATGTGATTCAAGTATCAAAAAATGATATAACACAAATTTTTGTAACAAGTTAAGAAATATTTTATTATGATTCCTTTTAAACTTTCAAAAATATGATCTTCAAAAAATTATTCACTTTCTAACCCAGAAGAAGGTAATAACTTCTTCCAGATTTATTAATGATACTTAGTCCAATACCCAGTCTGATTCCCAGTCCGATTACTTAGTATGATAATATAAATCTATATGAATACTACTAAAACAATTCTGAGCTTCTTATGTCTAATTCCAGAAATCCTAGTATGATTTATCAATCTGATCTAGAAACTCTAATTACGATATTATCTCTTCTTTTTTTCTTCTTCTTTCTGAAAAAATTCCCCTAGAATCCTCAATTTAAAAACTCATTCTCTCTAAAACTTTCATCGTTTCACCTTATCTCTTCAACAGTACATATGTGTCAAAAAGTATAAAGTAATTCCACTATTTATAGGTGACCCAAAAAAAGGTTTAGACATGATTTTGAAAAACTTTCTCACCCACCTAAATGTTTCGAAAATTCAATTTTCCTTACATTTCAGATACATCTTTGAATTCTTCAGTGCTTCTTAACTCTTCTCATTTTTTATCAAACATTCTCAAATCTTCTTAAAAAATTAGGTCAATTAAAAATATTTTAGCATTATTCAATTCGATTTTAATAGTTAATTTTATTTCCCCATTATGATTAAAGACATAAGGTCACTCTGATTTTCTTGACCCTCTTACAAACAAATAAGAACTGAAGACTTTCCATTACGATGCTTAGTTGCCTTTTATTTTTCCATAAACATAGTTGGAACTTATAAAGATTCCAGTACTTTATTAGTATCACTTCAGCATTGTATTCAAACTACGAGCTCCCCTTTAATTTTATAACCACTTTAAGCAATTCTTTGTTTACTCTGTTCCTTAGACCGATGATCCTATATTCGATGGTGTCCAATGTTTGATGAGGTATATCAATGTTAGTATTTTTCTATTAGATTGGTCTCTGATTCAATCCAATAACATTTTTCAACTCTATTTCAATGACTCTTGACCCAATTATTAAGGAAATTGGAGGTCTTATTTCTCTCATACCACTTAAAAAATAACCAACAATTAATATTGATGGAAAATGGTTAACTAAATTGTTGATTGATCTCTAATATGATTTTTCATTAGTCTCACAATCTTAAAACTTCTTTATCCATCCCAATTTTTTTTCTTATTTATTATCTATCCCCAAAAACACCCAATAAAAAAAATTCTTATTACGATGATCAATAGAACACCATGTCTAATAGATTGGCATCAACAAATTTTTCTTCAACAAATTATTCCCTTTTCTTATTATGATCCACATTAGCTTCTTTGTCTAAAGATTTTTATATCACGGCTTCTTGGACTGACTGAAAACCAAAAAATTCATTTTCTTATGTTATGATCAACCTTACATCCTTCATACAAATATGTGTCTAGTGATATCACACCGATGAAATAAGACCAGAAAACTTCAATATTCAGCAACTTCATTCTTAAATAAAAATTTGATTGTATCATGACTCCCTCATGACTTTGTTTATGATTAAGATCAGTAGAAAATCAGATGACTTATAATGTAAAATATAGTAACTTCCCATCGTTTATAGTTTCTTTTTTCTTTCCAACCAAACCTCAATATGATTGATATCACTTGTTTTCCCCATTTCCTTCATAAGTCTTACATCAAAAGTTTACACAAAACTTATGAATTTTGTGAATTAAAAAATAGAAAATCATCATCAGATTTACATCAGAGTTAGGAAGACTTTGATACAACATCTCATTATGATATTACTTTCATTATGGAATCGAGGTGTATCTGATAAAACTTTTTTTTCAGAAAACTTCTCAATCCAATGCATTTTTCTTAAGAATTTTGAGTTTGATCATCTGCATACGATGGTCTGTCCAATTATCAAAACTTTAAAAAGTGAGTTGATTTCTTTCTTCTTTGAAAAGAAAATACAACACTTTCAATACAAACTTCTTTTAGCTTCCAAAAACATCTTCCACTGAACTTGGTCCCAATATTGAGGATTCATGGAGTACCATTATAGATTATATTTGATCGAGATCTGAGATTTACCTCCAAGTTCTAGAAAAGTCTCCAAAATTCCCTAAACACTGAGCTAAACTTCAGTATGGCTTACTACCCCTAGACTAATGGCTATTATGAGTATAATATTCAAACATTGGAAGACATGTTGAGATCATGATCGATGAAATTCAAAGGAGGATGAGACCAACATCCTTCTCTGTTCGAGTTCTTTTACCACAATAGTTTCTACTCAAACATCCAAATGACTCTATATAAATCCATTTATTGGAAAATATGCAGAACACATACATTTTCTTATAAAGTTGGTGAACGAAAGCTGAGGGGACCTATAATGGTCAAGGAAATGGTAGAAAAGGTGAAGACCATTCAACACTACATCAGGGATACCCAAAGTTGATAGAAGATCTATGCAGAAAATCATCAATGTGTCCTTGAGTTTGAGGTTAGATATAAGGTATTCCTCCAAATATCTCTATAGAAGAGAGTCATGGGATTTGGGAATAAGGGAAATCTAAGTCCCAAGTATATCTACCCCTTTGAGATTCTTGATCACGTTAGAGCTGTGACATATCGAATAACACTTCCACTAACCATGACTAAAGTACATGATGTATTCCATGTATCCCTCTTAAGTGAGCACATACTAGATTCCTCACATGTACTAAATTTAGAGATAGTAAAAATTGAAAATTATCTCTATTATGTATAGCAGTCGATGGAGATCTTGGACTGTAGATATAGAGTTCTATGAAACAACAGAACCCAACTAGTCAAATTACTTTGGTGAAACCATAAGTAAGAGGAGGAAACATGAGAACCAAAAGAAGAGATGAAGGAGAAGTAACCTCACTTATTTTCACCTTAGAATGTAAAAAAATTTCTTGGGAGAAATTACATAAGGGGGAATAATGTAATGACCCAAAATTTTATCAATGGAATTTCCCTTCTTATAATTATGTCATGTAGTATAAAGTACATTGATCACATAGAGAAACCAACAAAAAATTATTTTAATAAATTAATAATGATACATAATTCATAATTTAGACAAATAAAAATGATAATTATTACAATGGGTAAATAAATAGAAAATAAGATAATAAAAATATGATAATTTGGATCTACTTGATCCACCAGAATGAATACACTCATAAACCAAGATGTAGAAATAAAACATAATGTTAATAATAAAATATTAATTTTGAAGATTAAAGTCTATATAAACATGATAAAAAATATAAGGGAATCAAAAATTAATGGAATAAGAGATATTTATAGGAAGTAGGGAACCTATATGACTGTTATAAATCTGATCATTGTAATAGTAATCTGACCATTGGAATAGTAATCTAATGATTAGGAATAGTAATATGACCATTATAATAGTAAACTAACCTATGGAAATGTAAATTAATATTTATGTATCTTATAAAATGAAAACATGTTACATTTATCTCGTGGTACAAGTAAATAAATGTTTTAAAAACGATAAATTAAGTGTTGGTATTTTTGTAAAATGTAAATGTTTTATTTTCAATTTTATAATGAATATAATGATTTAAAAGAAAATATATTTTCATAAAATGTATTCATAAATTAATATTATGTTGTATTATATGAGACCATAAATAAATTTTCAAAGGGTTATAAAGTAAAAAATAATGTTAAAATTAGTATTTTTCAAATAAATAAAGATTTTATTTAAAAATAAATTTTATTATATTTTGAAAAATTATTTTCATAAAATAGATTCAATTTTTTAAATCTACACATCAAAAAAATTTTAGGGTTAATTTTTGGGATTTTTATAAAATAGTTGAATTTTTTTGTGAATAGTGAAATACGGTAATTTATGGTATTTACGATTATAAGCCAAATACATGAATTTTTGAGACATGGATGATGTAAGCACCCATTAGTTTAAAATAAAATGCACCATTTATTATATATAGTTACAAGAATCAGTATTATTAATATTTTTGATCCAAAATAATGAATAAATGAATACAATAATAAAAAACACCCCTCTTCCCCCTTATAAATACTACCCCTCAAAACCCCTTCTCCTCACACCTTAGAATCCTTGAAGATTTCCAAATAACTAAAAAAACCTCTCCTAACCACTATTCCTACATAAAAGTTCACCTGGTATCACCAAAAGACCAATTCCAAGTTCCTTAAGGGGTCTTTCAAGGAGGTTGATATTCAAGAGGTAACATTATCAAAACACCTATTTTAATTTCTTATCTTCTTCTACCTTCTCGTCAACTATTTCATCCATAAAAGCATAAAAACTACAGTATAACGTATATACTATAATTTTATATTGATAATGGAATATATTCTATCCACACCTTTTCTCATATCCTCTTATTCAAAGAAACGAAACCATTGTCCAAATTATGGTGGTTAACCGTCTTTGTGGATAACAAGTTTTTGTTTTCCATTACAGTATTAAAATATGTTCATAACAATATTATTATGGTTAAATCATATTTTAATAAGTTTATTATAACTTATTTAATATTCTGTAACTAGTATATATACATAACATTAAATAAAACGAAACTAGTTCGTGATGGTCAATAAAACCGCCCAAATGAACTGACCACATAATGATAATGTTTTTACTCAAAGAACCATAAACATATTAGAAAAAATGATAAATGGGACCATTTATACTTATTTAAGTTCATTTATACCATTTAATTTCACTTTTTTAGTATTATTCCCATTTTATAAGAACTTCTATAATTATACACAAGTGAACCGACCGTGAAACCATGAAACGAACGCTCCTGAAAAAATGAAATTGAACTTTATAACTCATCAAAATGACCAAAAATAAAAATAATAAATTATAATAAATCAAATATATGTGGAATAGTTTCTTAATTAAGTTACATTAAGTGAAATTTTAGAATGCATTTAGACATAAGGTAAGGTATCTCTCCAAACCTCCACATTTCCCCTGGTTTATGTTTTCTCTCTCTTTGACTTAATTTATCTATCCATTCATCTTATATAATTCTTATATATTCTGTATAAATGTTAAAAACATTTATATACATACATACATACATAAATACACACACACACACACACACACACACACACACACATATATATATATATCTAAATTCATATTTCATTGATGGGTAAATACATGTTATAAAGGGTTTCCTTCTCAATTCCTCCTGATAAGAAAACCCGATTAAAGGGAAATTCTCAGTTTCTTATCCATTTTCAATTACACTCCATAAAATGTTTTAGTACACCCATATTTTCTAAAATAAATCATTTTTTTATGAAAAAATATTTTAGTTCATTTTTAGTTTTACAAAAAAAATTATTCCCATATCTTATTTAAATAATATTTATTCATTTCTGTAAAACCACACTTAAGTGGAGAAATTATAAAATTACTAAACCACTCTTTTTAATGTTTTCAATTTAGTTGGAAATAATTATTCCTGACATATTATTATTTTTTCATTTACAAATTTCCAATAAATATTTAATCCCTCATTTCATGGATACCATTATGATACACCCTTTGGGTTTTCCTTATAATATGATTATGAAACCCATTTCTTTCTATGGGTAACCCTTATGTCTATTCCTTATGTTTTATTCCTTTATGTGGAAAAAATATTCTTATACATGTTATAATGGGTGCATCCAGATAGTGATCTAATGCATTGGGTAATGTTTTGTATCATGAGTTTTTATGCATGGGATTAGGGTGTAAAGTTATTCCATTATGAGACTCTATCTACCATGCGATATCATCAGGGAACTTAGACTTGACACATGTTTATAAAATGATATATGTTTCTAACACATTCCTATATTTCCATGATCATATGATTTAATTTTCTATATGTTATGACTCCATATGTTTATTCATGATCCATTCCTTTTATGTTATCATGTTATGCCTTCTAAGTCATGTTTTATGATTTGTTTCCATATTTATTCCCTTACTAGGATTTTTAGATAACCCATTTTTCTATATATTCCTCACATTATCCTATGTAGTTATAGGATATCAAAGGGAGTTAGGATATCATTATGGATATTAATAAAAATATGTTTTATTCTTGTTTCACATTTTCTAATTATATACCTAGTCTTCCAAATACACTAGGATTTTCAATCCTAGGTTTGTATTTAATGGATATTTATACTTAAAATCATGTAATAATATGTGTAAAAGCCTCGGGACATATAACTAACCAAAATTTGTAATAATATTTTGTTTCCTGAAAATGTGTGTTATATAATTCTTACACAACAAAACTATATCCTTTTATTAATGAAGTGAGTATAATTGGAATTAGACATTTGGATTTTGACTGTTATATGACCATTGGTCGATATAACCATTGTAAATAATAGTAATTTCTAACATTATAATTATTATTTGAGATATAAATAATAATGGATAATTAATGCAGAAAGAAGAGTCGATGGCCACATCCAGTAGACTCGGGCCGTATAAAGCCCATCTGTTAGAGTTAGGGAAGGAAGTAGCATCACTGGGATTTGCTTTGGACCAAGACCAAGATGAGCTTTAACATGTTAAGCTTGAACGTAATCATCTTTGGGAGAAGTTAAAGCTTATAGAAATCACCACTTAGAAAATTTTGTCCGAGCCTCCCCAAGATTCTATCACCATTACACACCTTACTCTTAGGTCCTATGAAAGTGTTATAAGGGGATATGTAATGAGGCCTTAGTTACTTTGTGTATTCATTTTGTATAAATAATATTTTTATTTCTTATTATGGTAAAGTTTTTTAATTTAAAATGTAAAGTTTTTGAATTACAAATTTCAAAATAAATATAGGATGAATTTTTAAAAGTTTCATATTATTGATGAATATTGAAAAAAAGAGTGTTTTAAAATATTTTTTATACTTTAAATAATTAATAATGTGAAATGATTTTAAAAAAATAGAGATATACGGTTGTGTTCAGTAAGAAATTTAGAGTATAATAAGATCAACTTAATTTTTGGTGAATAGTAAATTATGAATAGTAATATTACCCTTATGAATATTAATATGACCAATGGAATAGTAACCTCACTTAAGAAAGTATAAAAATAATTTAAGCATCTTGAATGGTAATGTGATATAATAGCATAAGTAAATAACTATTTAAAAAATTATTAGTTAAGTATTAGTTTTTTAGGTAAATAGTGATTTTACTTAAAAATAAAATATATAATATTTAGAAAATTATTTTCATAAAATAGAGTTCATTTTTGAATTCTGAACATCGATATTAGGTTAGGGTGAATTTATGATATTTTTATAAAATGTTTTGTTTTTCGATGAATAGTAAAAATACAGTTTTTGAGTTTTGGTGTGTTTTATGACATCATAATGATTTAATATGTAATTTAAAATTCTAGTCAACTCATTTGGATTAAAATGTTATATGAGGTATCCCAAGTGGTCACAACCATAGGAAAATACCATGGGCAAGCCCATTATTTTTCAAATACCACTAATGAGGTGTCCCTTGTAAATTAATAAAATATTCCCTCACTTTTGCTATAAATACCAACCCATTCCTTCAATTATTTCATTCCAAATTCATCCTCAATGAAGCTATGGTATTTTTACCTCCCAATTTTCCCTCAATCCTCCAAGGTTCCATCCTTCTAGTTTTTTAAGTTACTCTTTAAGGTAAGGGAACCTTTCACCCTTCTCTTTTAGTCAAGCCTTATTTTATGTTATGTTTTTTAATTTCCATTTTATTATGTTGGGGTATGTTATTTTGTATCCTTATTTATTTCCATTTTATTTCAAAATTATGAGATACCCTTTCCTCTCTCATCAACTAATTTTTTTCTGAATTTTTAAGCGACGTCGTTAGGCCGCCAAATTTTTGTAAGGGAATTCATAACTACTCTTTTTTTCTTTCAAATTATCTTTTATGTGGTATGTCTTGAAAATTTCTATTCAATGTTCTTATCTCCATATTATTATATCCTTATACTTTATTATGATTCTCTTATGAATGGGTGACTTCTATCTCCTCTGTTTTTTAATGTTTTTGAAAACCATGTTGAATAGCTGTTATGCTGCAGAAGTTTCGTCTCAAAATCCCTCTATTTTTCTTAAGAAATTATCTTATTTTATTAATGTGAATACCCAAATCTATTTAATTTCTAGGGGTATTCATCAAGACATAAAAATGATATATATTTGATTCTGGAATTGACATACATAAAACCCTCATTCCCTTTCTGTGGGTTATAAATGACAGAATGAACATGTTTTTAAGTATATTTTAAAATGTCACAATTTTGATATGAAACCAATTTATTTTATTCTCTTTGGGTTATTTATGAAATTTTTGATTATGATATATGTGGATCACATGAAAATAAATACATATTAAGGGTGTGCCTTGATAGCGATCCAATGCACTGGGTAAAGAAATTAATCTCTAGAGATGAAGACTATTATGATACCTTGGTGAATAACCTTGGTAATTTTTATGAAACCTTAGGGATAAACCTTTGTGATATGATTATGAATATCTAAAATAAAATTTTTAGCCACATTTTCAAGTTATGATTCAAGTTATTATTATGATATTCCTCTTTATCATGCCATTATGACATTTCCCATGTTCTTATTGATATCCCTCAAGTTCACATGTAAACTGTTTCACTTGTTTTCCTTACTAGGACTTCTGCTCACCCTTTCCTTTAATGTATGTCCCCAGGTTATGATATGAAATAATTGTACTTAGGATGAAAATTTTAATAATCCTTTTAATAGGATTAAAATAATGTTATATGTTTTCATGTATTATGTACCTTTTTTCCAAGACACTAAACTTTAAAGAGCCTCTATTTATAATATAATGAAAAGTTATGTAATAAGGAGGATAGATTCCATAGTTGGTATCAAAGGATAGTTTATTTATTTGAGAAAATTAGGATATGAAAAATTTAGAAAGAACCCCAAAGAAAAGTTTAAATAAGAAAAGTTTAAATATAGAATTTTTTTTGGTATTTTGGTGAAATATTAAGTAAGTGGTTTCCGAAAAAATAAATCCCTATCTAGATATGAACAAGTATATGTGGATCTAGCATAAATGTATCTAGGGTAAAACCCCAAAACAACACTTTGAGCTAAACTCAAATGGGAACTGGTGAACGATAATGGGTCTTGTTGTACTCCTGGTTTGACACTCATGGGGGATATGTTTGGTTAATCACAAGCTTTTTATGAATCATTATGAAGGATTTATAGAGAAATGTAATTATTTTTAAAGAATAATATGTTTAAATATTAAGTTTTAAGACATAAAAATCCTTTACAAAAATTTTTTTCTCAAATGAAATATATTTATCACTAAGGTTTTATTATTTTAGAAAATGGAGGGAAATAAGAGGAACTGTGTAAATGGTGAATGCAATGGACCATGCGCCAACAAACTTTAGATGGAAGCTGAAATGGAAACTTTTATGAGAATGATGAACCAACTGACTCAAGTTATGGGAAATAACTTGAATGAAGCTGAGATACCAATTTCAACGCGAATGGAATAAATTTCTATTGAGTCCTTTATGTGTCAATGACCACCAATATTCAATGGATCTACCGACCCATTGATTGCTAAATAGTGGATCATCTCTATCGAGAAGATATTTTTAGGTTCTGCTGTTCAGAACAAGAGAAGGTCAACTTGGTTGTTTACCACCTAGAGGTAGAATCTGATCAGTGGTGGGAAATGATTAAAAATATGTTTCCAAGATTGGAGGTTGAATCTATGTAGTGGGAAGAGTTTATAGGGATCTTCTTCAATAATTATTTCCCTAGTTTGATGAGAATGAAAATGGAGAAGGAATTTATCATGCTGAAGCAGAAAGAGAATGAATATGTGGGAAGCTATGAGATAAACTTCACAAGGCTTTCATGTTACACCTCTAGATTTTTCATGTATCCAAATGGGAAGGTTGATAGATTTTTTGGTGGAATAAGACCACATCTATGGAAGAATATAGCCAACCGAGACTATGACCGTTATGAGGAGATAATACAGAGTGCAATGAAAGTTGAACTGGAGTTCGGTGAGACGCAATAGTCTCATAAATCCAATGAAAAGAAAAGATCAATGGATCCAAGATTAGGGATGAGCTTTGATCATGGAAGAGGAGGAAAGAAAGTGAAACATCCCACGTGTAATAAACGTGGGAAGAAGAATTTGGGGAACTACCTTCTCAGGAGCAGGAAGTACTACAAGTGTGGAAGATATGGCCATATCGCGTGGAATTGTCATAGTGAGGTGAAGCCTCAACTTCCCAATACTAACAATAAAGGGAAGGTGGTGCAGGCCCTACCTAAAGTCCAATGATATAAGCATGGACAAATTGGGAACTTTTCCAATCACTATCCAAATCTGAGGGTAGTGGAGAGGAATCACTATCAGCCTCAGCAATGGCCAAGGGAGCATGGTCATGATTTTTCTATCATGATAACTAATGTTGAAGCTCTAAATGATTTGGTGGTAGGTACTCTTGTTGTTCTCTCAAAGCTATCAAATACTTTGTTTGATTCTGGTTCTACAAATTACTTTATTTCTTCCAAGTTTTCAAAGAATTTAGAATCAACCCCTAAATTTCTAAAAGTAAAGTTATCAGTTAAGACTTCATGTGGGATTATCCAAGCATCACCAGTGTTTAGAAACTCTAATATTTACTTTAGTGAGCACAATATTATCACAAATCTAGTAGTCATTCTCATGATGAAATTTGATAATATACTAGGGACAGACTAGATCTAAAAGTATAATTCCAAGATCAAATGAAAAAGTAAGGAAATATCAGTAGTCTTGAATGGAAAACCTATATTTATATTCCAAGGAGAGATTTATCGTCATGATATTTGTCTAGAAGAACCTCCTATATCCTTATTTATGGAGTTGATCAGTGAATAATAGGAAGGAAATGAGAGTATACTGATATAAAATTTCCCCATCATCCAGGAATACATTGACATATTTCATAAGGAGTTACCTGGACCTCCGCCAGAAAGAGAGGTAGAGTTCTCCATTGAACTCGTACCTGGATCTCATCTGATATGAAAGAACCCATATAAGATAGAAAATGTGGATCTAGAGGAATTAAAGAATCAACTATAAGATCTTTTGGATAAGGGGTTTATCCGACCGAGTGTATCTCCTTGGGGAGTACCTATTATCTTTGTGAAGAAGAAGGATGGATCAATGTGGCTATGCATTGATTATAGAGAACTGAACATGATCACAATAAAGAATAAATACCCTCTTCCAAGAATTTATGACTTATTTGACCAACTTCATGGGGTTCAATTCTTCTCCAAGATTAATCTTCAATCTGGTTATCATCAATTGAAGGTGAAGAAAGAAGATATTCCAAAAAATGCCTTCTGATCAAGATACGGGCATTAAGATTTTGTGGTTATTCCCTTCTGACTGACTAATTCACCTACTATTTTTATGGATTTGATGAATATAGTCTTTAAGGACTACCTTGATAATTTTTTGGCAATTTTTTGATGATATTATGATATATTCTAAAAGTCAGGAGGATCATGAAGATCATATAAGGGTTCTTTTACAAACTCTATATAAGGAGAGGATTTTTGGAAAGTTGAGAAAATGTGAATTTTGGTTACAACAAGTTGCTTTCTTGGGGCACATTGTAACTAATAAAGGAATCACAATTGAACCTATAAAGACAAGGGTTGTAGGGGAGCGGCCTCAGCCTACAAAAATAACTAAGATTTGTAGTTTCCTTGGATTAAAAGGATATTATAGGAGGTTTGTGAAAAACTTTTCATGACTTTCTAATCCATTAACCAAGTTAACTCAAAAAAGGTGTCAAGTTCATCTGAAAAAAGGAGTATGAGGAAAGTTTCCAAGAGATGAAGAAGATATTGGTTACTTCACCCTTGTTAACTCTACCCTCAAGCATAGAAGAATTCTTTATTTTTAGCGATGAATCTATAAAAGGGATTGGGTGCGTCCTCATACAAAATGAAAAATTCATTTCTTATAAATCTCGACAGTTGAAGGAAAAACTATCATACAGATGATCTTGAGATGGCCGCAATTTTTTTTATCTAAATATATGGAGGTACTATCTTTATAGGGAGAAATGTGATATATACACAGACCATCAAAGTTTGAAGTATATTTTCACACAGAAGGAATTGAACACAAGACAGAGGAGATTGTAGGAACTTCTTAAAGATTATGATTGTTCAATTCATTATCATCCTAGAAGAGAAAATAATGTTTCTTATGCATTAAGTAGGAAATACCCTGTTGTTCTATCCATGATGAGGATTCAAAGAGATCCCTTGATCCAATACCTAGTGAAAATGTACATGGGAATTATAAGGGAAGGGAAATCATCAACCCTATCCCAAATGATTTCTCAACCGTCAATACTAGAGAAGATCAAGAAGGCTCAGAAAGAAGATACTTTGTTATAGAAGAAGTTTGAGACTGTGAGGGATGTGAAGTTCCTTGATTTCAATATTGATCAAGAAGGTGTACTGAAATTTCATACAAGACTATGTGTTCCATTTATTCTTGAAATAAAGAAGGAGATGATGGATGAAGCTCATAGATCTACGCTCTCTATACATCCTGGAAGTATAAAAATGTATAAATATCTTCATGATCATTATTGGTGGTATAACATGAAAAGGGAGATTGCTGACTACACTATAAGGTGCCTGGTTTGTCAGTAAGTGAAGGCAGAGCAATAAATTCCAAAAGGGGTATTATAACCACTACCCATACCAGTATGGAAGTGGGACAATATCACTATGGAATTTGTCACCGGTATCCTTATAACTTCCAAAGGAAACAATGAAATATGGGTTATAGTGGATCATCTCACCAAGACTGTCTATTTTATCTCTATTTGGGAAGATTTCTCTCTTGATAAACTTTCCAGGATTTACGTGAAGGAAGTGGTAAGGATCCATGGAGTTCCACTTTCTATCATATCTGATCATGATCCAAGGTTCACATCAAATTTCTGGAAAAGTATTCAACATGTTCTGAGTACCAAATTGAATTTCAGTATGACCTATCACCCCCAAACTAATGGACAATCTGAAAATACTATTCAAACTCTCAAGGACATACTGAGAACATGCTCAATGGAATTTAAGGATGGATGGGATCAACATACCCCATTAGTTGAGTTCTCTTACAACAACTTCCAATCAAGCATTCAAATGGAACCCTATGAAGCTCTATATGGTAAGCGATGTAGAACTCCTACTTCTTGGGATGAAGCTAGCGACAGAAGGATTCTTAGTCATGATCTTGTGCAAGAGATGATAGAAAAGGTTCATTCCACCCAAAAACACATTTAGGATACTCAGATTCGAAAAAATAGCTATGCCGAAAACCATTGAAGGGAATTGGAGTTTGATGTTGGTGAAAAATTATTTCTTAAAATTTCACTTTGGAAGAGAGTCATGAGGTTTGGGAAGAAAGGTAAGCCTAGCCCTAGGTACATTGGCCCCTATGAAATCCTTGATCACATAGGAGCAGTGGACTATCTACTTGAACTTTCTCCAAATCTAGCACAAGTTCATGATGTATTCCATGTATCCCTCTTGAGGAAGTACATAACTAACCCTTCACATGTACTAAATCCATAGGTGTTACAACTGGAACATGAAATATCTTATGAGGAGCAGCCGATGGAGATCTTGGATCATAGAGACAAGGTTCTACGCAACAAGACTACCTACCTTGTTAAAGTGTTGTGGAGGAACCAAAAATATGAAGAATCCATGTGGGAACTAGAGGAGTCTATGAGGAATAAGTACCCATGCCTTTTTCTTATAAGGGTATGATTTGAAATTTAGGGGACGAAATTTATTAATGGGGGAATAATGTAATTACCCGAAATTTTGAATAATATTTTTTTTCCTAAAAATTCATGTTATATAATTCTTACACAACAAAAATATATACTTTTATTAATGAAGTGAATATAATTGGAATGATACCATTGGGTTTTGACCATCATATGACCATTGGTCAATATGACTATCAGAAACAATAGTAAATTTTAACGTTATAATTATTGTTTGAGATATAAATAATAATGGATAATTAATGAAGAAAAAAGAGTCAATGACCTCATATAGTAGACTCAGGCCATACGAAGCCCATATGTTGGAGCTAGGAAAGGAGGAAACAACACTGGGATTTTCTCTGGACCAAGACCAAGATGAGCTTCAACATGTTAAGCTTGAATGTAATCACCTTTGAGAGAAGTTCAATCTGATAAGAATCACAACTCAGGAAATGTTGTCTGAGCCACCCCCAGATTCTATCACCATTTCATGTCTTACTCTTAGGTCCTATACAGGTTTTATAAGGGACTATATAATGATGCCATAGTTAATTTGTGTAATCCTTTTGTATAAATAAAATTTTTATTTCTTATTATGGTAAATTTTTTGAATTTCAAATGTAATTTTTTTGAATTTCAAATGTCAAAATAAATATAGGATTAATTTTTAGAAGTTTCATATTATTAATGAATATTGAAAGAAAAGAGTATTTTAAAATATTTTTTATAATTTAAATAATTAATAATGTGAAATTATTTTCAAAAATATATATATACAATTGTGTTCAGTAAGAAATTTAGAGTCTGATAACATCAACTTATTTTTTAGTGAATAGTAAATTATGAATATTAATATTACCCTTATGATTACTAATATGACCAATGGAATAGTAAAATCACTTAAGAAATTATAAAAATAATTTAGGCATCTTGAATGGTAATGTGATATAATAGCATAAGTAAATAACTGTTTCAAAAATTATTAGTTAAGTATTCATATTTTTTTTGGGTAAATAGATATTTTACTTAAAAATTAAATATATCATATTTAGAAAATTATTTTTATAAAATGAAGTTCATTTTTGAATTCTGAAAATCTATAATAGGTTAGGGTGAATTTATGAGATTTTTATAAAATGTTTTGTTTTTCAACGAATAGTAAAAATATAGTTTCTGAGTTTCGGTGTGTTTTATGACATCATAATGATATAATATGTAATTTAAAATTATAGTTGACAAATTTAGATTAAATATTATATTAGGTGTCCCAAGTGGCCAAAATCATAGGAAAATTCCATGGGGAAGTCCATGGTTTTGCAAATACCACTAATGAGGTGTCCCTTGGAAATTAATAAAATATTCCCTCACTTTTTCTATAAATACAAACCCATTACTTAATTAATTTAATTCAAAATTCCTCATCAATGAATATCTGGTCTTTTTACCTCCCAAGTAGTTCTCCCAAGGCACCCTCAAATCCCCAAGGTTCCAACCTTAGAGTTTTTGAAGTTACTCTTCAAGGTAATGGAATCTTTCACCCTCCTCTTTTAGTCAAGAATTATTTTATTTTATGTATTTTCATTTCCATTTTATTATGTTGGGGTATATTATCATGTATACTTGTTGCTATCAATTTTAATTCAAAATGATTATAGACACTTTCCTCTCTCATCAACTGATTTTTCTGAATTTTTAAGTGACACCATTAGGCTGTTGAATTTTTGTAAGGGAATTCGTAACTTATCTTTTTTTTCTTTCAAATTATCTTTTATGTGGTATGTCTTGAAAATTTCCATTCCATGTTATTATCTCCATATTATTATGTCATTATAATTTATTACGACTCTTATATTAATGGGTGACCTCTCTTCCCTCTTTTTTTAATGTTTTCAGAAACCATGTTGCATAGTCATTATGCTGCAGAAGTTTCGTCTCAAAATCCCACTCTTTTTTCTCAAGAAATTATCTTATTTTATTTATGTGAATACCCAAATATATTTAATTTATAGGGGTATTTATCAATACATAAAAATTATATATATTTTATTTTGTAATTGACATACATAAAACCCTCATTCCCTTTTTGTGGGTTATAAATGACATAATGAACATGTTTTTAAGAACATTTTAAAACATCAAAATTTTGATATGAAACCCATTTATTTTATTCTATTTTGGTTATTTATTAAATGTTTGATTATTATCTATGTGTCTAAAATGAAAATAAATACATATTAAGGGTGAAAAATGATAGTTCTCCAATGCATTTGGTAAAGAAATTAATCTCTAGAGATGACAAGTTTTATGATACCTTAGTGAAAAACCTTGGTAATTTTTATAACACATTAGGGATAAACCTTGGTGATATGCTTATGAATGCCTAAATTAAATGTTGAAGCCAAATTTTCAAGTTATTATTCAATTTATTATTATTATATGCCTCTTTATCATGCCTTAATGACATTTCCCATGTTCTTATTGATATCACTCAAGTTTACATGTAAACTGTTTCACTTGTTTTCATTACTAGGACTTCTGCTCAACCTTTACTTTGATGTATGTAACTAGGTTATGAGATGTAGTAATTATACTTTGGATGAAATTTTCAATAATCCTTTCAAGAGTATTAAAATAATGTTATATGTTTTCATGTATTGTGTACATTTTTTTCAAGACACTAAACTTTAAAGATCCTCTATTTGTAATGTAATGAAAAGTTTTATAATAAGAAGAAGGGATTCCATAGGAAACTATACACACCTTTTATAAAAACTCATTTTCCATAAAATTCCATAAAATATTTCTCTTTTAAAAACATGTTTGTAATTCTAATTCATATCACCATTTACAAAATTCATCCCAATATACTATTGAGAACATTTTTATCAAAACACTTTTGAAACTCAATGGGAACTCATACTTCCCTTTTTAAATCATATTTCGAAACATTCAAGTCTATAAAAGTGTTTTAAAATATAATATACACGGGATAACTCACCCCTTTAAAACAAAATAACAAATTTTATTATTTCAAAATCTTCAAACACCTCAGGTCTTTGATATAAAAATAAATAAATGTTGAAAAATGATTAAAATATAGTGCACAAGGGTTAACACACCCAATTTAAAATAAAGTAACCCATGTTAAAATTTTAAAAACTTTAACATCACTGAAACACTTGGTTTCAAAGTAAACACAAGAATATTTTTAAAACATAAAGTCAGTTCTTTCCACCAATTTTAAAACTAAAAACATCATTTAAAGTCCATTTATACATTTTAAAAAACACTTGGCATGGAATCCCATCCCATGAAAAGGTTTTAGATTACTTTAAATCACTTTAAACCCTCTCGATTAATACATATAATCATAAGTTAAATGAAAAACTATTTTTAAACCATCAAGCATCTAAAGTCATGCAATAGTAAGTGATGAAAAATAAAAACCCACCTCAGTTCCCTGATGATCATGCCAGAAGTTATCACCTATGATGGAGAACACTCCCACAAGACAAAACGTGCCCTCTACAACCCCTAAATGAGAAAATACCCATGATTAGAACCAAAAACAACCCTAAAACTGGCCAACATAAAGATTAAGGTTTATAGGAGGAACTAGAAATCAAGTGAAAGAAGTAAATAGAAGAGAATAAGTGGTTTAGAGTGGATTACCATGAAAAAACACTTGAATTCAAGGTATAAGACTATTAAAATAGAATGATAATGGAGGAGAATTCCAAGGGGGAGGTTCCTAGTCCGTTTAAGTGAGAGGGAGGAGAAATGGAGTGCTGGAGATAAAATTTAGGAGGGGTAAAAGTAGAGTTCATAGTTTTAATGAATATGGACATGCCTCATGGTTTAGCTGCATGGTTTTCCAAATCAGGCACTAACCATGCACTGACCACTACCTAGCTAAATACTAACTCACACGGTTTACCTATAGACATCGTATGGTTTAAAAAACTATAATCCAACTATTCCAAATGACTTCCAAATTGTAGAGGTAATTCACATACTTGTTGCACAGTTTACCAAACTATGCGCAAGCCATGTTCTACAACAAAACTCACATGAGGTCCCACAATGTTTCTACTAGGAATCACATGATTTGAGACTCAACAATGCACTTATTATGCTGAAAATCCATATACAAAAAGAGAACTGAAAAACCAACTGAGGAGGGGAAACCACATAGTTTCCTCTAAATAATGTGTGAAAACCATGCATAATAAGAAAAAAAATTCAAATTTACATGTTTTGAGACAAAACTCTATGGAAACTTAAAACAACCTAAAAATAATAAAACCACATAAAATAAACTCTACAGTGACATGAAATGTGTCAAAATCTGATATTATTCTAATATCATAGTACTAAAAATTTACAAATAATGATACTTAATGATAAGAAAATTAACTAAATAGGTATAAGCTAAACCACATATTAATGACATCTGAAAAATAAAGAAAATTATAAACATGATAAGAAATCACATATTAAAGGGGTATGCCAACATTCTAACACCATGTAAGATTCCCACTCATTCCAAAACAAATTTATCACTTATTTTGAATATATAGATTATTAATTTTCCTGGTTGTACTTGAAAAATATTGATAAAAATTAGTTAATAAATATTTTAAATGATATTATAATTACATTCAAAAATAACACTTTGTGGATGCTAGTTTGTGAGTGGAATATGATATCTTATATAAATTTAAAAATTTAATAACGATAATTTATGTGATTATTTTATTTCAAACACTATATAAATATTGAGAAAAATAAGTAATTTGTTTTAATAGTGAAATATTGTTATATATACCCCAATAATTATTCATTCACAAAAATCCATACGTTTATTAGGAATGTTTTTCATTCTCATACCATGGATTTTACAATAAATAAACACCACCCTATCATAAAAAATGAATGTTAAAACATAATATAAAATATATAATTTTAAGTTTATTTTCATAAATTTGAATGTAGTGTATTAAAAATTACAAATAGAAATCATGTGTGGTTAATTTTTATTATGCCCATTCACTGGATCCTAAAAATATATCTTTAGAGGATCTGAATTGATTTCAACATGGCTCTAGTGGATCTTAAAAAACCGAAAGGAATAAATAATGGAAAAAATGGAAATATATTTTATACAATTTGAGTGTATATTTTCACTCATGAATATGTATTATGAAGAGCCTATTGTTTGTTATTTTATTTTCAAATTTTATATATAATCAGTGTGATATTACTAAAATTTCATCTTTATTTATTGATGTTTTTTTCTATTGAAGTGACATTAAGACCAAAGAATCTAATTTTTTTATTAAGGTATTCCCTTTACATTTTTGTGATATATAAACCTATAGAAAATATGAATATAATTAAACTCTAATAAACATAGTAGATCAATTATTAGATAAAAAATTATGAAAATTCACCTCATGTATACATCTATAATCGAGACTCACAACCATTAATTATTGAGAATTTCATTTACATTCTCAAGAACTGCAGCATCAGTAATGAAATCTCCATACATTTGTTCTTCATATTCAATGTAGGACATATTTTTTATTATGGAACGTTATATCTATATGAACTTATAACATTGATAAATTAAAAAAAATGAAATTAGCGGGGTAAAGGTACTCTCAAAAGGTCCTTTTTATCTATTAGTTTATTTTTAGAATGTTTTGACTTGACCTTCTATTTTCTCTTTTATTTCTCCTTCTATAATAATGAAACTCAGTTTAGACCTTTTTTTATTAATTATAAATGGATTTTCATATAAAAAAATCGGAAAGGGAATAAATCATTTCATCATGTATATTTATAAGATTAAATGACCATTCTATAAAAGTTCCAATAGTAAATTTGACCATGTGAACATCAATATCATCAAGGGGAACTGGTAGCTTGACACTCCAATCCTGAGCAATATGAATCCCTAGTCTCACATGATCTTTTAAAAGTTGTTTATTGTATAGAATAACATCTTGGGTACTATACACTTCACCTATCATGACAAGGTAATGGGTGGATGTTGATAGATATAAATCATAATCAATTTCAACCTACAAAATTTTATTACAAGAAATGTATCGGTAGTTGTTTTATTCACATTTAATAGAAACTTCCATGAAAAAAATGATTACCACGTGTAAGGAAAGACTTTGAGGGGAATGTATAGCCTCGAAACTGGGGGGGGGGATTTGTATAGTGGTTGATGCTGTATTCATTATTCTCATTGATGTATTCAAAGAAAATAGTTTATCACATCATATTTACAACTAATTTTTTCCATTATATAATCTATTTATACCATGAATTTTTTTATTTTCTAATCTATATCCCCCTATGTATTTACTTTCTTCAAGTATTCTCATAGTGAAACTCCAAAACCCACACTAAACATGGCTATATTGTCTTGTATATTTCAAATCCATTGGAATTATATGTTCATTGGATAAATTAGTTGATTGTTATTATGTATAAACTGGATAAAAAAATATCATAAAATAAGTAGTCATTATTATTTAATACCGTTTTAAAGTAGAAAGAATTTCTATTATATCATACTTACTGTTGAGTGGCTCCTTGATAATTTATTTGTATTTTAATAATTAACAAAACTATCTCAATATTTTTTTATTTATTATTAAATTTAAATAATTTATTGTCGATATTTATTTTTATTGTTACTCTCACTTTTTTTTGAGAAATTTTCAAAGTGTGTATAACATCTTAATATTTCATTCAGATAAAAATTATATTTTCACAAAGGAAATAATCCCTATGTTAGTCATTAACCTCACATTTGGGACCCCATGTTGGTAATATTCGTCATGTTTGGGGCCCTATGTTGGTAATCATTCTCACGTTTGGAACCCCACATTGGTTATGAACCAAACATTTGAGAACTCCACATTGGTGATGAAACAAACATTTAGTAGCCCCATGTTTGCGATCAACCAAACATTTATGAACCTCACACCTATGATTAAATAAATGTTTAGGGAATATATGTTGTTGATAAATGTCATGTTTGGAACCACACATTAGGAATATACCTCATATTAAATATCTTCATGTTGGTGATATACCTCACCTCATCAGGAATCATTCTTTGAATTCTGTAAACTCAGTATGTTATTAGGTATCGCTGTATTCATGATTAAAGTTTCATGCAGATTATATTTTCCACATTATTTTATTATAACTTTCATAATCTCTCAACATGTAATTATCTATTATCTATTCATAATTTAAATATATTGAAGCCTCAAGTATTTATCCACATGTCTTAAGCATTTCCACTTTTACTAGATCTTGGTATTTTGATCATAACTTGATATGCATGACTCATAATTGAGAAATTATTGTTGATATTGATAGATAATAAGTTTATATTCATTTATTAAATAATGATGAAATCCAAATCAGTTGTTTGATATTTTCTTTTTTGGCCCAAACTCACTGCAACATTCTGCAGTCTCCAGATTATGTTGGTTATAAATTTTTTGTGACATCTCAAGTTATAAAAGTCTGATTTATATGTTTCACGATCCATTGGAAATATATTAAAATTATCTAAATATAATTATTTTGGAACAAATGATGAATCATATTTTTTTTAGGTTCTAAAAATTGACCTAATCTTGTGGTATTAGCATTCTATGAATTTTCTAAAAATTTAAAGTGAGATAATTATGAGATTATTTAGAATGTGTCTGAATTTAAAATTTAAATATTTTAATTGTGATATTCAAAATTATTCAAAGTATTTTCCTGATATATTTTCATGGATATTATTATGGATACAATTTTGGAATACTATACTCAAAATTGAAATTTTAATGTTTGAATTTTGAAGACTAAATTTGTTGGAGAAATTATGAAATATTTTAGTTACACAAATCATGAAGATATTTATGGGAAGCAGGAGTTTTAAATTTAAACTAAAAATTTGAATTTTAATTGATCATCATTTTTATAGGTGAACTTTTAAGAGATTATTTTCTTACCAGATTCAATGTGCCAATCTTTATGGAGAAATTAATTTTTGATAAAGTTTAGTGAAAATTTATCTAGAAATAATTAGGAAACTATGTTATTTTTTGAATATCCATATGATTTATAAATATTAGTTATGGAATTATCATAGAAATCAATCAAGGAGATATTTATGAGAATTCAAATTAAAATATATTTGAATATTTCAAATGAAATGTGCATATTATCTAAGATATTTTTATGTATCTTATCTTGAAGCAGCAAAAGAATATTTGAATCGTTAAATATTATTATTATCTGATTAATTTATTTTTTTGAAGATTGATTTCAAGAATTATTCAAAAAAATGGAATAATTATAGAGATAATTATGGAATGCGTTTTGAATTTTTTTTTCAAATTCGAATATTGAATTATTTAATATTTTGATTAAATATAAAATGAATTGAAAAGTTATATTATAAATATATAATTAAGATGATGATGATTTTAATGATCATAAGATACAAAAATAACACTCTTGGAATAACAAAATTAATTTTATTATTCTTTTTCTATTACTGTCATTCAAAGAATGTAGCCTATACTCTTTGAAGTAATATTTGTTGTTGCTATTCTTTATTTAAGATCAAATCATCTATCCATTTTTGAGGAAACTATGAGCTAAATCTATGAAAAATTATACATATCATCTTATTTATACTGAAGTGTCAACTTTTTATACTCAGTAATGGTTGAGTGTTAGATTCTTGTACTAATTTATCAAGGTTTCCTATAAAAGAACCTGATTTGTTGTAAGGTGTGAGCTACTTACATTTAGTTATTGAGGTCCTCAAATAAAAGGATATGATTAGTGAAAACCAACAAGATCACAGAGAGAACATTGGTAGAGTGGACTATGATATATTTGTGACTCAAACTACTATATATATATATATTTCTTTCACTTTATTTTATTTATTTTTCCAATGCACTACTTGAAATTAAGAGATAAGGATATGATCACTTTATTTCAAGATGGAAATTTTAAAATTTTCATTTTTTAAAAGGAAACAATTCACCCCCTCTTATGTCTTCATCATAATCATCTCAAGGAAATAATTCATATTAGAGAAAGGAATCTTTTAGAGAGAATTAAAGATTTATTTTGGCCTATACGAGCCAAAGTTAAAGATATAGATGAAGACAAATTTAAATGGATGATCTTAGTGAAGGTGTTTCTATGATCCATGATCCTTAATTTAATAGTGATAATTATGGTTGATGGAAATTTTGTATGAATATATATTTGAGGAATATTAGATTAACTGTGTATTGAAATATATAAAACCATATAATATTCTTAAAGGTGAACCTAATAAGTGGAATGTTGATCAAGTAGCTGATTATGAACTTCATTCAAAGGCTATGAATGCTATTATTTTTAGATTAGGAACTGATGAATTTAATCAAGTTTCTTAGTATGCTACAACTTATGAAATGTGGGAAACCATTCCAATTGAATATAAAGTAAATGATAATGTTCAAAAACTGAGGTACATTACTTCTAAGCTTAAATTTTTCACTTTTAGGATTCTTGAAGAAGAAAGTGCTACTCAGATGAATGTTAGGCAGACAAAAATTTTCTATGATGTTGCTGCATTGGGAATTCCAATTATAGAATGTGATCAGGCATTAAAGGTACTTATATTTTGACCTTATAAGTGGAATGGAGTCTCTAATACTATCAGACAATCCATACTGGTTAAGTATTTAAAGATAAAGGAATTGATTAGAACCTTGATGATGTATGAAACTAAGATACAAGATGAAGTTGAAGATCATATCTATATAAACAAGTAAAATTTTGCAGTCAAAGTTTCTATGTATTAATATTTTTCTTTTGATTCTTTTGATTCACATTTAAGTGATGAGGTATCAAATCTTTCTAGAGAATTCAATATTTTTTTACAAAAAGAGAAAATAGAAATTAAAGAAGAATAAAGAGATGGAAGTTAGATGCAATGAATATAAAAAATGTAATTTGAGGCCTAATCACCCTCTGATTAAGGATCAAAGGAAAGATAATTATAAAAGGAAATTAAATAAAGCTATGAAATCCACTTAGAGTGTATATGAAGATTCATGTAATGAATCTACTTCAAACTAAGAATCTAAGCATTTAAATCAAAAGGTAAATCTATGTCTTATGGATCATTTTAATGAGGTAAAATCATCTTGTTCTAATAGTTCTAATTATTACCTTTTATGAGGTATGTTTTTGTTTTAATTTTTAGTTAACTTCCTTTTAAATTAAGTTAATGAATTCTTTATAGGGAGTATGCAAGGTATTGAGAGTGTTATTAAGGTAAATGACTTGAAAAATGTGGAAAATGGGGCTTAAAACATATGAAACATGATTATAACATGGTTAGTGATAACCATTCACAATGACCATGTGACTTAGTTTAAGGGGAGGCAAAAATTTTAAAATCATGCAAAAAAGGATTAATAACCATGTGGGTTGGTTCTAAAGTAGTTTTCATGGCCTCCGCATGGTATACCAAACCATGTGGTTGGATCAGGAGACCGTATGGGAGGAGTTCTCCTTGGAAAGTGGGGATCAAAAAGTTGGAATAGGGTTTTACAAACTATTCACCTCATTAAAAGTGTAAATTTTACCATTTCCCTTTGACCTTTATATGAACTCACATGATTTCTCTTCTATTTCACTCCTAACAGTCCTAGGTGCACCCCAAGCTCCTCCTCCACTCCAAGGGCGATTCTTCTTTAATCCTAGATCATTTAAAGTGATGTTTCTTATGATTCAAATCCTTGGCTAAGTCTATAAGTCTATTTACTTCTATTATTAGGAATTTTCACTACCTGGGTGTCCCTCTTTTTTATATATCATATGCCCTATTTCTAGGGATTTGTTTTCTTTTTTGGTTGCTGCTGTTTTATCTCAAATAAATGGTTGGGGTTGGATGAGTGTATATCTATAAACCTAAGGTAGGTGTTCTAAGATCTATTTCTTATAGTCTTGATAACTTTTATGTGTATGTGCTTTGTGACATAACATAGATGCATTGCGTGTTATATCCCTTGGTTTAATAAATTGTTTTTCACCTTAAAGTGATGTCATAGTCCCTCCATAGATCCTGTTGGGTCTATTTATGACTATGATATTGGACCAATGGTCACCAAGGGGGTGTGGATTTTTTTTTGAAATGGTAAGATGAGGTTTTAAGTGGTGAAATAGGTGCTTAACAAGCTTAAATTAGTTAGGATTGATTAATGGCTTGTTAGTATGGTAAAAGGGGATAATTGGAATAATTTGGGAATGAAATGTATTATAACATGTTAAAATAATGGAATGGATAATGCTCAAAGTGACAAGTTTAAATGGTTAAATGATCTTAAAGGATATTTAACGGTTGTGCTATATGAATAAATTATGAAATGGTTTAATTGTGGAATTGTGTCTAAATATGTTGAGTAGGATTTCCCTTGGTTGATAGTAATATTAAAAATGAGTATCCTTAATATATTAATGTGTTAATAGGTGAAATTATATTGACCCTTATAAATTGGAAAATAATGGATGGTTTGAGTGTCAGGCTAATGCTTCAGGAACCAATGGTATTTTATAGGGTTGGGAATGTTAGAGAAATGATATGAACCCATGGGTTGGTTTTTGGACTAAGTATTTGGGCCCAAATGATGTTTATACATGGGTTAGGTTCTGAACTAAGGCTCTAGGCACAAATTATGATTATACATGGTGACGGTACCATGTACTATTGCATCTTGGTTCCAAGAATTTATATGATTAATGAAAATCCCTTTATTTATTTATTATATATATCACCCTATGATTAATGGCTTAGACGACCGAAATTAGATGAAGTAGGTTTAGTTAGCCCAAGTGTCACTTTAGATTCTGATGGCCAAAGAGGTTAATAAACAACTTTTTATTTTTAAAACATGTTTTCACTTATTTAATTTTCTATTATTCCATTGATATATACACAAACTATTTCTTTGACTAGTTATTTCTTTAGACACCATTGGTGGTGACCTACTGAGTTATACTCACACCCTGCTTGGGTCATCATTGGTACCTAAGTGGACTTTATGGTTTCAAGTTAGGATATGGGAAAAGGCCTAATGATATATAGATGGTTTGGGACTTATGGAATAGAGCTTGGATAAGGGGATTGAGCTTAGTTTCTAGACCCATTTTGGGGATTTTCATCTTATATTTTCTTTTGGGTTTCTTTTGGAACCAGATACCACCATGAAATGATGTGTTTATTTTATTGGTTGTTGGAACTTACCCAGTTTTGGAGAATTTGATATGTGATGTGTGAATATCTACTAGTTTTTTTGATATTGTTTTACTTGGATAAATAGGGTATAGTCTCCCCACATTCTCAATAGAACCTCTTTGTTAGTCGATAGCCTCTAGCATATGGGGAGGAATGCTTGAGGTCATGTGGTGAACAGGTTCAACTACTAGATGGAGTGATCCGGCTGAGACGTTATATGTATAAAGATGAGGTGAAATCTAAAGATAAATATTATATCTCTATCAAAAGGGAAAATGATGTACTCAATGTTTTGAAGGATAAATATTCTGATTTTGATTCTAGTGATTTAAATTTAAATAATGAGTTATCAGATCTTGATAGAGAATTCAAAAAGCTACACAAAAAGAGAAAATAAAAATCAAGGAAGAATAAAGAGAAGGAAGTAAGATGATATGAATATAAAAATAAAGTCCATTTGATACCCAATTTACCTACAAAAGGATTAAAGAAAATTTTATTATAAAATGAATGTAAATAAGTCTATGAAAGATAGTTAGAGTTTATCTTAATATTCAATAAATGAATACATTTCAAACTTAGAAGATGAGAATTAAAATCAAAAGGTAAATTTCTATCCTATGGTTCACACTAATGAGGTACAATTATCTATCTCTAATAGTTCAAATTCTTAAAATCTTTCTTTTAGTGAGATTAATGAATATTGTTACTTGATTTAAGATAAATTTTAATATTTAAATAAAAATCGTAAAAACTAAAAAAATATTATGATGCTGTTTTTATTGAAAAAGAGAGTTTTATTAAATAAGGGGGAGAATTATTTAAATCAAATTCTTGGATAAAATGAAATTAATAAAGGTAGAATTCCATTGTGTAGTAATGGGGAAATGCCTAAATTATATAGGAATTTTTTTTCTTTTTTCCAAAAGAAAAAACATGTCTAATGTTATATGTTTTTTTATTACGGTATTAATGGAAATTATAACAACAACTAATATTTTAAAAATACTCAATTTTATGGTTTCAAACATGTTCATTATTCTAAATATGTATAAATATTCAAAATTTTAATTTCTACAAAAATTAAATATTTTTGGTTACCTAAATATTTAATTGCTAACATAGCCTAACCCAAAAGAATATGGGTAAGAAAAACCACTTGTATTTGATATTTTGTAGGTTTATTCTATAAGAATTTATTGTTATATCATTTAACGACCGATCAAAATATATAGAGAATTCTTAAAACTATACTTTCTATTATCCAAGAGAAGGTTGCAGAGATAAGAATAAAAGGAAAAATACTCGAAGTTACCACTATTAAAATCTAGGAAGTGTTTTATTTTTATTTTATTATTTTATTAAAATGAAAAAAATTATACTAGGATAGAATAACCTTAATTGTGTTATTATTTTTTTTCACACAAGCATAATTCTTTAATTAACATTTCTTTCTTCCTAAAATTATTTTACTTAATTAATTCTTTTAAAATCATTTTACTACTTAATTATTTTTTTAAAATGTTTTTTTGGATCACTGTATTTAAAAATATTTTAATTAGGGTAAGTTCAGCAGTTTTTAATATTTATCATTTTTATCTTTTTAAAACGTTTTAACTATTTATTTTTTTAATTGAAAATCCATTTATTAATCATTGAAAATTATTTTTTATGTTTTGTGGATCCTTGAAATTCACTATTTTTATACTTTTAAAGGGGAGTTATTTTTAAGGAGATTTTATAGTACTAATTTTAAAAATAATCATTTTTTTTAATTTCATGTGTTTTAATTTTTTAAAAGAAAATTTGTCTACTCAATTTTTAATCCCTAGAGGGAGAGTATGGTTTAAAAAACATTATTGATTTATTCATGATTATTTATTAAAAAAAATTATTTGAAAAATTATTTAATTAATAATATTTTGGTGTCATATTTTATCATGTGTTCAAATTATTTTTCATTTTATTTATTTTGAATCCTCATTATCATAACTTTTTGATCATTGAAAAAGGGGGATAATTTATTTGATATGACTGGGTTTTGTAATTATCAAAAAGAGAGAGATTATTGAGTGGCTCCTCGCTAATTTATTTTTATTTTTATAATTAACAAAACCCTCTCAATATTTTTATTATTCACTTTTAATTATTTATTTTCAATATTTAATTTTTATTATTACTCTAAATTTTTATATTGAAATATTTTCAAAGTGAAGATAGAGTCTTAATCAATCATTGAAATAAAATTTATATTTTTTCAAAGGAAATGATTCCTATGTTAGTAATCAACCCCATATTGGTAATCATCCTCATATTTGACACCTCACATTGGTAATCCTCCTCATGTTTAGAACCCCACATTAGTGAGGAACCAAATGTTCCAGAACAACACATGTTCGGGAACCTCATGCCTATTCTTTACCAATTGTTTGAGAACTATAAATTATTAATGAATCTCACATTTGGAACCACATGTTGGGAATATACCTCACATTCAAGATCCTCATAGTGGTGATATACCTCACGTCCCTAGGAATCTTTTACTGAATTTGGTAGACTCTGTATGCTATCTGGTATTACTATAGTCATGAATAAAGTTGCATGAAGATTATATTGTCTACATTATTTTATTATCACTTTCAGAACATCTCACTGTGGAATTATATATTATATATTAAAAAGTTAAATATACTGAAGCCTCGAGTATTTTTTGCATGGATTAAGTGTTTCCAATTTTATTATCTCTTGGTATTTTGATCACAACTTGAGTTAAAGGATTCATAATTAATTAATCACTGTTTATATGGATAAATATGAAGTCTATATTCATTTAATTCAAATGCGAAAAAAGATGAATTAGTTGTTTGATGCTCTCTTTTTTGTCTTGAAGTCACTGATTTTTTTTTCAGTTTCCAGATTATGCTGGATACTGATTTTTTATTATATATTAAGCTAAAAAAGTCTCATTGATGCATTTCTTAATCCATTTAAAATCTGTAAGGCTACTGGAATTAATGCTCAATTAGATGTTTTAATGATATAAAAATTGACCGAATCTTGTGATATCATCCTGCTATGAATTTTCTTAAAATTAAAAATGATATAATTATGATATTATTTGAAAGATGTTTGAATTTAAACTTAAAATATTTGGATGGATATATTAAAAAAATTTGAAAGTATTTTCATGGGATATTTTCATGGATATTATTATAGAGAAATTTTTGGAAGACTATATTTAAAGTTCAAATTTAAATATTTAAATCTTTAAGTCCAAATTTGTTGGAGAAATTATCAAATATTTTAGTTGAAAATATCGTGGAGATATTTATGGGAAGAAAGAGTTTTAAATTCAAATTGAAAATTTTAATTTGAATTATTTATCATTTTTATAGGAAAAATTTTAGGGGATTATTATCTAACCAGATTCAATGTGTAGATACTTATGGATAAATTAATTTTTGATAAAGTTTAGTGCATATTTATTAAGAAAGAATTTATAAAAATATATTCAAATTTTAAATTTGAATATATACATGATTTATGAGGATCATTTATGGAATTATTAGAGAATCAATCAAGGGGATATTTATAGAAATTTAAATTAAAAAATATTTAAATTTTTTAATGGCCATGTGCATATTATCTTGGATATTTTTATGAAGTTTATCTTGAAGTTCCAACATATAATTTTTAAATATTATTATCATTAGATTTTTTTTGAAGATTTATTTTAGAAATGATTCAACAAAACTGCTATAATTATTGAGAAAATTATAAAAATCTTTTGACTCAATTGTTTACCAAATAAAATTTTAAATTATTAAAGATGAATATGATGTTAAAAATAACTTTAAAAGTTTTATTATAAATAAAAAATGAAAATGGTGGTGATTTTACTGATCACACGATAAAATAACGACACTCTTAGAACAATAATAATAATAATTTTATTATTCTTTTTTTGTTTTTATCATTCAAATAAGGAAGAAAGTACTCATTAAATAAATATTGGATACTTCTATGTTTAATTTAAGATCATATCATTTATGAGTTTTGAATGAAAATGTGAGCTAAATTTGTATCAAATTCTACATCTCATCTTATTTTAACTAAAGCGATGACTAATTTTACTCAGTCATGGGGTAGTGTTAGCTTCCTCGACTAAGCTATTGAGGTTCCATGTAAAAGAACCTCATTTTTTTAAGGTTTTAATCAAATTCGCTCAGTTTTTGAGATCCCTGGATACAAGGACATGATTAGTGAAAATCACCAAGATCGCGGAGAGAGAATTGGTAGAGTGGACTATGAAATCTTTGTGCCTAAAACCAATATAAATCACCATGTACTACACTTTATTTTACTTATTTTCCACTGCATTACTCAACATTAAGAGATAGGAACAATATCACTTTATTTTAAGGGAGAAATTTTAATTTTGTTATTTTTTAAAGAATATAATTTACCCCCTCTCGTGTATTTATCATCATTATCTTGATATAAAATTTATACACAATTATTGTATTATCTATGTGTTTTCATTTACTATTTTTCTACTTTTATTTCAATAATCCTTCTTCTATAGAACATTACATGGGATAAAAGTTGCTTGGGATTTAGATTCATTAATATATATTTAAAAAAAGGAACATAATTTTATTTCTGTATCATATAACATAAAAGTTTTACTTTAAATTTAAAAAACATAATATTTTTTTCAAGTGAAGTTTACCTCATCCATGATTTATGATAAGGGTATGGTGAATTTGACGCATGTTGTTTATTTTTTCACTTATTTTATGTTTCATAAATTAACAATTCTAAATTAAAGTTTTTAATATACATAATTTCAAATAATATAATACCAATTAGAATATCCTTTAAATGATTCCCCCTCCCGATGTCCAAAAAAGCATCCCAGGTTCTTAGTTTATGATGTGTGTGTATATAACTAATGGGTGGGGTTTTACTTTACCCTAATCACCCTTAACATGATATTTCATAAAAAGTGTCTGGAATTATCTATGAGTTTTTATAGTGACCATTAGTATGGGGTTCATTTGACAATCTTCTTATATAATTATACTTTGTAAGAGTTAATGAAGAGTAAATCAACATTTTATTATTTTATTTTTTGGTAAAATAAAAAAAGTATATCATAACATCACCCTAATGTCTTCAAAATTTTCTCCCTTTGATATAGAAACAAAATTATTCCATATATATATATCAATTGGCACATTAATTCGAGTTTAAGACCTAATGTAACTAATGAAAATGGAATTGTTGGGGTCAATATGTTGCCCACATGCATTCCATACAACACAAAATTTTTGACCTTTACTTCTCATCTTAATAATTTCTAACAACACTATTACACTACACTACTTATATTTTTTTATTCATATTTATTTTTCCTACCTGGTCACCTTTAGGTTGTTTTTCACCTTTAGAATATTGTCCACCTTCTAGAATTTAATCAATTTTAACATTTCCACTATGTTGTTCTTTGAGATTAATAACATAAATAGGTAAAAAATAAATTATATCCACAACTAGTTAAGAATTTAATTTAGATTATATAAATATAGTAGTGAACACATAATATTATGAGGAAACACATTATATATAAAATTATTAATCAGGTACATTTGACATGTTCATTGAACTCTCTTTTTTTCTTTAAATGTTAAAGGGATTTGGTTCCTTTATTAAGTATCTAAACCCTTTCCTTGTGGTCCCTTATAACATATAAGAAAAAATATACATTGAGTACACTATGAAATGATTGTGACATCCCAATGAAAGAGTCATCTTCAATGTAATTTTTATTTTACCCAATAGTTGTTTTATTAAACAATATAAAAATTTAGCAATTTGTGTTTTCTAGATATGTGGTATAAAATACTTTCACTTCCTATGATTACATTATGAACAGTTCATCCTTATAGCCTTCTTCACTAAAATACACTTTCATAAATGCCAAATTATCAATTTTAACTGAACTCCTATTATCAACCCACTTTCATTGAAAAATAAACACTTGTAATGTTATATAATCCAACTATTATATTTTTTCAATGAATCCAAAGTGTTACATGTTCACATAAATTGTATTTTTATCCTTGGTACCAGATGCATGCATCAATTTCTCCAGAAGAGTAATTCCACTCTTTTGAATTGTACCATTTTCATCATGTTCCTTTATATATAATGTATAATTATTAATTACATAAGAATTAAATGATAACACAAGTACACTGGGTCCTCTATCTATCCATTAAAGTTTTTCTGATATTAAATTCATATTTATAGATAACTCCTTAAAAACATAATCTTGAAACCATCTTATTAACTGTTAATTATGTGTATTTAATATCTATATTTTCAACCTTAATGGATTCAAATACCTAATAATTACTTTATGAGTTTAAATATATGGAATGAAATTTATATTTTTATTTAAGATATAATGGTGAGCCTGGTCCCATTCTATAATGGTAATTGTAACAATATATCTTCTGGAAATTACTTCACCCACAAGGCACCAGTTGTGACAATATTTCTGGAGACTAATGTAATACACATAGGACATGTAGTCAGTATATAATTAAATGGATTGTTCAAAAATATATCAATCTTCAATACAAACTTCTAGTAAAATTTTATTTTTAATGCACCATTTCAAAATATTGATATACTGTATAATGGGGCACACCCATCAATAATGTACAAAACCACATAGTCACGTCTCTTTAATAACATGAAACATAAAGTGAACTATCATATCATAGAGTAATGGTGAGAAGAATATATTTAATTCAAATAATATGATAGAAATTTTCTTTTTGATATATGAAAACTTCATCAGAACTATAACATTATTACTATATCTTTGAAAAAGAAGAAAAGTCTGGTTAATGTGTGTCATAAATTTTTAGATAAAATGAAATGCAAATACAAAAACATTAAATATTATATTAAAACATGATAGTCATGTGATTTTAATCCCTTTAACTTCAAATGAACCATCTACATGACATTCTTGATATTTTATGAATACACCACTAGAACCTTTACACCATTAAGAAAGTTGGAAACCTAAAATATCTCTTATTTGGAAAGAGTGTAATCTATTGGAAGAATAAAAGTTCATCCTACACCCTTAATTGGTTGTAAATATTTCCTTATCCCCATATCAATCATTTTCAACCTAGCATTAATACAGTATTTTGTTTTTTTGGGTGTATTTAGTAATGTGCGAATGACATTATCACATACCTTTTTTTTTCAATGTGCATGACTGTAAGATCCTAATTTTTTTTGGAGATGACTTGGCCTCATTTATAGTTAATATTTTTCCTTATTTTAATTAATTTTTTTTTGGGTTGTACTTTGGGGATTTTTTGGATGATTTTAGAGAAAATTGGAAGGAGGAGAGGCTGTGCATGGTTGGCACACTGTTTGACCAAACTGTGCACCCAACCCAACAAACCGTGCAAAACCAAACATAGAGGATTCACATGGCCAACACATGGTTTTTCAAACCATGTTCCCTCTTATAAGAAACCATAAAACCCCTTGAAGAGGCGCGGGATTTGGAAAACCGTGCTCCCCTTCCCAAGAAACCATGTAAAAGTTTTTAATTAACCTGAAAATTATATTTTAAATTCAATAACCCCCCATTTTAACCTAAAATCGACCCTAACTCAGACCTAATTGATTCCTATCATTTGAAAAGGATCCTAGATGAATTATTAAGGCTCCCAACCTCCGTTCTTAATGATTCGAATCCATATTGAAGATCTTCATCCCTCCCGGTTTCCAATATATATTTCTTTCTACATCATTGTTCCATTTAAATTGGGGATTTTCATTGGTAAGCATTTGTCGTCAATATTGAGGTAGGTGGTATACTATTAAAATCCCAAATTTTTGATTTTAACTATATGCTTGTAATTATAGTATTTCTATAGTATTTTTAGCAATTTAATCTCTTTAATTGAATTAATTAATTTGGTTAATTAATTAATTAAAAGATTGTGCAATTAAATTAACTGACTGCTGAATTAATTAATAAGATATTTGGATTGTGAAATTGATTTTATTAATTAATTTTTTAATTCATTAATGAGATGTTAAGATTTTGAAATTGATTTGATTAATTAATTGTTGAATTAATTAATCAGATGTTGAGATTGTGAAATTGATTTGATTAATTAATTTTTGAATCAATTAAAAAGATGTTGAGATTGTGAAATTAATTGGAATAATTAATTGTTTAATTAATTATGGGGATATATGGATTGTGAATTGGATTAATTAATTTTTGAATTAATTAATGATAAATTTTGTTATTATGAAATTGATTGATTCAAATTAATTAATTGAAGCCTTGATTATGAAATGTGATGAGAAGGTTAATATTGATTGACCTTGATAAATATGATATTTGTGATATATGTGTTTGATTGAGAAATGGGATGTGGGATACAGACTAATGATCCAAATACCCATGGGGGTCTTAGCCATGGCGTTCTAGGACCAATTGCATGAGTGTGAATATTTTTATGAGAGAAGGAATGATACTCCAAATACCCATGAGGTGTGGGATATATATTGATGCTCCAAATACCCATAGGGTGCTATAAAGGATGTTATATGACCATGAGATTGGAATTTGACTATGGTTCCAATTGGTCGTATTATGAGTTGAAATGAAATGGATAATTAAATCCCATGTTTTATAATTAATTATGAATTAAATATGTGATATGGTTTAGACTCCAATACGTGTTGAAGCAGGTATTGAGGTTTGGGTGTCCTTGGAAATCTGGGGGTTTATGTGGTTAATTTAAAGAATAATAAATGTGATAACTATTTACTCATGCACTTTACTTTATCCTTTATACAATTGAATACCTTGTTATTGACTGAATATTATTTTAGATGAAATTGTTGGTGGCCTAATGAGTTGTACTCATACCCTACTCAGGCTTCCTGATCGGTACCCGAATAGATTTCATGGTTGTAGGATAGGTTAAGGGCACGATCCATATGTTAGATGGCTGATTAAGGATGGAGAATGGATGAGGGAACTATATGTGGTTCGAGAAACCTTGGGAGTTGTCAGTGTCTTTATTTATTTTGGTATTTTTATATTGACACTTGAAACATATTTGGTATGAAATATCTACTATTTAGTTTTGGATATTATATCTTTTATTATGGTAATCATGTGATACTAGTTTAGTTTGGTTATTGGTTATATCATTTAGTTATTCTAATTTTTTACACTATTTCACTACTTTGATAAAGAGGGTATTTTCTCCACATGATAAATATTGAACCTCATTTCTAGTTGATAGCCTTTGGCATATGAGGATGTACACCTACAGTCATATAACTGACCAACTCAGGGAACTTGTGTGTGGCACCTAGGTCAGGACATTATAAAGTGGTATCAAAGGAGTTTTATTTTCCTTTTATTTTGTCTTATTATTTGGAAAGGTAGACAAGATAATTGGATTAATTGGGCCTTGGTTAAGAGCTCATGCATGATAGTATATAATCCATGTACAAGGGTAAAATCCAAGTACCTAGGGTGGGATTGTTATTATTGATGTGTGTTGTTACAATTGATGTTATTTCACCTTGAGTGATGCACTTGTTGTGTGATGTGATTATTGTTTCTGAGTTTCATGATATTTGAATCATGGCCCATAATGGTATGAGAGTTGAGTATGCATGCATCATTCTAGAAAATCAGGATTATTTTGGACATGCATAATTTTAGGCACACACAGGAAAACGAGTTTTTGGGTAAGTGCTGGAAATTAAAATGTTTTTCTTACTTATGTAATTGTACTGAAAATAGTGACTTATATGAAATTAAGAATTTTAAAATGATTTAGAATGTGAATAAATTTGTGTCTAATGAGAAACATGAATTTGAGAATGATTTTACCCTTGTTAACCAAGACCTAGACATAGGATGGTTAAGGGTAGAGAAAGATCCTCAGTTTGACTGTGTGACAAGGTTTGGGGAAAATAATTGTGGTGAATTATTGTGATTTTTTACTCTTACATAAATGTGATAAAGTTATGTTATGTTTACTAAGATGTGTGTTTGGAATTATAGATATATGCCTCCATATATACTCATTTTTCTAGGGTTATAGGGATATTATCAAAGGTTCATCCAGGATTTTTTCTGTCTAGAATAACCAATTTCAGGATTGACCAAGAAGGGGGTAAAATTTTATTTGTCTAGATCATGTGAGAATACTTTCTTGGAGTTTAAGAAGCACTTGACATCAACACTAATCTTGATCCTACCCGATCCAGGTGAGGAGTATACGGTGTTTGATGATGCTTCTAGGATCGTTCTGGGAGCATTGTTGATGAAGGTAGATCGAGTTGTGTCCTATGGATCTTGACAGTTGAGGCTACATGAACAGAACTACCCTATGCATGACCTCTAATCAGCCACAATAGTTTATGCTTTGAAGTGTTGGTGAAATTATCTATTGGGTGATAAGTTTACTATTTATACAGACCACAAGAGCTTATAATATATCTTTTCACAATAATATTTGAATCTTTGGTAGCAGAGATGGGTTGAGAATATACAGTCATTTGACTTTGAACTAAAATATACGCTTGGGAAGGGAAATGGTGTGGCTGATGTTTTAAGCAGAAAAACTTAGACTCAGGTAGTTCAAGAGCCTAATGCTGAGTGGAGGATGATGGATTTACTGTTCAAGATGCTAGTTGTGTCTTAGGAGAGTCAGGAGAAGATGAATCTCATATTAATTTTAGTAGAGTCTACAATTTTGAGTCTGATCAGGGAAAGCTAGTATGAGGATATAGAAGGTTTGGCCTTGAGGGAGAGCCATGAAGGTGGGGAAGACACCTTTAGGGTGGATGATAGATGAGGATGAGATCATCCATGTCAGTAATAGGTTTATTATGTGTATGTGTATGAGAGAGGATATTATTTGGGTGTGTTTCCTAGACTTCAGTGGGTCTTGGGTGAAGCACATAGATTTGGTGGAGTTTTCCTATAACAATAGTCATCATAGAACTATAAATATGGAACCATATGAGGCACTTTATGGTAGGCCGTGAAAATCACCTCTATACTAGATGGAGGTAGGTGAGTAAGAGTTGTTGGTATCGATTCTTGTGTAGGAGAAGTTAGAAAATGTTTAGTTGATTTGCAAGTGTATGGATATGGCTCAAAGTAGACAGAAGTTGTATTCTGGTAGACATCTAAAATCCATAGAGTTTACGAAGGGTGATTGTGTCTTCCTTCATGTATTTACTATATTGGGTCACTTTAGGATATAGAGATAGGGAAAGTTGGTGTCCAGGTTCATTGGACCATTTGATATTGTAGATATAATTGAGTCGGTGACATACCGATTAGATCCTCCATAGAGGTAAAATGTTATGCATGATGTTTTTCATGCGTCACAACTTCAGAGGTATCACCCCGACCCTTATCATGTGATCGATGTGGATGATGTTGATCTTGAGATAGATGCATCCTTTAAGGATCATCCAATATGTGTTTCAGATTGCAGTGAGAAAGTGTTGTGGGGAGAGGCCATGCCGATAGTTCATGCATTGTAAAAACATGATAATATGTAGGAGGAAACTTGGGAGAGAGAATCAGATATATGGGATCTGTGGATTGATTTTTTTACTCATAATCTTAGAGATGTTTGGGAGTACAAATCAAGGATTATCTGTTATAAGGTGGGTATATTGTAAGATCCCAACATTTTCTGGTGATGTTTTATACTCATTTAAAGGTACTGTTTTTCCTTATTTTGAGTAAATTTTTTGGGTTGTACCTTGGGGAGTTTTTGGAGAAAATTTTAAGGAGGAGAGGTTGTGCACAATTTGTGCATAGTTTGGCCAAACTGTGCACCCATCCTAGCAAATTGTGAAAACCTAAATAGAGGGGATTCACTTGGCAGTTGCATGGTTTTTTAAACCGTTTTCCCTATTAGGAGGAACTATGAACCCCCTAGAAGAGGTGCACTATTATTGCACATAGTTTGGAAAAAAATTCACCCCTACCTAGGAAACCATGCAGGAGTTTTTAATTAACCTGAAAATTAGATTTAAAATTCCCTAACCCCCCATTTTGTCCCAAAATCAACCCTAACTTGGAAATAATCGCGTCCTCTCATTTTAGAGGCTCCCAACCAAATTCCTAAGGCTTATGGCCTCTATTATTGATGATTCGAAGCCCGAATTGAATATTTTCACCCCTCTCAGTTTCTGATCTAGAAATCATTCTTCGTCATTGTTCAATTTAAATTGGGGTTTTCTTTTGGTGATTGTTCATCATTAATCTTGAGGTAGGTGGTCTACTATTCAAATTTCGAAGACTTGATTTCAATTAAATATATATAATTGAAAATATATTTAATTGAATTCATTAATTTAGTGAATTAATTAATTAAAATATTGTGAAATTGGATTAATTTATTATTGAATTAATTAATGAGATATTAGGATTATGAAATTGATTTTATTAATTAATTTTTGAATTAATTAATGAGATGTTGAAATTTTGAAATTGATTTGATTAATTAATTTTTGAATTAATTAATGATATGTTGAGATTGTGAAATTGATTTTATTAATTAATTTTTGAATTAATAAATGAGATGTTGGGATTGTGAAATTGATTTGATTAATAAATTATTGAATTAATTAGTGTGATGTTGAGACTGTGAAATTAATTGGAATAATTAATTGTTGAATTAATTATGAGGATATTGGGATTGTGAAATGGATTAATTAATTATTGAATTAATTAATGAGATTTTTTGTGATTATGAAATTGATTGAATTGGATTAATTAATTGTTAAATTTATTAATTTATTCCTTTATTGTGAAATTTTATGAGAAGGTTAATCCTGATTAACCTTGATTGATGTGATATATGTATTTGATTGAGAAATGGGGTGCAAGATAGAGAATGACACTCAAAATAACCATGTGGGTCCTAGCCATGGTGTTCTAGGCCCAAATGCATGCATGTGAATATTTTCACATGACAAGGACCGATGCACCAAATACCCATGAGGTGCTGGACGTGGATTGATGCTCCAAATAACCACAAGGTGCTAGACACGACATTCTACGCCCATGTGATTGGCATTGTACTATGGCTCCAATTGTCGATATTATGAGTTGAAATTAAATGGATAATGAAATACCATGTGTTATAATAAATTGTGAATTGAATATGTGATATGGTTCAAACTCTTACATGGGAAGAAGTAGGTATTAAGGTTCGGGTGTCCTCAAGAACCTGAGGGTTTGTGCGATTAATTTAAATAATAATAAATGTGATAACTATTTACTTATTCATTATACTTTATTCTTTATAAAACTGCATACACTGTTATTGACTGGATATTATTTTAGATGCCATTGGTGGTGGAATACTGAGTTGTAATCACACCCTAATCAGGATACCAGATCGGTACCTGAATATATTTCATAGTTGCAGGATAGGTTAAGGGAAAGAGTCATATATTAGATGGATGAATCACGATGGATCATGGATGAGGGAACCAGATATGGTTCAGGACCCGCTTTGGAGTTTTCAGTGTCTTTATTTATTTTGGGATTTATATATTGACACTTAATAGGTATTTGAAATGGCTTATCTACTATTTATTTTTGAATATTGTATCTTTTATTATGGTCATCATGTGATACTGGTTTGGTTTGGTTATTGGTTATATCATTTGGTTATTATTATTTATTTATTTTGTTGTGATAATTTGATAAAGAGGGTATAGTCCCCCCATGATTGATATTGACCCACACTACTAGTTAGCATACTCTAGAATATGGGGAGGTACTCTTGAGGTTATGTTACCAAACAGCTTGGGGAACCAGTGTGTGGCACCTGGTTCGGAATGTTAGAATGACATTAATAAAATACTTGACACACAAAAAATTCCTATACAGTAGTTAAAAAAAACTAATCACTTTTTTTAACCCATTTTCATAAGGTTTTAATTTTTTTTACCAAAAATAGTTATAATATCTTTTACTTTTTCAAATTTTTCATCACCTGTTAATGGAGAATATGATGTACCTTCCTTTGAATTCCCATCAAATGATATTGTTCAATATCAATATTTATGTCATTCGGGTAAAAATTTACAATGTCCTAAAAACACTATCATAAAGGAATGTTTCAGACTAACTGAGTGTGTACATTCTTCAAAAATGGGGAACACTAACATTCCTTTAATTTTATATCCTAACAAATTTCCTTAAATAGGAAAATCATTTATCATCCTAAACAACATGCCTGTCAACATTAACTCTTCATTTATGTGAGAATTATATAATGTAACACATAAATCCCACATAAATTTCAGATCATTGTCAATAAATCCAAATAAACATCAGTATATTTACCAGGTTGTTTTGGAATTGATATAATTAAATATAAGAAAATGCACCCATGATTTATGCATAGACATGAAAATAAGTTATACTTTACAAAAAAACCCAACTATATACTATGAGTGCTATTTTGTAGAACAAAATGATTCATTCAATCTATATATAGGACAAGATAGACATTTATTGGTTTCTTTCCAAATTTAGGATACTGATGATCAATTTTCTTCCACTATGGAGAGATTGTTGGGTGATGAAGTTTCCCATATTGAGTTATTTTATTAGTGTTCCATGTTAATCACCTAGAACTCTACTCACTTTCATAAAATGACCATAAAAATTTCAAAGGACTTGATTCAAATTTATTATATTGAGTCACATAAAAAATATGAATTTTTAAAGTAATTCTTGGTCCTTGTAAAACAAAATGAAATTATTTGGAAAAAATGAATTCTTTAATTGATTATACCCATTGAACATAACATTATTTTACCATCATATGGTCACCAAGGAAGATCATTATCTTTTGGTAACATATAATTTAAGAGAGTAAGTAGTTATGTAAAGCTGGTATTGGTCTATCCATTGCCAACTTTCAAATTATTTAGATTATTCCAGGATGAAAATGTTGTATATTTATTACAACCAATATATAATGGAATATTTGCACAACTCTTTAACTTCTCAAACTACTTTTGAAAAATCATGAATGTAATATTCAACTATCATTGTCATTTCCTTAATACGATATCTATTATCATTTATAGTTGTACTCATATCAGATGATCCATAAATCATAGTGTTATCCCAGTAACTATCTATATTCTGTTCTTCATCATCTTTAATCCAACATTGATAGATTTTATCTCTTCCATGATAGATCAATTGTTCTTATAACCCATCTAAAAAAATTTATCTTGAATAATGATAATATAAACATGGATAAATGATTTTAGGAGGGTCATTTTTATGTTTTTTTGAAAACTTGATGAACTTTTTAATCCCATACTTATACTCTTTTATCATATATATGCATACATTTTTTATTCATATTCATCATATCTGGTTCAAAATTATTCATATTTAATAGTAAATAAATAAATATACATAAGGTATACATATAATGATGCATTTTTACATGCATAAATTATATAAAGTATAACTTACAAAAATATTTATAAATTTTAATATATAAATATAGGATATATTTAGTACATCCCACTCATATTTTGTAAAAAACTTAATGGTATTTTAATTCTAAATAATAATAAATATTATATGGGTGATATAAGAAGATATATGAGAGTATTTTTCTCTATAAAGGGAGAACATGGTTTTAAAGTATAGAAATCAATTGTTAATTCAATCATTCACTGATGTACTTATATAAACATATTAGAAGAATAAAGGTCCTATGGTTTAACATAAATAGGATTTTAAGAATCTCTCTTATGTCTAAAATGGATTAATTATTTGGTTCTTGTCAGGAATTGATCCAGGTTGCCAACCAACCTAATGCTTGATCTGATCCATGGAATGGTATAAAGGGTGTTCCTAATCCCCACAGGCTATCAACTAGTGAATAAGAATCAGATAACTCATTTGGGAACAATTTAGCTCATATGAATAATAACCAACATATATACCACATAAACATAAACATCACAACCATATAATCATAACATGTTATACAAAGAAGCATTTTGTAACACCCTAAGGATTTATAAATAAATTTAATATTGAATGCATGAAATACTAAGTATCTACAAAACACCAATTTGTTATAACCTATCTAGTAAACACAATTGTTTCACCTTTGTGATTTGAATTTCAAAAAATGGACATACACAGTTGTGTTCAGTAAGATATTTAGAGTCTGATAGGATCTACTTACATTTTTGGTGAATAGTATTGTACCCTTATGAATAGAAATGTACCCTTATGAATATTAATATGATCCTTAGGAATAGTAACCTTGCCCATGAAAATATAAATAAAAATTATACACCTTATAAATGAAATAGAGTATTTTAGAAATTAATAATTAAGTGTTGGTATTTTTATGAGTAATAAATATTTAATTGCAAATTTAAATTAATAAATTTATTTAAAATAAAATAAATTTTCATAAAATATATTCTTAAATAAATATTATATTCTACTAATATTTTAGGATAATTTTATGAGACATCAATTAAATTTTGAAAGTATTATAAAATTAGATTTAAATTTAAAATATGTATTTTTCAAGTAAATAAATATTTCATTTAAAAATTAAATTTCTATTATTTAGAAACTTATTTTGATAAAATGGAGGTAATTTTTGAATTCTACATGTTGAAATATGGTAATATTGAATTTGTGTTATTTTTTCTGATATACATGAATTTTTGGTGAATAGTGAAATTCGATAATTTACAAAATATGAAAAATAAATGAATTTCTGCATCATGCTTGAGTTATGGCTGATGTAAATGACCATTGGTTTGAAATTACATGCACTTATTACTGTTTTTTTGTCAAAATAATCTATAATATTCATATTCTTGCAACAAAATAATAAAATAATGATTAAAATAATGGAAAAACCCTCATCTCCTCCACTATAAAAACCACCCCTCACTCCCTCTTCTTTTCACTCCTCTAAAGCCTTGTGACTTGTATAAATTCTAATAAAATATTTCTACAGGATCCTACCCACGTCCAAAATCTCTTGTTCTCTTCAAAAGACCAAATCCTCTCCCCTAAAGAGGCTCTCAAGGATGATAGATTCAAGAGGTAAATTCCTCTTTTCATTACCTTTTATTTTCTTTCAAGTTCCTTTATTTATTTTTATTTCCTCACCTACTTTCCTCTAAATGTTATGATAACTATAGTAACTTACATGTAATATAATTTTGTTATGATAATGTAATAATTCATCACCATCTCTCCTTTCCCCTTCTTTTATACTAGAAATGAAAACACCATTCGAGATGTGTTAATTTATCACATTCAAGGACGATGAGTTTTCAACTTCTATTACTGTATTAAATTATGTACATGAAAAAAAATTTATGGTTGAAATAGATCATAATATATTTAATATATACTATTTAATGTTATGGAATAATTATTTACACATGGTATTAATTTATAAAACAAAATGAGTTCATGGTGATCGAAAAACCACCAAATTAATCCAAGCGTTCATCATTAAAATTTTATCTAATGATTCATCCTCACCCAAAGTAACCAAATGAATTATATAACCATTTAAAATTACGTATAAAAATTAATAACATTTAAAGTAAATTGTTTAATTGAATTATAATTTTACATTATCTTCCATACAAACAATTCGATCATGAAAACTAATGAACTGAGCACTCACAAACGATGATATTGAATCTCTTAACCCATAAAAACAACCATAAATGAACAAAATAAAATTATAATAAACATAATAAATGTCTAATAGGTTTTTATTTAATTTATTTATATGTCTAATTTCATATTCTAGGACCTTAATTTCAAGAGCGGAACATATCGAGACATAAGGTAAGGCTTTTCTACTCAAACCTCAATTTTCTTTTGGGTTACTCTTCATCTCACTTAACCCCAATTAAATTATTATTTATTATTATTTACTCATAATTTATTCCATGTGAATGTTATATATGGGTGTACTAACCAGAATATTTCTTTATTTTATGGTTAGCTACATGTTTTAAAAGGATCTTTTAAAAATCCTTCCCGATAAACAAGCTCATTTCAAGGAATTTCTCGAATTCTTACCTATTTTCAAGGGAACTATATAATCTATTTTTAACAAAATTTATTTTTATAAAACCATTATTTTTATTATGAAAAACTTCCTTAATTAACTTATGTTTTTATACAAAGATTTTTCCAAAATAACTCTTCTTTTCAAAGTTAAAGAGTATTTATCTCAAGAATTACTCAATGATTTTATAAGAGTATTTTCACCTATACCGACACCCTTGTTGATTATTATGGGATTAATATTTTATGAAATCATACACCATATTTTATTTAATGGTTTATGATTAGTTTGACTATAGATATTCTATCTTGATACCATTCACTATATTACTTTGAATGGTTAGTGTTTATGTTTAATGATTGGGGAAAGCTATTTACATTCCATATGTTAGTTTTAATATGAATGTATATGATATTTATGTTTATCCCCATTCATTTGAAAAATAAATTGAACTTATTACGTGATGGGTGGGTCCCACTATATCCCCTCTATGCATTAGTAGGTCTCATGAGACAAACTAGTGTCTTGGCATGAGACCTTGATAGAATGGTTATTATGGTCTTGGTACGAGGCCTTGACAGTGTGATTATGATGTTCGGTATTATTCATTACTTCATTATGAAACTAGAGATAGATAATACATATGATTATTAAACTAGTAGAATATTAATGTTTATGTTTTATGGAATTATTTAATTATTTTTTATTCCTTCCATATTATGATCAAATATATTTTTAAAGGCATGCATTTTTAGTTATTCACCAGGCCTAGTGTTTATGTTTATAAGTTCTTCCGCTATATTATATACCCTGACTGAGTATCTGAGCTCACCCCTTTCACATGTTTTATTTTAACCATGTTGTTAAGAAGTATATTATGAATTACTTTCAAGGATAATCTAGGAGATCATGTGTGATTCAAAATAAGTTGATATGTTGTTTTTCCTTTCAAGTTGTAATGTTAAACTTATGTATGTATCTAGTTTCCCAAAACTACTAAACTATCCATTTATGGAATGTATAAATATTTCTACATGGAAATGAGATTACACAACTATGTACTTTTTCATTGGATTACCCAAAACTCCAATAAAGAATGATACAATACGGGTAATTGTTGATCGACTTATGAAATCTTCACATTTCCTCGCTATAAGGGAGGATTTTCCACGGGAGCGCCTTAAAAAACTCTATATCAATGAAGTTGTGAGACTTAATGTAGAACATATCTTATTTGTGTCTAATCATGGTCCAGGATTTACATCAAAATTCTGGAAAAGTCTTAAGAAATATTTGGACACTTAGCTTTTTTTGAGTACTGTTTATCACTCCCAAACTGACGGGCAGTCGGAAAGGATGATCCAAACTTTAGAAGACATGTTGAGATCATGATCTCTAGACTTTCAAGGTACATGGGATCAGTATTTACCTTTGGTGGAGTTTTCCAATAATAATAGTTTCATTCTAGTATTCAAATTGCACTATATGAAGCATTGCATGGAAAGAGATGTCATACACCAACATGTTAGGATGAAGTTGGTGAAAGGAAGATTGTGGACCCAGAAATTATAGAGGAAAAACAAAAAAGGTAAAGAATATACAAACAAATATCAAAATAGATCAAATTAGGAAAAATATATATGCTTATAATCAAAGGAAGGATTTGGAATTTTAATTGGGAGATCATGTTTGCTTAAAAGTATCTCCATGGAAGGGTGTTATAATATTTGAGAAGAAATGTAAATTGACCACCAAGTACATTGGTTCTTTTAAAATTATGGAGACAATTGGAGCTTTGGATTATATTTTAGAAATTCCTAATAGCATTTCTAAAGTAAAATATGTGTTCCATGTCTCATTGTTGAGAAAGTACATGCCAGACCCAACACATGTCCTTACTTTTAAAGGTATAGAATTGGAATCTGACTTATGTTACTATGAAGAGCCTATCTAGATTCTAGACACTAAGGAATAAGTGTTGAGGAATTGGAAGATATGTCTAGTAAAGGTACTTTGGAAAAATCATAAAATTGAATAAGAAACATGGGAGGCTAAGGAGATTATGATAAAGAACTACCCAAATATTTTTATGAGTTAACATTCTAGAATTTTGAGGATGAAATTTTTGTAAGGGGGGAGAATGTAACACCCGAAGGATTTATAAATAAATTTAATATTGAACACATGAAACAATGGGTAACTACTAAACACCAATTTGTTATAACCTATATAGTAAACATAATTTTTCCACCTCTATGATTTGAATTTTGAAAAACTGACATACACAGTTACGTTCAGTAAGATATTTTGAGTATGATAGGATCAACTTACATTTTTGGTGAACAGTAATGCACCCTTATGAATATTAATGTAACCTTATGAATAATAATATGATCCTTAGTAATATAAACCTATCCCATGAAAGTATAAATAAAATTTAGACACCTTATAAATGAAATAGAGTATTTTAGAAATTAATAATTAAATGTTGGTATTTTTAGGAGTAATAAATATTTAATTACAATTTTAAATTAATAATTTAATTTAAAATAAAATAAATTTTTATAAAATTTATTCTTCAATAAATATTTTGTTCTCCTAATATTTTATGATAATTTTATGGGACCTCAGTTAATTTTTGAAATTATAAGAGAATCAACTTTAAATTTAAAATATGTATTTTTCAAGTAAATAATGATTTTATTTAAAAATTAATTTTCTCTTATTTATAAAATTATTTTGATAAAATTGAGTTCATTTTTTAATTCTACATATCTAAAAATTTTTAGATTGAATTTTAGGTATTTTTTCAAAAATACTTGAATTTCTAGTGAATAGTGAAATTTGATAATTTACAAAATATGAAAAATAAATGAATTTATACATCATGATTGAGTCATGGATGATTTAAATGACCATTTTTTGAACTCACATGCACTTATTACTATTTTTAGTCACAAGAATCAAGACTATTCATATTCTTGAGACAAAATAATAAAATAATGGAAAAACCCTCATCTCCTCCACTATAAAAACCACCCCTCACTCCCTCTTCTCTTCACTCCTATCAAGCCTTGTGTCTTGTCTAAATTCATATAAAATATCCTACCAAGATCCTCCCCATGTATATAATCCCTTGGTCTCTTCAAAAGACCAAATCCTCTCCCTTAAAGAGGCTCTCAAGGAAGAAAGATTCAAGAGGTAAATTCCTCTTTTCATTTCTTTTTTTATTTTCTTTCAAGTCCCTTTATTTTTCTTTCCTCACCTAATTTCCTAAAAATGTTATGATAAATATAGTACATTAAATTTGATATATTGTTGTTATTATAATGGAATAATTCATCATCATCACTCTTTTCCCATCCTTTTATACTAGAAATGAAAACACCATCCGAGATGTGTTAATTTATCACATTCAAAGATGAAGAGTTTTCAACTTCTATTACCATCTTAAATTCTATCCATGAAACCATTTTTATGGTTGAAACAGATCATAATATATGTAATATATCTTATTTAATCTTCTATAATAATTTTTTACACATGTTATTAATTTATAAAACAAAATGAGTTCATGGTGATCGAAAAAGCACCAGATTAATCCAACCGTTGATCATTAAAATTTTATCTAATGTTTCATCCTCACCCAAAGTAACCAAATAAATTATATGATAATTTAACCTTATATATTAACATTAATAACATATAATATATATTCTTGAATTCAATTATCATTTTACATTAACTTCCATAAAAATGAACCTATCATGAAAACTAATGAAACAAGCACTCATAAACAATGATATTGAATATCTTAACCCATAAAAACGAAAATAAATGAACAAAATAAAACTATAATAAATCAAATAAATGTATAATAGGTTATGATTTAAGTTATTAATAAGTCTAATTTTATATTCCATGACCTTAAGTTCAAGTGTAGAACATATTCGGATATAAGGTAAGGGTTTTCTACCCGAACCTCCATTTTATTTCGGGTTACTCTTCATCACTATTAATCCCAATTAAATTATTATTTATCATTATTTACTCATCATAAATTCAGAGTGAATGTTCTATATGTATGTACCTGTTGGACCCTCTATGCTATAGTAGTTTTCATAATCACAAATAATGTCAATCTACAGATTCTACTATTTCATACAGAACAATATTTTTTAATAAGTCAATAACCTATATTTATGAATAAATATGTTTACAAGTGTATTTTTACATGTATTTTTAGATGTCACTTAATATAGTAATGTTATCTGTAAGACAGAAACTTAATAAGTTTCTCAGAGTTCTAGCATCGATAGTATGCTCGACACACCGATGTTCGACTCACCGATGTTCGACACACCGATGTTCGATACACTAATGTTCGACACACTGATGTTTGACACAACGATGTTCGACACACCGATGTTCGACACACTGATGATCGACACACCGATGATACACCAATATTCAACACACCGATGTTCGACACACCGATTCTCAACACACTGATGTTCGACACACTAATGTTCGACACACCGATGATGACACACCGATGATAACAGACCGATGATGATAGACCGATGACAAACCGATGCTAACAGACCGATGATGAAAAAACGATGAAAAACCAATGCTAATAGACCGATGATGATAGACCGATGAAAAACCGATACTGATGGACCGATGATGACACACCGATGATGAAAAACTGATGGTGACCGACCGATGATGACAAACTGATACTTATGACTCACTAATAGTCATAAATAATTATTTCAAATTTATTAATTCAAATTTATTTCTAACGATCATATTTGGACAACTTAATGTTTTTGACATTATTTAATGTTGTTTATAGGACTATCCATAGATAGTACGAGGTACATGCACATGGGGAGATCTTCATGCCTACTAGACCATGAAGTATAAAAGGATTACAAGTTCAACCTTAAAATACACACACTGGGAACCCGCTAGGAAAACAAAAATGATGGATGTGAAAATATGCAAGATATTGAAAATATAAGAACTCGAAGCTTGAGTATACAAGGAGTTTAATATTTCAAGTAGTAATCTATTGAAGCTTGCTGAACATCCTCACATAGAAGAGCTAAACCTTTTCACACCTATAGGCTTGATTACAGATACTAAAATACTCTGTTTTGGAGCCAACTTTAAGAAGAGGGCTTGAATATCATTTTATCTACATCCATTGAGTCCAGATCTTTAATGCACAACACAAAGAGATTTCTAAACTCTATTCTAATTTTATAACTCTATTGTGATCTTGTGTTTACTTTTTGATCAATGCGTGTATCTATTTGTGTCACACACATTGTCTCATAAGAATAACTGGAGGATACTAAAGTATCCTCACAGTCAATCCCTTTTTCACTCTTGTATCCCACGTAGAACTATGGAAGAGATCCTGTGTGATTTGTTTGTTAGTTTTCCCATGAATAACTGTGGTAGAGGTCAAGTGTGACCTGGAAATCCATGTGTGATGGTGTGAATACTAATCCAGGGTGTAGATCAAAATTTTATTAATATAAACTTCTTGGTGTCAGGTTATCACCAAGTGGAGAGGACTAAGTCTCAGCTTGAGACTGAACCTCTTGTTTTTATCCACTGTGTAGTTTGTCTTGTGTTTTAATTTGATATGTGTTTAATTCATTTCACATTAAGATAAACTGAACTTTTATAGTTAGTTTAACAAGTGTTTATATCTATTTTGAATCAGTATATTAGTTTCAAAAGTTTGACTAATCTTTATCTTGGTAAATCTAAGAACTAATCAATCTTATGAGAAATTAATTGAAAATTCAGGACTTTTGTAAATTAACTACAAACTGACTTCGATTACATTATTCGAAGGTATTCTTTTAAAGAACCAATTTTTAACTAAAATTTTCATAGATACTCAATTCACCCCCCTCTTGAGTGATCTACTCCAACCAACATTACCAACCAGAATCCTTCTTTCTTTTATGGGTAGTTACATGTTTTAAAAGGATATTTCAAAAATCCTTCCCAATAAACAAGCCCGTTTCAAGGGAATTTCTCAAATTCTTACATATTTTTAGGGGCACTCTATAATATGTTTTTAGTAAAATTTATTTTTATTAATAAGTGTTTTTATTATGAAAAACTACCTTAATTAAATTCTGGTTTCATAAAAATAGTTTTCAAAAATAACTCTTCTTTTTAAAGTAAAAGAGTATTTATCTCTAGAATTACTCAATGATTTAATAAGAGTATTTTTACCTATTTAAACACCCTTATTGATTATTATGGGATTAATATTTTATGAAATCATATAAAATATTTTATTGAATGGTTTATGATTAGTTTGAATATGGATATTCTATCTTGATACCATTCACCATATTACTTTGAATGGTTAGTGTTTATGTTTTATGATTGGGGAATGCTATTTATGTTTGCTTGAATGGCCTGAAGGCCTCATTTTTTTATTATTTTTGATAATCCACCTTTCAAGGGGTGAGGTGGAACCCTTGAATTCTATTTACGTTTCATATGTTAGTTTTAATATGAATGTATTTTTTGTTTATGTTTATCCCCATTCATATGAGGAATGAATTGGACTTATTATGTGATGTGTGGGGCCTGATATATCCCCTATATGCATCGGTAAGTCTCATGAGACAAACTAGTGTCTTGGCACGGGGCCTTGATAGAATGGTTTTTATGGTCTTGGCACAAGGCCTTGATGGTGTGATTATGATGTTCAACATTATGCATTCCCTCATTATAAAACTAGAGATTGATATTCCATGTTATTATTCGACTAGTATAATATCCATGGTTATGTTTTATGGAATTATTTAATCAATTTTTATTCCTAACATATTATTCTCAAGTATATTTTTAAAGGCATGCATTTTTAGTTATTAATAATGCCTAGTGTTTGTGTTTATAAGTTCTTCCACTTTATTATTTATCCTTACTGAGAATCTTATCTCACCCCTTTCACATGTTTTATTTTCCCCAAGTTGTCAATAAGTATATTATGAATGACTTGAAAGGATAATATAGACAATCACATGTGATTCAAAAGTAGTTGTTATGTTGTTTTTTTCTTTCAAGTTGTAATGTTGAACTTATGTATGTATTTGGTTTTCCAAAACTACTAAACTATTCATTCCTTCAGGATATGACTTTCTTGTAATCATTCCAATTTAATAAGACAAGGCACTAGCTCTGGGCAATTGGGTTCAGGTCCTTACACATTTACAAGAGAGGCATGTACATGTCATAAGAATAACATTGCAACTATAATACAAAAAACTTTAAAATAACCAAAAAGGGGAATGTGATAGACAAGAATAAATAGAACCTCCTCATGACATGAGGACCATACTAAAAAATTCCACCACCATCACCTTACCCCAAGAAAATAACAACTACCAAGAGTATACACTACCTCCAAATGAGGCATTTCCTTTATTTGAATGAGACAAAACACGGTCTATATAAACCCTATGGGTATATAAAGGGAGTGAGATCACTTTCCCAGTAGGATATCACTATATTTTCCATGCATATAGGTTATGGGATTAATAAAAGTGATGGTTTACAAATAAAGGAATAAATTTAGTTTGAAAACATGTTTTAGCTTTGAATAAACAATACACAAGCAGGAAAAACAGTAAATGAGTGATAACGTAGTATAAGAACCATGGGAAATTACTCAAGTAATTGGGTTAGTGGGATACTAGGTACCACACATCTTGGTTATCAAGCCAATAACCTTCCCATGCATGATCCGTTGGGGGGGGGATGAACCCAAGGGACAATGGTAACAATCTATATATCACATTTTTAGTCAGTGTTGTATCATAATCCTATTAGAGAGACTAGACTGAGTCCCTACCAGTAAACTAGTTTCTAGTCCTAGATTTCCTACCTAGGTACCCAATGTTCCCAATTACTTCATTCTAAATCCAAGATAAAACAATCCACTTTTTATCATAAACCATTTTTTCACAAGATAATCATATTATTTATAAACATAAAAAGAGGATAACCATTTCAATAACCTTATACACATGAGCATCTTTAAATCATCCATTTTCATACACCACACAATTTAGAAGAAAACATTGAAAACCAAGGAAATCATAACTAAATTACCAAACAATACCTTAACATAGAACCACTTACCTTTTCCTTTGAAATCACCACAACCTAGTTGGGAACCACAAGAAAAAGGAAGAGGGGATAATATAGAAGAAAAAACACCACACCAACATCAATATCCATGCCAAATATTTCATATTGAACCCAATTTAGGTCACTATAACCATTGAAGAAGAGGAAAACTGATAAATAATGAAGAATCCAAGAGAAGAGAATATAAGTGAAAGAGTGGTACTTAATTAAAGAAATATTGAAGAAAAAAGATTGAATAACCAAAGTATTTAAGCCAAAAAAGATATTATGAGAGTAAGAGGTGTGGCTAAGGATGTGGGAGTTGAATAGGTGAAATAAGGGGGTGAAAAGGGTTAAAAAAGATAAGGCTAAAAGGTATAATTTCAAAAAAGTAAAAATATGGAAGGCTGCATGGTTTTCCAGACCATGCTCTAACCCTGTAGTGTCTTTGTCCAAGGGGAGGGGAGGCCTCATGATTTTATAAGGCATAGTGAATATCCATTCTCCTAGACATGTGACCTTTAAAGACCCACTATCTAGGCTACATGGTCTGTAGAGGGCTGGTGTATGGTTTATACTAACCATTTATTAACCACACACCACCCATTGTTAGGCCCAAAATCTCCATTTTTCTTGGAAAATACTTGAAAAATATATGGAAACAAATAGAGAAAAAAAAAACAAATAAAAAAACATGGAAACAACACTATAAATGTGGAAATTATCCCCACCATGAAAAATTTCCACCCTTAGAAAGTTAAAATGCAGTATGATTATAAAATATGTGAGTGTAATACTCCTCTACCCATGATTTTTATTCCCATGTATCATGCTAATCCTTACCATGTTTTCATAGGACTTGAACTAATGAGATTTATTTCCATAAAAAAATTTCACCCGATAATTTATAATTTTCATTGGATTCTCTATCACAAACAAATAGGGTTCCAACTCAAGTTCTTCCCAAATCAGTATGTAAGAAGGGTCTGGATTATACTTTTTCAACTACGAGACATGGAAACCATTGTGAATAAAAATCAATTGAGAAGGAAACTCCAAGTGGTATTAAACCTTACATATCCTTTCCATGATCTCAAAAGGTCCAACATACCTCAACACCATCTTCCCCTGTTTACCAAGTCGGTGATGACCAAAGAAAGGTGATACTTTTAGAAACGCCCTATCACCTACTAAAAAAAAATACAAAACTCATAATCATTGATCAATATATGATTTTTAATGACCCTGAGCTACCAATGACCATTATCTGATTATTTGAACATTACTAGTCATCTTCTGCACAATGCTTAGTCTCAGCAAGGAAGTCTCACCCACATCCATCCAACATTGAAGGGATTGATAGGGTTAACCACACAATGCTTCAAAAGGATCCATCCTAATATAGTAATATTAACTATTATTTTATGAAAATTTCTCAAATAAAATATGGCTATCCCATGAACCACCAAATTATAACATGTAGGAATGAAGCATATATTCCAGAATATAATTTTATTATTATGTATGACCATCAGTTTGAGGATGGTATGTAATGATGGGCATAAATTGTGACCCCATTACCTTATGAAGGACTTCCTAAAAACGATAGGTAAAATGGGGGTCCCTATAAAAAATGATAGAATACAAAACCCTATATAGATTCATGATCTCCTAGACATAAAACCTACCAATATCCTCTAGTTTGGTAGAATCCTAGATCAAGATGACATGAGAGGATTTTATTAGATGATCAATAACCAACCAAACCAAATTCCTTACCCAGAGTGTATGGTGTAACCTGATAATGAAATCCATGGTTACCTTGTCTCACTTACCAGTAGGAATAGAGAGATGATAAAGTAATCATAAGGGTCATTGGTTCTTAGATTTAACTTTCTAAAAATTATATCAGCAAGAGGAAAAATTCAGCTATGTCACACCTCATAATTGGCCACTAAAATTGATGTCGTACATCATAAAACATATTGGTGAAACTAGGATATGAAACCCATTGAGACTAATGATAGTATTACATAACCACATTCCTCATAGATGACAGTAAAATAGATAATCCCTTTAATCAAAGAATCCCCTTAGAGGATAATGGCCATCCACTAGAAACCACCCCACCATTTATAAACTACATAGAATGATGGGACAACTCATCTTTAGGATACTCATCCCGAATCATCTCCAATAGATAAGGTGTAAAATATATGCTAGAAAAGAACATACCTCTACTATATTACTTATATTCCAAGTGTATATGAGTGAAAATCCCCATTAAATCCCACTCATCACCAAAATCTTTCAGATCCTTGGTTGGAAACTTCTTTATCAAGGCATCAACAACCACTTTTTTTACCTGGGTTATAGATGATATCAAAGTCAAACCCTTGAAGGTACTCAATCTATCATCACTACCTCAGGTTTAAATCCTTATGGGATAAAATATATCTCAGGATTTTGTGGTATGAGTAGATTGTACACTTCTCCCGAAATAGATAGTGATGCCAAGATTTAAGGGCATGCATCACTACCGACATCTTGAGATCATGGGTTGGATAGTTATTTTTGTGTGGTTGGATTTAGTGAGAGTCATATGCCACCATATGACCATATTTAATAAGAACACTTCTAAGAATTGTACCCAAAGCATCACAATAGACCATGTGCCCCTTTTTAGCATTAGGTAAAATCAAGACAGGGGTAGCGGTCAACCGTTTCTTGAGCTCCTAGAAGGATTCCTGATATTATAGATTCTAAAAAACGTCAACCCTTTTCAGGTGAGAGTTTTCATTAGTGAACAAATCTAAGATAAATATCTAATAAACCACCTTCAATACCCTACCAAAGCTAGGAAACCCCTGATCTCAAAGGCATTCCTTGACTTCTCTTATGAAATTACTACCTTAATATTTTACGGGTCAAATGAAACACCATGTTATGATATCAAATGTTTTAGAAACTTGACTTCTTGAATACAAAAATTGAATAATGAGAGTTAATCATAAATATGATTATATCACATGTTCCCAAAACAACCCTCAGATGCTACCCACACTCATTTTATGGCCTTTAGTAGACCAAGATGTCATCCACAAACACCATGATGAATTATTTGAGGTATTTATGTAATACCCAATTCATAAGGTCCACAAAAACCATGGGATAATTTTTCAATCTAAAAAACATTACCAAATACTCAAAATGGACATACCTACTTAATAAAGTGGTTTTGGGAACATCTTCTTCTCTCACCCTGACCTGGTCGTACCTTGAATGGAGGTCGATCTTAGAAAATCACCTCTCTCTATTAAGCTAGTAAAATAGATCATCAATACAGGGAAAGTGGTATTTTTTCTTGATCATGGAACTATTCAACTTTTGGTAGTTGATACCCAAACAGAGGGATCCATAAGCATTTTTTTGGAAATAATAACTAGAGTGGCCTAAGGAGAGATGCTCAAGTGAATGAAACCTTTGGATTCTAAATTGTCCAGAAGTATATTTAATTTAGTTAACTTGGAGAGGGCCATGTGATACAAGGGAATAGATATCAGATGTGTATCTAGATTTGAACTGATGGTGAAATCCACATCTCATTATAGAGTCAAACATAATAAATACTATGGAAACACCTCAAGGAACTCATCTACCACATGAGGCAACCTTTTATCCATGCCTTTCCCAACACCCTCCAGTATGAGGGAGAACGCCTGACAAGCAAGTCTTCCTACCTATGGGAGTGGAGGTCTAACTTTTCCTCACCATGAGTCCCATTCACCTTGAAAAACTCGATTTCTCCCAAATGGGGACTTGGAGGTCACCTACCGATGATAACAATCAATATGCACCTTTAATAATGTCATCCAACCCATTCCTAGGACCATAACAAAGAGGACCATCTCTAAGATATGAAAATCCCATTTTAGCTTAACCTCTAATAAGGAGGCAACACAAGATGAACATCTGAAACCCTACTCTTTCCTCTTTCCAAGGAGAATAACCAAATCCATGGCATATGAAATAAGAGTTGTGGGAAGTTTCAATAGATCCACAAGACAGGAATAAATAAATGAATTAGAAGAACCTATATCAAACATAGAAACCACCATACCTATAAATATTGTAGGTCCTATATCTAATTCAACTAGTGTCTGATCAATAGTATGAGGTCCATTCATCTCTATCCATGCTTGTGGTTAACTATTGACTTGTGGATTTGACTTAAGTCGACTCTACCCATATGAATATCTGGAATTTCCAAAACGCCCACCAATACAAGACCCCATAGTCCTATATGCATCAGACCGAGATGATAATACCCTGGGTGATATAGAACCTATACCACTATGAGAAGGAGGGGAAACCTTGAAAAAACTTTGTAGATGGACCATGTGTTTGTAGAGGTAGCATGAATTGGGTGGAGTCAGGAATATATACCACATGTTCCCTAATTTCCCACACTAATGACACACAACAGAACCATTACCCATAGTTTCCAATGAAGTAGGTTGGGGTGGATACCCAAAGATACCACCACTCTTCTTTACCTACTCCTCATGCTTCATATTCTTCTCAGAAAAGCCACTCCTACTTTGGAATGATGGTGAAAGCATCCCCAAAAAACCTACCATACCCATCCGATCGATCTCCACCATTAAATATCAATTAAACACTTCAATATACATCTTCAAATTAAATAGTAAGAGATGAGATCTAATTTCTAATCAAAATCACATTAAAAACTATTGAGATTTCAGTTTTTCATTGGAACCTACCTCAGGAGTGAACAAGTCTAACTTTGCGAAGTGATTAAAATATTCCAACACTAAATTATCTCCTTGATATAGGTCCATGAATTTATAGGTCTTAGCAAGTTCTAAATTTTTATAGAAGTACTGATCATTGAAGATAACCTTGAAGTCCTTCCATCCCATCTTCTCAGACTTTTTTCTTGGACCATCGACTCCCACCACCTGTGAATGGGGCCTTACAACACTTGAAAGACACATTTTACCATGAAAACCTTTGAATATCCAAGGAACTCAAAGATCCTATCAACCTTCTCAATACAATATTATACTTCCTAGGTATCCATGCTTACTCAAAAGGAACGGGGTTTATTCTAGAGAGACTCCTGAGCTTGATCCTTTACCAGTTCAACTTCCATAGCTTGAGTAGGACTAGAGCCCACTTATTGATTCAAATCTCGAACAACCCAAACCATTACCTCCACTAATCTATGATCCATGAGTGAGGGATAACTCTCTAATAACTCCTCATATAGTTTTATAGGAGGTCTCTAGGGAGTCATAATGCTGCACAAGTCAAAATAACCAAAATAGGGAAATCATCACTACATCACCCATATAGAATCAATAAAAACTTAATGAAACATTCACAAAAATCATAGTATGACCATAATAACTAAAACCACAACTCCAACCACTATACTATACCTTGGTTCTCATTCCTAATCTGAAACTTGTGCATCACACTTGAAGGAGGAGTCAAACCAAATCCTAGATATCCCATGGTGACCCAAGGACTATCTTGAGGTGTGATGGCTAGACACCCCATGCATAACCAAAACCTTAGGCCCCAGAAGTACTATCTCCTTTCTATCCATACTTCCTAAATAACATGACCCGAAGAAGGAAAAAATATATCTCTGATACTATTTTGTCAAAAAATGGTCTGGGCTTCCATCCAACTCGACACCTGATCTGGACCATGGCATGACCTAAAGGGTGTTCCCGATCCCCATAAGATGACAACTAATGTTTGGGAATCAAAGAAATGTTTTTGGAATGGTTTAGATCATATGAATAATAACCAACATCCATACTACATAAACATAAACATCACAAATATCTAATCATAACATGCCATACATGAAAAAATTTACAAGAGATACATATGCATGTTATATGAATAACATTACAATTATATTACAAAAACCCCAAAAGAACCAAAAAGGGGAAGGGGAACAACAAGAATAAACAATATCTCCTCATTCCACGAGGATAATCCTCCACTATACCACTTCCATCACCTAACCCCAAGAAAATAGAAACTAGAAAGAGTATCAACCACCTCCAAATGAGGCCTTTCCTTTACCTGAATCATAAAAAACAAGGTTTACATATACCCAATGGGTATATATAGGGTGTGATCTCACATGCCAAGTAGGATCCCACTATATGTTCCATGCATAGATATTATGAGATAAATAAAAGTTCTAGTTTTAAAAGAAAGGATTCAATTTAGTTTTAAAACACGTTTTATCTTTGAAAAAACAATACTAAAGTTAGAAAAATTGTAAATGAGTGAAAATATAGTATAATAACCATGGGAAATCCCTTAAGTTACTAGGTTTGTTGGGTAATAGGTACCTATCATCTTGGTGATCAAGGCAATAACCTTCCCATGCATGAGCCATTGGCCCTTGGGTTCACACCCTAATGGATTATGCACGATAAGGTTATTGGTTTGAACAATGAGATGTGAGTTACCTAGTACCCCACAAACCAAGTTACTTGAGGGATTTACCATGGTCCTTATACTACATTTTCACTCATTTATAGTTTTTCAAGCTTGTTTATTGTTTCTTCAAATCTAAAACATGTTTTCAAACTAAATTGCTTCATTTATTTTAAAACCAACAATTTTATTTATCTCAGAATTCCTATTCATGGAACATATGTTGGGATTATATTAGGAAAGTGATCTCACACACTACATATACCCATTGGGTATATGTAGACCCTATTTTTTTATTCAGATAAAGGAAAATCTATTTTAAAGGTGGTGGATACTCTTTCTAATTTTTCTTTACATGGGGTTTAGTGATGGTGATGGAATAGAGGAGGATGATTCTATTTTCATAAGGATATTTTGTTTATTCTTGTCGTTCCCCTTCCCCTTTTTTGTTATTTTTGAATTTTTGGATTATAATTGTAATGTTATTATTGTGACATGTACATACATCTCTTTTAAATGGTTTCGTGTATAACATGTTATTATTAGATGGTTGCGATGTTTATGTTTATATGGTATGGATGTTGGTTATTATTCATATGGGATACACCATTCCCAAAGGAGTTATTTGAATCCCATGAACAAGTTTCTACCCCTTGGGGATTGGTAATTCCTTTTGAGATATGCCACGATCCAAATTGGGTGTGAGGTTGGATTTAGACCAAACTAGTTCATGATAGTTCTTATGAAAACATGGGACTATAATCAATTTTCACTAATATTAGTAATGAAGAGTGGTTGAGTATAGATGATATTTTTTTAATATTAGTTTGTGGTGAGTTTTTGAAATCAATAATTATTTAATATCTATTATTTATTTTACAAACATTATCATTTTCACATTGATTGAGAAATTTATATGTTATATACAAACTAGTTACATGAATTTATTAATGTTCATGGAATGAGTTTAAATTGAAAAGTTGAAATATAGTTTTAGAATAATATATTATCAAACAAATAAAAGTACTTGAGCATAAGAAAATATGATTTTAAAGATAAAATAACATGATCAATGATTTTTTTAGATATACCTATGAAAAAAATGATTCTCCATTAATTATTTTAGATGCTTCTCTATCAAATGATCCTAGATTTACAAATTACTAGTTTTTAACACAAATTTTATTCAAATTTGTTTTGGATTTATTTCAATAATTAAAATTATAAATTTTTTAATTTTGAACTAAAGTTTTATGCTAAGTATATTTGTTTCTATGGGTCAAACTTGGACTTGAGTTTACACTACACCTTTGAAGTTTTAGTTTTAAGGATAAGTGATTATAATTTATAAACATGATTCTTAGATGGAAGTAATGAAATATCATGGGTGGATATTATCCCTTATTTATGAAATCATAAGGCGAGTCTTAAAGAAAGGATTAATCCAAGCCAATAACCACAATGGTGGTTGAAACCTCCAATGAAGGAAGTGGTGTAAAATAATGTTTTGTAACTCTTAAATACTGAGTTTAAACTCATTTCACAATATAAAAAAATTATTTCACAAAGAAAATGTTATGTGCTTCAAAACTAAAGTTGCAGACATCATAAAAAAAATCAAAATATACCTATTTGGGAATATTATACATGATTCAAACTTGAATTATAAGTTTCAAATCCATGTTCAACTCAAACCAATATATAACCATTGATAAATATAAAATTAGTTTAAAATAAAAACTTCCATGAAAAAAATACCAATAAAACACATCCTTAATAACCAAAATAGTTCTAAATAAATTAAATAAAACAAAAATTCATCTCTAATCCATTATTACCCAACTCAAGAAATTCTTTCTGAAAACAACTAACTTTTGAATTAAAATTAAAACTAAACAAATAATTAAACACCCAAAATACACTTCCCCTCATAAAAACTAATTAAAATTAAATAAAAATTATTGTATAAAACTATACATTCTATAAAATACACCAAATCTAAATATGAAATTATTTTTTGTAAAATACCCCTTAAAATACTTATAAAAAAATCAAAACCAACTTCCATGTTCAAACCTTCTAAAAGAAACCATTAGTTTTTGTTTTAAAAAACCCTTTTAAACATTTTCATTTGAAACGACTCTACCCAAACATTTACCAACATTTAATTTAAATTATAAATTCCTAAATAAAACACTCTGTGACTCTTTTCATGAAAAAAATGGAATAAAAAACGTCACAAATGTTATAACTACAAGGTTCTTTAGTGAGAGATTCCCTAAGAGGGAGGGGGGGGTAGAGGTATGGAATTAATTCCAACTTAATCATTTGTTCCTAAAATGATCACCACCCATAATTGATACTGAAATCATAGTTATAGGGACACACTTTAGTTCCTCCTTTAATGTAAAGGAGATGTGTCCCAAATCACCATTTTCTTGTGATGAAATTTTCCCAATCATATTTAACATTTAGGTTATATCGTAATGTATTGAAATATGATTCCATTCCACTACCTCTATCAATCATAAGGTATGAATTATTGATATCATAAGGTGGATGCATAGATATTTCATAGTCTACAAAGCCATATTTTATAGTATAAACCATTCTGTTAACTTCAATTATTAGGGTGGATGAATGGTAATTATTATCATTCAAGTGAATTTTCCACATTTGATACCATTTAAAGGAATATCTCATTTGATGAAATGATCTAGAGATGCATTCATGTGATGAATGCATGAACTAGTTGAGTGGAATTTACTCATGTGTTATAATACATGAGTAAATGTGATACTACCTAAGGGGAATCCTCAAGGGATTTAAAAGGAGTTTTCCATGATATTGTTTGCAAGAAAGATTTACCAAGCCACGAATGAAGCTCCCTTACCTGTAACTCTCTTCTCCCACCTTCTTTTCACATTGAGGCACTAGAATTCCCTATAGGGTAGAGGATCTTGATTGTGTGATGAGAAATTTTTTCAAAACCCATGAAAATTTCATTGAGAGGGGATTCCATACTTTTGTGATCTTCATCAAACCATACAATCGATGAAGATGGATATTATAGTGGCTCATTAGTTTAGGGTTCATATTTGCACAATTTCTTCATTTCAAACCATACTAGTTTTATCCCACATGACTGAGTTATAATTTACGATATGGGATATCATAAGTGTCCACTCGATACAAAACCTTTGGTTTTTTACAATTCATAGCATAAAAATCCCCATTTTTGTACACTATGATATCCCTGTGTCGTAGTTTAAAAAATAGAGCATTGTATTTTCAATATAATATCGAGGAATATAATCAAATATGATATTGTTATCATATAAGTAATGATAAAAATATCAATCATAAAATATTTTTGATGGAACTAAACTATTTAGCATTGATTTCTTATCTATCATAGTTTATGATTTCCCCTAGATCATAATATATGATTGTGAAGCTTAGCCTATGAATCAAACTAGATTGTAAAATACATTTGTTATATAAAATATATTTTTCTCAAATTTAAATAATGGATTTTATTATTTATAAATTGTTTTCAAATAATAATAAAAGGTATTTTGGGATATTTATTAATTTATAAAGTTTTTATAAATTAATTAATTATTAATAGTTTATAATCAATTAATTAATTATTTATGAAACCTTTATTAATAAATATTACACAATATTAAAGGTTAATATTAAAATACCTTTTATCAAATTATACACACGACATGCCTTGTGAATTAAAAAAAGTATTTATTTTGAAATAATAAGGGTAAATTTATATAAGTTTTTATAAATTACAAGAATAAATCTAAATATAAAGTGTTTACATTTTAAGATTATGAATTTTTCATAACATCTAATTTGAATTATTAAAATTAAGGGTGATATTTGGGATATTATTTAGACCACATCAAAAGAGTTTTGATGATTTATTTGATCAAAGTTTTAATAATTATAATTTTTTGATATTTAGATTATATAAATTGTTTACATAATATAATTAGAAATATAAAATGTTTATATTTCATGAAATATCATGTATTTAAATTAAAATTTCATATAATTAATAATACAAAGGATTTCATATTATGAAATGAATATAACGGGTTTATATTGAAGATTATGGAATGTATATAAAGTATAGATAAATTATAAAGTGTTTGTAATTAGTTTTTTATGTTCGAATTTTTCATAATTTATTATCTCATGTCAAATATATGGATTTTTCATTTATTTAAAAGTTATTCCCATTCTTATTATTCATGCATATAAATTTTTTATAATTTGGATATGTGTATGATTTAGTTTAAAATTGTTAAACTCATTATAGAGATTATAATACATGCATATAAGGTGTTACATGCAAGGTATGATAATGGATTTAGTTTAAATTTACCTTAAATTTGGTTTTTAATTAAAGTTATTAGCTTAAATTTAGTTATTGAATATAGTTTATATAAAATAGGAATTAGAGTCATGATGAATTAAAATATCTCTTGAGTAATGTATCCCAAGGTAGAGGAAATTTAGGTCATACTTTCCACCAATATAGAAGCTTCTGCCTTATTCTAGAAGGGTGGGGGTTGATTATCTTTAGCTATAGTTTTACTAATGTTGGTATTGATAATTTTATATAATTATAAACATTTACATGAAAATTTTATATAACTTATGAATGAGATGCATTTGGATATGTGTAAATATGTTTGGATTCTATTTTTGGGTGAGTAACACAAACTATCGGCCATGTAAAGAGTTACACATAAATATGGTTTGGACATATTGGTTTGGTGGAAGGAATAAGATTCAAAAACTTACTCATTATAAGCATGTATACTTAAAGGGGATAAAATGAGATAAGAGGATGAGATAAATCCCCTTAAAAATACTAAGTGTTAAATTCCTTCCAAAGTGTCCCTTGTCAAAACCTTTATTACCCAACTGATTAGTTTCATTCCAAATTGGGGTGCCCCTATATTATCTTGTGTAAAGAAATAATGTAATGGATAGTTTCATTCCACAGAAGGGTATCTGTTCTTGACATTTTATTTGGGTTACACTTGGTTGGGAAACCCTAAGGGTTAGGATACTAGAGGAATATATAATATGATGGATTATGAAAATTATTTTATACTCAAATATCCAATATTCATATATGATATGATTGGGATGATTACCTACCTAAATAACTAAGCAGTGAGGTTCACACCAAATCAGGGTCATTTTCTTAGTGAAATATGGATCTTGAACCACTAATGAATATGATGAAGTTAAAAGGGGTCATTATTTGAGCATGATCCTATTTAATTAAATTCCTTCTTAAATATTTGTAAAAAATGTCACTCATATGATAAAATATTCGATTGTTGATAAATAAGATCATCATCATGAAACTTAAATTTGAGATAGATCCTTGAAAAATAAAATCTTAATGTAAGAAACTCTTATGACCTATAACTTAATAAGGTTTATTAAGTAAGGATAAATTCTATGTGTTAGCGAGATACCTTCCTGAGTAAAAAAGTGTTGAATTTGTTCATCAGGTGAATCTAGATGCTTGTGTGAAGAATAAAATGATTCACTTAGGGTTTAAAAGGCATTATATGAAAAATGAACTAAGGAATTTTAGTCTCATATATTCAATATGATTGGATATGTAAATAAGTTGTTGAGGCTAGATGTTTTTTTAAGTCTTATTATAGTTAAAGAATTCATTTTATTATCATCAATGAAAATTTTCTAATAATATGAATGAATTTCGGAAAAGTTTACTTGATATTATTAAGAGTTGAGAATAGATAAATTGGATATATGATGTTTAGGTTATGGTGCTATATAGATAGTAAAAGTAGGTAAAATGGTTCAAACTAGAAGAAGTGAAGTTATTTAGAGAGTCCAACAACGTTTCATTGAGTACCTAGTCAAGGTTATTAAAACCTAAATGTGTTATTAAGAAGGAGTAATGATTCCATGTGATGAAATTATCTAAGATATGAAAATGGGGTTCATAAAACTCTATGGAATCTTCATGTTAGTTTTTAGTGATACAGAAATAAATTATTAGATTTTTAAGGTTATATGATACCTAATGTATATTTTACAAGTGTTATAGGTATAAAATAGTTCAAAATCTAGGGAAGAATTCATAAAAATTATGTTGTAAAAGTGGGTCCCCTAGACCCAACTTGAATAATACTTTTCAATTACCATATCATGTATAGAGAGAGTTATGCATGATGCACTCTTACCATAATAGTTTTGACATTTATGCATCCACTATTTTCATGGTAATGTATATATATTATTTATTGTATTAAAAGTTTATAGAAATCACTAGTCTTTAATGAGTACCTAAAGATACTATGAAAATGATCTCAAATATATTTCCTATGACTTAAAAACATCATGCTGGTTGGAAACAGATGATGTGTGATTATCAAGTGTTGGGGGATCATAAGTATTAAGATTTCTTCTCGTGAATTTTCACTTTGGGATCTATAGAATATGCGATTATGAGGACTGACCCACTAATAGGAATATCACATGTTTCAAGTGTCATTGGTAGTTCCTATCTTCAAACACATGTAATGGTCTCCTGAATTGAGTTTTTTATCAGTGTATACTGTTGGAATACAAATTATGTGTGACTATCAGGTGTTGGGGGATCATAATAATTGAGAAAAAAACCATAAAATTTATATTTCATCAAGTTAGCTTGTATCAGGCATTCTATTAGTGGTATAACATTGATCTAATAATCAAGACATAATTTTTCACTTCTAAAAGGAATTTATATAATAGGTCTAGTTGATTAGGATGATAATACCTTTACTAAATCCATGGCCATGGTAGAAGAAGGAAAGTCTATAAAGTAATGTAAATGAATAATAAAGCAAAAAAGGATGATGACATGAAGTGTACATCTTTATTTGTGAGACATTATCAGATAAAGAGATAATATTACATGGGTGTGTTCATAGAAAAGTTTGTAATTGATAATTTTTTTCCTTATCTTCTCATGGACCTTGATGGGTTTCTAGAATCCACTCCTAGTATATGAATAGAATTCACTACTGTTGAGATAATATCCTAGAGGGGCACACACTTAGCATATTCAAAATTTTGTCCTATTCTAATAAATATGAGTTTAGGACATGGTTGGTCCCACCACGAGGTACGGGTTAATGTTCAAGTTTGAATATCACTATAAAATAAATAAATTCATATTATTTGAGTTTAGAATAATTTATATTGAATTTATTTACTAAATGTATTAACAAGATATTAAGTGAATACATGAGAAAATATTTAACGAATGAATATTATTTTAATATTCAATGTTCATTTAATATTTGTGGGAATGAAGAGTTGATTTAATGAATCTATTTTATCATGTAATATAGTTATTATATCATAATAAAGTGATTAAAATATAAATGATATTTATGACTTAGTAAAAAAAATATGAGATCCCATTTATAGGTTATTTAGTAGGTAAAACATATTCAGGGGTTGGGGATCCATTTTTAGGTATTTTATACCACACTATATAAGTGAGAGGATGAACTCATTTGGGGTACTATTCATCACATGAATTTGAGAGCCTTTTATCATATATCCTGCATCTTAGAGATAGAATTTGTCGATATAAGAAACTGATCCTAATTCTCCTTCATAGATTGAGGGATAAACATAGTGATGATCATCAGGATGTTGAAGATATTGTCAGATCTCTATGCTAGCACCCATATATCAACAATCGATGTTCCCACCAATTTTTGAAGCATGTGTGGATGATCTAGAGGGATATGAATTCTGTTCCTTTGATAAATGGTCATTTTCAATGAGTGATTGCCAAACACATCTTTAAATCCATTGAGGTAATTTATTTGATTTATTTTTGTGCATAATTCCTTCATGAAAAATCCTCAGTCTTCATAACAGACTAAAAATTACCAGATATGGTGTAGTTATGTCAATCGATGTTGAAAAATTATAAATATATGACCCATATGTTTCCATTTCATTCCCTGATATCTTAAATTGGTATCATAGAGATCGTGTGATGGTTTTAGCCAATAAAAAATTAAATTTTCATTAAATTCATTTAGAGGGTATTGAAATGGTATCATCACAATGAATTAGGATTCAATTATATCTCAAAAAACCAAGTTATAAACATAAAAAGTTTTAAGTCGAATCAAAAATATTTTTTAGGTTTTAAAAATTTAAAGAACATATTTATTTATATGTTAAATTTTACCCAAAATCGGTCATCTGTAGCGGTATCCAGTGAACTAAAGCATTCTATCTAGCATTCTGATGGTTGGAATATGGTTTTCTTGTAATGAACCAATATTTTCAACCGAAATTACTTTCTTATAAATATCTCATAATCACATGAAATCACAACATAATTAACTACTAATTGCTATGTGACCCTTAAAACATAAGTTTGTCACTTCTGTGATATGAATTTCAAAAATCTCACATACACGGTTGCGATCAGTAAGTTATTTGGAGTCCAATAAGAAAAACTTAATTTTTGGTGAATAGTAACCTACCCTTATGAATAGTGACATACCCTAATGAATAGTAACCTTACCTGTGATAGTATATAAATAATATTCAAGTGAAAGTATGATATACCTATGCTTGGGAATAAGTAAAAGAATGTTTTAAAACTGTTGTTTTTAGAATAAATTATTATTTTAATTAAATATTAAATTAATCATATTTAGAAAATTATTTTTGAAAAATGGAATTCATTTTTGGATTCTACACGTCGAAAAATGGTTAGAGTGAATTTTTGGGATTTTTTTGAAATACTTGAATTTTTGATGAATAGTGAAATACGGTAAAATACTAGGGGTGTCCGTGGGTCGGGTCAGGTCGGGTTTGAGGGTTTTTTGGACCCGACCCAACCAAAAAGAGGTCGGTTCGGGTTGTGGGTATTTTCATTTTGGACCCTACCCGAACCACCCCATCTTGGTTCGGGTTGGGTTGGGTCGGGTTGATCGGGTTTTGTAAAAAAAAGAGGTTGCGCCGCATGAAGACACCTCCCGCTTCGCTTCGTCTTCCCTTGCGTACCGGAACACCTCATCTGGATAAAGAATCAATCCCAAAAGTTGCAGTCAGCGGCGTTCATGATCGGTAGTGGTGGGGTGGGATGGCTACCGATCTGGGATCTCGTAGTAGGTAGTTGTGGAGACAAAGACGACCTCCAGTTTTGCAGCGACGACCTCACTTCCATCCACAAGAAACTGTAGTCCGAGGCATAAAAGGACGCGGAAACCTCTGTAAGGGTCTTCTTTCGAAAGTTCTCAGAAGTCCCCAAATGGCCAAGCTCTGTCGTTGGCTGAGAGGCAGACCTTGTCGGGCTACTCTCGAGAGCATCCTGACTCCCTTACAGACAACACGAACATAGGCATGGTGAAGTTGGGTGATGACCAGGTGGTGTGCCTACCAGAGACGATGAAGGGGATGGTGGTGATCGACCCGAGGATGTTGGAGACGGTGGGGATGGATTTCGAAGACTCGGTGGGGGACTAACTAGTGCACTCGACCCACCCTATGGTGACAGAGGAGTTCTTAATGCTGGTGTCATGCTGGAGCTGGGGACGACGGGGTACACGGTGGTGAGGATGCGCATGGGGAGCAGCGAGCGACGAGTGGTGGGGCGAGTACGGTGCAGAGGCAGCGGGGGGCGCACTTGTTCCCGATGTCGCTGTGGTACGTGCTGGTGCCCGAGATGCCGTTGCGGTATAGTGCAGGGAACCTAATGTGGGTGGAGACCACGCCACTGTACACATTAGAGTGGAAGAACTGGAGATGAAAGTGGATGCAAAGGAGGATTGGGTAGTCTCTAGAGGATCCATCTCGGGTCATGGTGGTCACCATGGAGATGGAGGTGGAGGCGGATGAAGAGAGGGTGTGGTGGATCTGGGGTCACGACGGTCGCACTGTGCGGTGGGTGTAGTGGTGGAGGAAGATGGCAGTGTGGGAGAGCGAGGCGAGGTGCAGCAGTGATGAAACATGCAGATATGTAAAGGGGAATGATACAACATTGGCGGTAGGCGATAAGGGTGGGGAGGAAAATGTGACAGCGCGCGGAGGGAAGGACCAAAGAAGACGCAACACAGGTCCTCTGTTGGGTCCATTGGGTCGGGTTGGATCATTTTTTACTCAACCCGTGACCCGACCCAACCCGACCATGGGTCAACCTGTATCAACCCGACCCATGCATATGGAATTTTGAACCCAACCCAACCTGACCCAACCCGGTCGGGTTGGGTCAGGTTGGTCGGGTTGGGTCGGGTCTGGACACCCCTATAAAATACCATATATCAGTTAAATAAACTATTCATGACATCACAAGTGATGTAATCCCACTTGGTTCGAACTCATAGGATAAAATTACTATTATTTTTCCAGGAAGACTTACTATTCCTTGTCTTCGGGGGAAATAATAAATTAATGAAATTTATATTAAGAAATCCCCTCTCTCCTCCACTATAAAACCCCCCTCTCACTCCCCCTTCTCTTCACTCCTCTCAAGCCTTGTGCCTTCTCCAAATTCTATCCAAATACCCCCCCAACCTCCTCTCCCACTTCTAGAAAGCCTTCTTCTCAAAAAAGACCAAAACCTCTCCCTTAAAGAGGCTCTCAAGGAAGTTTGGTTCAAGAGGCAAATTCCTCTTTTCAATTATGTGTATTTCCTTTCAAGTTCATTTGTTTTCTTTTTCTATTACATATCCTTATCAAAATTTTGTGATGAATCCAGTAACTTATATGTAATGTAATGTTTTCATGATAGTGGAATAAGTTATCATCATCTCTCCCTTTTACCTTCTTTTATACTAGTATCAAGAACACCATCCGAAATGTGTCAATTTTCAACATTCAAGGAGGATGGGCTCCCGATTTCTATTATCATTCTCAATTATGGTCATGAAACCATTCTTGTTATGGTTGAACTAGATTATAATATATGTAATATAACCTATGTAATATTCTGTAATCCCTTTGTACAAATGGTATTAAATTATAAAGAAAAATGAGTTCGTTGTAATCAAAACCCATAAATTAACCAAAACAGTTATCATTAAGGTTCTATATAATAATTCATCCACATGCCATGTAACCAAGTTATATAAATAACCAATAATACCTATGTATGATCATAAATAATATTTGAATTCAATTCTGGAGATTTAAATTAACTCCATTACTTAAGAAAAAGTGAACCGATTATGAAATTAAAGGAAACGAACACTATGGAACGACGAAATTCAATATAATAACTTATCAATAAGGGCATAAATGAACTAAAAATAATTATGAAAAACTAAATACATGTATGATATATTTTTAAATAATTTATTAATAAGTATAATTTCATCTTCCAGGAGCTTAAGTTCAAGAGCGGAACACGTTCAGAGTTAAGGTAAGGGTTTTTTCACCCGAACTTCCATTTTCATTCAGGTTACTTTTATTGTCTATTGCCTCAATGAAACTATTTTTTATTATTATGTAATACTCAAAAATTATGTTTGTGGATTATATATATGTTTACCAACCAGAATATTTCATTATTTTATGTATGGTTACACATTTTAAAAGGAACTTTCGAAATTGTTTCCGAAATATAAGCCCGATCCAAGGGAATTTCTCTAATTCTTACCTATTTTAAAAGGCACTCTATAATCTGTTTTTAGAAACCATTATCTTTATAAAATCAATAATTTTATTATAAAAATACTATCTTACTTCACTTCTGGTTTTATACAAACATTTTTTCAAAAGAACTCTTATTTTCCAAGTAAAAGAGTATTTATCTCAAGAATTACTCGAAGATTTTATAAGAGTACCTTCCTTTATTTCAACACTCTTGATGATTCTTATGTATTATTGGGATTAATAATTCATAGTATCATCTAACATATTCAATTTAATGTATTATCATTATTTTTACTGTGGATGTCCTATCTTTAAACCATTCAGCAATTTACCCCGAATGGTTAGTGTTTATGCTTAATGTTCAGGGAAAGTTATTTACATATCACATATTAATTTCAACATGAATGTATATGTTGTTTATGTTTATCCCCATTCATATGAGAAATAAATTGGACATAGTAAGTGTTGGGTGGGGCCTGATATAGCCCCTCAGTGCATCAGTAGGTCTAATGAGACAAACTACTGTCTTGGCATAAGGCCTTGAAAAAATGATTATTTATGGTCTTGGCAGGAGGCCTTAAAAGTATGATTATGTTGTCCTGCATTATGAATTACCTCATTATGAATATAGTATTGATGGTTCATGTGGTTATTATACTAGTAGAATACCCATGATTATGTTATGTTATGGAAATATTTACTAAGATCATATTTCTACCATATTATGTTCAAGCTTATTTTTAAAGGAATATGGCTTCAATTATTAACCATGCCTAATTTTTATGTTATCTTATACTATATTTCTTAACCTTACTAAGCATTTGATGTCACCCCTTTCTTATGTTTCATTTTCACAAGTCAAGAATAATTTATTATGAATGACATGCTGAAATAACCTAGGAGTTATTGAAGTTGTCTAAGGAGTTTCTATGTTGTTTTTCATGTCAAGTTGTAATGATGAACTTATGTATGTATCTTTTTTCCAATAATAATAAAATCCTCGGTCCTTTGGGATGCTTATTCCTTGTTTGTATGCCAATGTAATCAATAAGGCACCGGCTCCGGGCAATTGGGGTCGGGTCCTTATAGTTGGTATCAGAGGAAGTTTAGTAGAAAACTTGGAAACTAGATTTAGAAAATGTAGACTAGGGAAGATTCCCTAAGATAATAGTTGAGGATAAACATTCAAGAAAATCCTAGTATTTTGGTAAGGAATAGATTATGTGGATCTTTCAAGCAATACATCCCTGTCTGGATACCAGCAGGTAGAGGCGGCTCTAGCACAGATGTACCTAGGAGTGAAAGCTCCGACAAGGAGTTTCAGGATTGACCCAGGGTATCTTGGTACACGTCAATGGGCCATGATGCACTCTTGGTTATGAATATCCCAGGGGATATGCTTAGGATAATTCACATTTTCTTTATAAGCCATTATGAAGGATTTAAATGTAAAATTCTCCTCAAAGAAATCATTTTTGTGATTATGGGATTATTCATGCGTAAGATTTAAATTTGTGATAAGTATTTTTTTAAGATTATATATTATGATTTATAACCTAATCTAGTGTATGACATTATCTAGAGATGGAGCATAGTGGAAGGAATGGAAACTGCATGAACGCACGTGTCCCCCGTAGGGATTTCCCTCCGATGCAAGATAATGATGTTGGCTCTGGTATTGTGACTGGTGCTGAGAAACTCATAACTATACTGGGACAACTTAACCAGGTTATGAATAATAACCTTACCTATATGGAGAATCTAGATCCACCACGTGGAGGAGCTATGTTAGGCCGCTTTATGCAACAACAACCTCCACCATTCAATGGGACTACAAACCCGTTTGTAGCAGAACAGTGGATATGTTCCCTTGAGAAGATATTTCTTGCTTTGGGATGTAATGAAAGAGAGAATTTTGTCATGGTAGTTTATAATCTAATAGAATATGCAGATCAGTGGTGGTCATTAAGCCAAAACAAAAAATAGGAGGAAGAAATAGAAGATATGGAATGAAGGGATTTTAAGGAAATCTTATTAGAAAAATATTTCCCTCGTGAACAATGAGAAGATATGGAGAGGAAATTCTTGAATCTGGGGTAGAAGGAGGATGAAAATGTTTCCAAGTATGAATCCAACTTTACAAGGATGTTAAGACAACATTCAGACTACATATATAATCCAAGGAGTAAAATTGATTGATTCTTTGATGGTTTAAAAAAATTCCTCCGAAGGGCTCTAGTGTCCGAAAGTTTCTCATCATATGAAGATATAGTCTCAAGTGATATCAAGATAGAAAATTAATTCTCTAAGTCTTATGACTTTAACGGAAATCAAGAGAAGAAGAGGGCTGCTGAAAACTCTGGGAAAAAAAATAAGGAAATGGGGAAGAAGGTAAGAGTTGACTTTCCATTATGCAGTAATTGTAGGAAGAAACACCCTAGAAATTTCCTAAAGGGAATGGGAGTCAATCACAAGTGTGGAGAAAAATGACACCTATCTCGAGATTGTAAGGGGAATAAAGAAGCTACCAATGTTCTATGCTACAATTGTAGGGAGATTGGACATTACGCACATGAATTTCCTAAGGGTCTAATAAATATTCCCCAAAGAAGTCCATGGGAGCAAGGCCAAGCTTATACGGTCACAACTGCAGAGGTTGGAGTTCCTAACAAAGTGGTCGCATGTACATTAACTATTTCATCCAACTTATACAATACTTTATTTGATTTTGGATCGTCACATTCATTTATATCTTCCCATTTTTTCAAGAAAATTAGATATGTCCAATTTGATTTAATAAAGGAGTTATCAGTCAAAACCCCTGGTGGATGTATCATTGCAATAAAGGCGTATCGATTAGTCCCCCTCATGACACATAAACGTGGTTTATTTGCTAACCTTATCATCATACCGATGGTTTACTATGATATAATTCTTGGTATGAATTGTCTATCAAATTATGATGCGAAGATATATTGAAATAAGAAGGAAGTTACAATTTCTAAAAATAGTGTAGAATCCCCTATTTTTAGAGCTAAAACCTTGCCATTTGATTCTAATCTAGATCCACCCCCAGTGGCTCTACTGAATTCATTTATTGAGGAGGAAGGTATTGAAATAAATGGGGTTGAGGAGAAGAATGTACTGATAGAGGACGTACCTATTATGCAAGAATATGTTGATGTCTTTCCAGAGGATTTACTTGGACATCCTTGAGAGTGGGAAATTGAGTTTTTCATTCACTTAATTCCTGGTTCAAGTCCCATATCAAAGACCCCTTATAGAATGACCACTATGGAGTTAGTGGAACTAAATAAACAACTAGTGGAATTGAGTGATAAATGATTTATTCAACCTAGTGTTTCTCTATGGGGATCCCCTGTTCTTTTCATTAAGAAGAAAGATGGGTCTATGAGGTTGTTCATTGACTATAGGGAGATCAATGATATTACAATAAAGAATAAGTATCCTCTTCCATGAATTGATGCTTTATTTGATCAAATTCATGGAGCACAATATTTTTCTAAGATTGATCTTCGATCTGGATATCATCAATTGTTTGTGGGGAAGGAATACATTCCAAAAACAACATTTCAAACTAGGTACGAGCATTATGAGTTCACAGTAATGCCGTTTGGACTAACTAATGCACCATCTATATTCATGGATCTAATGAATAGAGTTTTCAAGGATTATCTTGATGAATTTTTAGTGGTTTTTATTGACGATATCCTAGTATACTATAAAATCCATGAAGATCATGAAAATCACTTTCGCACTATTCTGAAGACACTTAGAAGAAATAAATTATATGGGAAGTTTAGCAAGTGTGATTTTTGGCTCCAATCAGTTTCCTTTCTAGGCCACATTGTCTATAAGGATAGAATATCTGTAGACCCCGCGAAGAAAAAGGTTGTGCAAGAATGGCCTTCTCCAATGAACGTAACTGAGATACATAGTTTTATTGGCTTAACATGTTATTATCAGCGTTTCGTTCAGAACTTCACCCATTTAGCCAACCCAATGACCAAGCTCACATGAAAAGGGTATAAGTTCATATGGACAAATGAATGTGAATAATGTTTTGAATAATTTAAGAGGAGGTTAGTGAATGCTCTGATCCTAACCCTACCATTGAATAATGATGGGTTTGTTATCTATAGAGATGCATCAAAGAAAGGACTTGGTTGTGTCCTTATACAGAATGATTGAGTGATTTTTTATGCATCTAGGCAGCTAAAAATTCATGAAAAAAACTATCCAAATAATGATCTTGAGTTAGAAGTGGTAATATTTTCTTTTAAGATTTGTAGATATTACCTATATGGTGAAAAATTCGAGATATATATAGATCATAAGAGTTTGAAATATATATTCTCATAGAAAGAACTCAACATGTGACAAAGGAGATAGATTGAGCAAATTAAAGACTATGATTGCACAATACACTACCACCCAGGGAAAGTGATGTTATTAATATTTTCATGACTTATTATATTCCCTCTTTACTGATTTTATATGAAATGTGCATAATTTGTGTGAAATATTAATGTTTTAATATTAAGTATAATTTTCGAGCATTTTTAGAAGTAGTCCAATAGAGTCAGTTTAATGTTTTAATAATACCTATCACTATACTGATCTAAATTGAGTGGTTCTTGTTTTTTAGGATTCTACTTTCAATATAAAACATTTCATTATAAGGTACCATGATCCAATTCTGCCTTTGAAGGGTCATATGGTCTTCACAAACAAGACCAAAGAATCTGTGAAAAAACTGGACCAGCCTTGAAGATTGATTTACTGGGCTCCATAAAGAAGTCCAAAAACATTAACTCTCCACCATAATTTGGGGGACACTACATGTCATCTTGGATAAAAATTTCAAGGCCCAAATCCAAGTACAAGGGGCCCAAATGAAGCTTTGAAGTCCAGCCCACCATTCTGGACGAGAATTAAAATCAGTATAGTATGCATGCCATATCTCATGATGTAAGCATCAAATCTAGCTGATATTTTTCATTGTTAAATAGGAGATATAGGTGGCCGAATTTGTTGAATAACCCATTCGGATTTAAAGGCATATTTATATTCAAAAACCCTTTGACATTCTGGACTTCAAAAAGACTCGATTGAAATGGACAATTTTACGTTTTTTAATCAACCGGCCATAACTTTTGATCCTTAAGTCCAAATGACTCCAAATTTTGAGAGTAGTTGTCAAACTTTATTATATACAACTGTGAAGAAGGAGATGTCTCTAGATTCGTCTTTATTAATGTCAATATCTGCGAGCTAAGTGGAGGGATATTTCTGGAATATAAACAGTCCACCACCTTGGGCTATAAATACATCCCCTCCTCTCCTTTCAAAAGATTTGGCATTTCAGAGCAAAGGAGGATTGATTGTCAGTACCAAGGACCTTCCAAAGGCTTGGGAGGATCTTCCAAACTCAAGTTTTGACTTGATAATACCTTCCTCCTCTCTTTGTTTTCATTTACTTTTGCATTTTTCTTCGTTGTAATTTTGCAAGTGTTTGTCATTGTAATTCTGTTTTAATGCAATTTTATTCTTCTTAATTTATTATTCTCATCCACCTTATAAAGTTAAATATTAATTTTATTATTTTAGTTTAAATCAATCTGAAATCTATCATCTTCTTTTACTTTATTATTCAATAAAAAGTCTGGTTTTTTTACTGTCATCATCATTCGTGTGTGTGTTCGGCGCACAACTCTTTTCTTATCCCTTTCTTTTTCTTCACTTTGTAATTCATCACCTTAAACATAATAGACCAGATTAATAATAATTTAAATGGATGAGTAAATATATTATTGGGGTGAGTTATAATTTTGGGATGTTAAGTGATTGAGAGGTTTTTCTCGATGAGTATTCTTTAATTTAACATTGTGTATGTTGGACTCAACATGTCATGGATTATTGACATATTATGTTCAAAATGTGGTTTCCATGGATTATTGGAACCATAAATACACTTTAAAAATCAATAACTGATTGATATTAGAACCCTAATTAAATTTAAGGCTTGGATTAAAGGCTTAACACTTGGGAATTCCAATCAACATCAACTTTTGATGTGGGTGTTAATTTAATGCAATATAAAGCAAAGATAAAGGATATCACATGCTTAACTAACTAATGATAAACTCACCCCAATCTTTATCAACTTCTTAAATTAAAAATCACCCATTAAACATTTCAATTAAGCTCTACAAACAAACCCCCCCCAATAAAAATACAATCAACTAAAAACAATCGACTATTACGAAGTATCATCGCCGAGGATTCGACCTGAGTGCTGCTATACATATTAGCAGAGCACCGGAACCTTGACCGGTCGATAGACGACAATCAGCCGCGCATTTCAAATGGTGCCATTGCCAGAGATGGTGATTTATGTAGTCATTAGTTTCTGGTTATTGTAAAAAAAACCCAAAAAAAAAAAATTTTAAAAAAAAATTGAAAAAAACACAAAGAAAAACCCGTCTTCCTCTTAAAAATCATAAACTGAAAAAATACAAAGAAAAACCCATCTTACTCTTTCTTTTAAAATCTATCTGAATTCCCTATAGCCTCCCAAACAATCCCTCAGATTTGTTTGACCCTGAAATTGAGCAAACACTTCACCAACTTATGAGGAACATAAGAGATACTCAAATAATTCAAGAACCAGTCCTCATCCAACCAGTTGAAATTGAAATGGCCAATCCTAGGGAACAAACCCTAAAAGAACTCCCTTCCCCTGATATGAATTACCAAACTCTTGGTATTCAATATCCAAACATAGAAGCTGACTTCAAACTCAAATCGGGTTTGATTCATCTTCTCCCTCATTTTCATGGGTTAGCCGGTGAGGATCCACATCTTCACCTTAAAGAGTTCCAAGTAGTGTGCTCTACCATAAAGCCTCAAGGGGTTTCTGAAGAACAAATCAAACTTCGAGAATTCCCTTTTTCCCTAGCTGACACTGCTAAGTCATGGCTCTACTACCTACCTCCTAGTTCCATAACTACATGAAATGACATGAAGCGACTATTCTTAGAGAAATTATTTCCTGCTTCTCGTACTGCTTCTATACGAAAGGAAATAAGTGGTATCCGTCAATTCCCAAGTGAATCACTCCATGAGTACTGGGAGAGGTTCAAAAATCATGTTGAAACCTTCCCACATCACCAAATCCCTGACCAAATCTTGATCCAATACTTCTATGAGGGGTTATTGGCTATAGAGAGAACTCTCATAGATTCCACAAGTGGCAGTGCTCTTGTTGATAAAACTCCTGCTACAACAAGAGATCTCATAAGTAACATGGCTGAAAACACACAACAATTCCATAATCGATCACATGCTCAAGTCAAACAAGCCCAAGATAATCAATAAATTGAGTTGAACAAAATGACCGAGTGGATGAGTGAACTTACAGGTCTTGTGCGAAAACTAGCTGTGGCTACCAAATCCCCAACCTCATCTTCTCCGCAATCAATGTTTACTGGACCTATCAAAAACTGTGGAATCTGTAACTCTCCATCTCATCCAACTGACACATGTCCACAACTTCAATAGGATCAACCCGATTCATCTGGAACAATGGAGCTCAATGCAGCATATGCTCAGCAGAACACCAATCCTCAACTATCAGGTCATTTTGTTAGAAACTTTAACCAACCTCACTCCGAGCCCTTATTTTCTTCCTATAACCAAGGCCTTAGGTATGGTAATCCCATATCTCACCCCCCTCAATTCCCTCCTCAAAACCCAAACCAATTACAATATGGTCAAGGTGGTGGTAACTTACATCAACCTTATACTTTTGTTCCTCAACCTCAAAGGAACAGTCCTCCTCCTGGATTCCATTATCCTAGTGAGCCTTCCTAATTCCAAAACCAATACAATCAATTTCCCAAGAACCAAAATCAAGGAAATCCCAACCAGGGACAAACCTCTTATTCCAAGAAACCATGGGAAAGTGCAGTGGAAGATCTTGTCTCCTTCACCCTTTCTAGCCTCAAGAACATTGAAACCCAAATTGGTCAACTAGCATCCCACCTTAGTCAGCAGCAACCATATAATGCTTCCCAACTCCCATATCAACCATTACCCAACCCCAAGGGTAATGTAAGTGAAATTTCACTTAGATCAGGAAAGAAACTTGCTATGCCTCAAGGTAAATCCTCAAACCCTCCTTTTAATGTTGACCTAGAAAATGAAAAGAAAAAGAAAATTGAAAAGGAATCTGAATCCATTACATTACCTCCTTCCATTCCACTTAGGAACCCAATTCCTTTTCCTCAAGCTGTTTCTTATACAAGGAAGTCCTTTGAACCTGATCCTGAAATTCTTGACATGTTTAGACGTGTTGAAGTCAACATTCCCCTCTTAGATTCCATACAACAAATTCCTAATTATGCCAAGTTTCTCAAGGAGTTGTGTACCCACAAGAGGCAACTTAGGACCTTCGAAAATGTTTACACCCAGTAGTCTATTCCCATAAAGTGCAAAGATCCAGGGAACTTTACGGTTCCATGCCAAATTGGATGTTAGAACTTTGATGATGAACTCATAGACCTAGGAGCCTCAATTAATGTCATTCACAAATCTATCTTCTCCAACCTTGGTCTAGGTCCCCTAAATCCAACGGGTGTTGTCATTCAGTTAGCCAATCGAAGCACAACTAGTCCTGAGGGAATAATTGAGGATGTCCTTGTCCGAGTCAATGATCTTATCTTCCCTGCTGATTTCTATGTCCTTGACATGGAAGGTGAGACGAACTCTTCTCGATCTCCCCTAATTATAGGAAGACCATTCCTCATGACTGCGAGGACCAATATTGATGTCCATTCATGCATCCTATCCATGGAATTCGGTGACCAACTGGTCAAGTTCAACATTTTCGAAGCCATGCGATACCTATCTAAGGAACACTCTACATTCTCAATTCATACTTCTAAGGACACTTCTAAGAGTCAATCGAACCCCAATCCACCGTGTTCTTTATGTTCTAATGACAAAGTATCTTGTGAAATCTGCACTATGATTAACCAAGTCATAAATAGTGATGTTGATATGGACCTTTCATTCATAGACTCCATCAATCTAGAGGAACTTGAAAACTCTCTTGAATTCCACATCAATTCTGATCTCTACTGCTCCACCTTGGATAGTATTAAGGAAAATGAACCTGAAGCAACTGAAGTCCCTTATTCCATTCCAGAGTTGTCGAGCCCAAAAGTGAAAGATGAGACTGATCTGAAACCTCTTCCTACACATCTTAAATATGCATTCCTCTTCCATGATCACTCATATCCTATAATTATCTCTGCCACACTTACTGAAACCGAGGAGTCCAAACTTGTTCAAGTGTTAGAGGAAAACAAAAATGCCTTAGGTTGGACCCTAGATGACATACCAGGAATCAACCCTGCCCTTTGCATGCATCACATCCATCTTGAGGAGTCATCCAAACCAATTAGACAACCACAAAGAAGACTCAATCCACTCATCCTTGAGGTAGTTAGGGAAGAGATCACCAAGCTTCTTCAAGCTGGTATTATCTACCCAATTTCTGATAGTTAATGGGTTAGTCCAATTCAAGTTGTACCTAAGAAGGGTGGGATAACTGTTGTCACAAATGAACATGGAGAGGTAGTCACTACTCGAGTGAAGAACAAATGGAGTGTGTGCATCGACTATAGGAAATTGAATGTTGAAACCCGAAAATATCACTACCCTCTTCCATTCCTTGATCAAATTCTAGAAAGATTTTCCAGAAAGTCACAGTATTGATTTCTTGATGGATACATCGGCTATTTTCAAATCCCAATCTCACCTCAGGACCAAGAAAATACTACTTTCACATGCCCCTTTGGAACATATGCATATAGAAGAATGCCTTTTGGACTTTTCAATGCTCCTGTAACATTCCAGAGATGTATGATGAGTATCTTTTCTAAATTCATTGAACACTGCATGGAAGTCTTCATGGATGACTTCACCATTTATGGTGAGTTATTTGAATCTTGTTTGAATTCACTCTCTCTAGTCCTTCAGAAGTGTGTCAAGTGTAACCTTGTGTTAAATTTTGAAAAATGTCACTTCATGGTTGCAAATGGGATTGTTCTAGGGAACATAATTTCAAAAGATGGTATTGAAGTCGATCCTGCCAAAATTGAAGTGATCCAATCATTTACTGAACCCACTTCTATTTGAGACATCCGTTCATTCCTCGGTCATGCCGGTTTCTATCGGAGATTCATCCATAACTTTAGTAGGATTGCCCTACCACTCACTAGGTTACTCCAAAATGATGTCACTTTCCATTTCGATGAGTTTTTCAAGAGAGCCTTCGTTGAACTCAAAACTTCTCTTACAACTGCCCCAATAATCCAACCCCTAATTGGTCCTTACCCTTTGAGTTAATGTGTGATGCTTTTGATAGAGCTGTTGGGGATGTTCTTGGTCAAAGAAGAGAAAGAATTCCTCATGTCATCTATTATGCCTCAAAAACATTGGATGAAACTCAATCTCACTAAAATGTAACTGAAAAAGAACTTTTAGTAGTTGTTTTTTCCATAGATAAATTCCGGCCCTATCTCTTAGGTGCCAAAATCATAATCTTCACAGATCATTCTGCTATAAAGTTCTTACTCAAGAAAAGTGATTCCAAACCGAGGCTAATAAGATGGATCCTAATGCTCCAAGAGTTTGACCTTGAAATCAAAGATAGACCTGGAAAATAAAACCCTATGGCTGATCACTTGAGTAGAATTTCTAATTCTTCTCATTCAAAAATCATTGATCCTGAATTCCCCACTGAGAACCTTTCATGTCTCACTCCAAAGTTACCATGGTATGCCCCAATTGTAAATTATTAGGTTTCTGGTGTTTTTCCTGAAATGTTTTCAAAAGAACAAAAAATGAAGTTGAAAAGTGATTCAAAATACTATTTTTGGGAAGAAAATAAACTTTGGAAAACTGGGGCTGACATGGTAATAAGGAGATGTGTCGATGAAAATGAACATTCTTCCATATTAGAATTCTGTCACTCACTTCCCGGAGGTGGCCACTTTGGACCACAAAGGACCTCCCGAAAGGTCCTAGACTCTGGATTCTTCTATCCTTCACTCTTCAAGGACTCACATGATTTCTATCAATCATGTCCCACTTGCCAAAAGTTTGGCACAATTTCCAAGAGAAATGAAATGCCCCAAAAGCCTTTAATTTTCTGTGAGGTCTTCGATGTTTGGGGTATCGATTTCATGGGACCATTTCCCCCATCCAATGGATTCTCATACATTATTCTTGTGGTCAATTATGTTTCAAGGTGGTTTGAGGCCAAACCCACTAGGAAAGATGATGCTCATAATGTTGGTGAGTTCCTAAAGACCCACATCTTTCAAAGATTTGGCACACCACGTGCCTTGATCAATGACTTAGGAACCCATTTTTGTAATAGAACCATGGAAGCTCTTCTGAAAAATAATGGGGTTGTACATAAAACTTCAACTACATATCACCCTCAAACAAATGGCATGGCTGGACTTTCTAATAGAGAAGTGAAAAGGGTACTTGAGAGAATTGTTAAGCCCACCAGAAAAGACTGGACTGAGAGACTTGGTGAAGGCCTTTGGGATTATCGAACTGCCTATAAAACACCTATTGGGATGTCTCCTTTTAGGCTAGTTTTTGGTAAAGCGTGTCACTTACTAGTTGAAATCCAACATAAGTCTTTTTGGGCTGTAAAAACCTGTAATTTTGATTGTGAAAAATCTGGTGAAGAAAGACTGTTGCAATTGGATGAACTGGAGGAGCTTCGACTTGATTCTTATGAGAATTCTAATCTCTACAAAGAAAAATCCAAGGCACTCCATGATAAACACATCCTGAGAAAGGTATTTCATGAAGGTGAAAAGGTAATGCTCTTCAATTATTGATTTCGGCTTCACCCAGGTAATCTTAATTCTCATTGGGAAGGTCCTTTTGTTATTACTAATGTTTACCCATTTGGTGCAGTACAAGTCCAAGACCCCTCTTCCAAAAGGACATTCACGGTTAATGGACATCGGTTAAAGCATCACCATGAGAGGATGCACAATCCTAGATTAACATAAACTTCCACTGGATCCCCAACATCTCTAGCTGACCTACCACTAGATGGAGAAGGTGACCCGCCAAATCCAAACCAGGGGGCACCTATTTCCCTTTAACTCTCTCTATCTCTTCCTCTCTCTACCTCTTTTTTCTTCTTCCTCTCTCTTTCATTTTTTTACCATTTTCTTTATCAAAACCTTTATCTTTCACTTTCTCTTTTGTGTGGGTGTATCTTTACAAAAATAAAAACCTAAAAAACAAAAACAAAAAAACCAAAAAAACAATCACTTAAAAAATAAAAAAAAATTATAAGTCATGCTTACTCACCATCGAGTTTTGAAATTTTGTAAAACCATTTTGGGGAGTTAACAGACATGTTTTCATCTCAAAATTTTTGTATTTTTATTATGACTTTGGATAAATAATTTTGTGTCAAAACCAACACATTTTGAATGCTCAATTTTTGATTTGGAAAATGATTTTCCCCAACTGTGAGAACAAACATTTGCTTTCATGCCAAGGCCACCTATGGCCATCTTTTCAAAATGTATGTTTTTCACCACCATTTGTGAGTCATGAGTTTTTGGACTTTCGAGCTTAATTTCCTACTTTTGTGTGTATTAATATGATAGAGGCATTTTCTGAACCACATGAGAATCACAATAGCCAAATAGCCTCCCATTTCCCTTATATTAATCCTCCTTTTGAAACCCCCTTCGAGCCTATGAAAACCTTTTCTTTTATATCCACATTACAAACCCAATACCTTTTTCCCACCCAATATCAACATGGATTTTCATTGCACAATTTTTTGAAATTTTAGTGTGGGGGGGAATGGATTTCATTTTTGGGTATCATTTCCTTACTTTCTGGTGTGTTATCATATGCTTGAGGGCAAGAATCCATTTTAGTGTGGGGGAGGGGGTGGAGGTTGTCATTCAGTGGTATTTGGGAATGTATTGTACAAATGATATTGAAAAGTGTTCAAAAATAATTCAAAAAAAATTCAAAATAAAAAAAAAAATAAAAAAAATGAAAAAATGGGTTGTGCCTTGGGTAGGTCAAAAATCACTCTTCCTAAACATTTTATCTTGTTATAACTATTACAATTAGTGTCATTAGGAGATCAAACATGGGTTGGGATATGAGTGTGAGATCTGTTTCAAGGTCAACTTTTGAAAAAACAAAGAAAAAAAGGAAAAGAAAAAAAAGAACAATTGAATTATATTCTTATTGGGAGAAGTTTTTTGTTTTGTAAATATTCCATCTTCTCATTAACTTCATATTTTATTCCTCTATTGTATCTTTCTTCACACAATCATTCCCTTGTAAATATGTGTTTTCATTTCCTTCCATGTTTTATTTCAAAAAAATGTGCATTTCTTTTTCCTATGTTGGTATTTTAACCCTCTTCTTATCTCTCTTGGACATTATATTCCTACCGTCCCATATCCACAGAAAACCCCATTTAAAAGACCTCTTTATTCTTGTTCACTTTGGATAGGGATTGGAAGCTGAGAGCTCTTTTCAAACTCTAAGATTTTTACTTTTGGTTGGTGAAAGAGTGAACCTCTACAAATAAATTTTATCATCTTTAGAGGTGTGAGTTTTGAGTGTCCACATTTTCCATTTCTAAATTTGAGCATGAAAAAATGAATTAGTTTTGGAACATTTTTTCTGTGACAACTTGTGGTGGAATTCAAAATTGATGAGTGAAATAGTCTAAACCTCCCCTGATTAGAGAAAACAAAATTTTAAAATCTGTTGGTGAGTAAAAATGATTTTGTCATGTTTTTATATTTGTTGCACATGAGGACATGCACAAAACTAAGTGCGGGGAAGTTGATGTTATTAATATTTTTATGACTTATTATATTCCCTCTTTATTGATTTTATATGAAATGTGCATAATTTGTGTGAAATATTAATGTTTTAATATTAAGTATAATTTTTGAGCATTTTTAGAAGTAGTCCAATTGAGTCAGTTTAATGTTTTAATAATAACTATCACTATACTGATATAACTTGTGTGGTTATTGTTTTTTAGGATTATAATTTCAATATAAAACATTTCATTAGAAGGTACCATGAGCCAATTCTGCCATTTGAAGGGTCATATGGTCCTCACAAACAAGACCAAAGAATTTGTGAACAAACTGGACCAGCCTTCAAGATTGATTTACTGGGCTCAATAAAGTATTCAAAAAACATTAAATCTCCACCATAATTCTGGGTACACTACATTTCATCTTGGATAAAAATTTCAAGGCCCAAATACAAGTACAAGGGGCCCAAATGAAGTTTTGAAGTCCAGCCCACCATTTTGGCCGAGAATTAAAATCAGTATAGTATGCAAGACATATCTCATGATGTAAGCATCAAATAGAGCTGAGATTTTGTAGTGTGAAAGAGGATATATATAAGGCATACTTTTTTGAAGAACCCATTCGGATTTGAAGGCATATTCATATTCAAAAACCCTTTCAAATTCTGGACTTCAAAAAGACTGGATTGAAATGGACAATTTTACTTTGTTTAATCAACCGGCCATAACTTTTTATCATTAAGTCCAAATGACTCCAAATTTTGATAGTAGTCGTAAAACTTTATTATCTACAACTTTGAAGAAGGATATTTCTAGATATTAGGCTGTATTGATGTCTATATCTGTGAGCCAAGTGGAGGGGTATTTCTGGAATGTAAACAGTCCACCACCTTGGGCTATAAATACATCCCCTCCTCTCCTTTCAAAAGGGTTGGCATTTCAGAGAAAAGGAGGATTGATTGGAAGTACCAAGTACCTGAAAAGGTCTTGGGAGGATCTTCCAAACTCAAGTTTTTACTTGATAATCCCTTCCTCCTCTCTTTGTTTTCATTTACTTTTGCATTTTTCTTCGTTGTAATTTTGCAAGTGTTTGTCTTTGTAATTCTGTTTTAATGCAATTTTCTTCTTCTTAATTTATTATTCTCATCCACATTATGTATCTAAATATTAATGTTCTTATTTTAGTTTAAATTATTCTGAAATCCATCATCTTCTTTTACTTTATTATTCAATAAAAAGTCCGGTTTTTTTACTCTCATCATCGTTCGTGTGTGTATTCGGCGCACAACTCTTTTCTTATCCCTTTCTTTTTCTTCTCTTTGTAATTCATCACATTAAAAATAATAGACCAGATTACTAATAATTTAAATTTCTGAGTAAATATCTTATTGGGGTGAGTTATAATTTAGGGATGTTAAGTTATTGAGAGGTTTTGCTCGATGAGTATTCTTTAATTTAACATTGTGTATGTTGGACTTAACATGTCCTGGATTATTGACATATTATGTTCAACATGTGGTTTCCATGGATTATTGGAACCATAAATACACTTCCATGATCAAGCACTGATTGAGATTAGAACCCTAAGTAAAGTTAAGGCTTGTATTAAAGGCTTAACACTTGGGAATTCCAATCAACATCAACTTTTGATGTGGGTGTTAATTTAATGCAATATAAATCAAATCTCAAGGATATCACATGCTTAACTCCCTAATGATGAACTCACCCCAATATTTATCAACTTGTTAAATTAAACATCATCCATTAAACATTTCAATTAAGCTCTGCAAACAAACCCCCCCAATCAAAATACAATCAACTAAATACAATCGACTATTACGAAGTATCATCGCTGAGGATTCGACCCGAGTGCTACTATACACATTAGCAGAGCACCAGAACCTTGACCGGTCGATAGGCGACAATCGACCACACGTTTCAGAAAGCAAATAAGGTAGCAGATTTTTTGAGTAGAAAGGACCATGGAGTTATAAAAAATATGAGAGTTGAAAGGGATCCTATGTTCATGGATCTAGTAAATATGGATATGAGAATTATCAAGGAAGGTAACACATCACTAATTTTTCAAATGGTTGCCAAACCTTATTTACTAGAAAGGATAAAAAGTTCTCAGGATGATGATGAGGAGTTTCAGAAGAAAGTTAATGTTATAAATGATGGGAAGTTGACTAACTTTTCATATGAAGGTGGCATTTTGAAATTCCAGAAGAGGCTTTGTGTTCTCGCTATTCCTGAGCTAAAGAGGGAACTATTGGATGATTCTCATAGCTCTAATTTCTCTATACAACCTGGTAGCACACAGATGTATCAAGATCTTCGAGAAAAATTTTGGTGGGACAATATGAAAAGGGATATTGTTGAATTTACATTAAAGTGCCTAGTATGTCAACAAGTTAATGATAATAGGCCGAAGTCTAAGGGGATGATGCAACCACTACCCATACCAATATGGAGGTGGGAGAAAATTACCATGGACTTTGTCACTGGACTTCCAAGGACATCTAGAGGAAACAATGCTATATGGGTCATTGTGGATCGTCTTACATAGACAGCTCACTTTATCACGATTCTAGAGGACTTCTCATTGGATCAACTTGCACAGATTTACATTGAAGAAGTGGTAAGGCTTCATGGAGTAACACAATCTATTGTATCCGATCGTGATCCTAGATTCAACTAGAAGTTTTGGAAAAGTATCAAACATGCTCCAAGCACTGAACTAAACTTCAGTATGGCTTATCATCCTCATACTAATGGTCAATCTGAGCAAACTATTCAGACACTAGAAGACATGTTGAGAGCATGTTCTATGGAATTCAAAGGAGGATGGGACCAACATTTTACACTGGTTGAATTCTCGTACAACAACGATTTCTACTCAAGCATCCGAATGACGCCATATGAATCCCTTTATAGTAAAAAGTGCAGAACACTGGCATGTTGGGATGAAGTCGGTGAGCGTAAGATGCTAGGACCTAAAATGGTCAACGAAATGGTGGAGAAGATGAAAACCATTCAGTAGCATATCAAGGCAGCCTAAATTCGATAGAAGAGTTATGCAGATAACTATCAACGAGACGTTGAATTCAAAGTTGGAGACCTGGTATTTCTATTCATATCTCCATGGAAGAATGTGATGAGGTTTGGGAAGAAAGGAAAGATAATTCCCAGATATATCGACCCCTTTGAGATCCTTGATCGAGTCAGAGCTGTGGCCTATCGACTGGCACTTCCACCTACCATGTCGAAAGTACATGATGTATTTCATGTATAGCTCTTAAGAAAGTACATAACAAACCCTTCACATGTACTATCTTCAGAGGTGGTACAGTTGGAGGATGATCTTTCATATGAGGAGCAAACAGTGAAAATATTGGATCGTAGAGACAAAGTTCTACGCAACAAGACTACTCATCTGGTCAAGGTACTATGGAAATATCATATGTAACGCCCTGACCCCAGAAGCCCAGAGTCGGTGCATTATTACGTATCATTGGAATGATCATAAAAGATCAATTCTCGAAATACCGATTAGTTTAGTAGCCTTGTAATTACTAGATACATTCATAAGGTTTACATTACATCATAAAATGGAAAACTACAGAAACATTGTCTCCATAGACAACACTGAGATCCCATAGACTATCACTGGAGGTCATTCATAATATACTTCTTTGAATCATGAGAAAATAAAACATATAAAGGGGTGAGCTCAGATGCTTAGTAAGGATAACATTATAGCGAAAACTTTCATAAATAAGAATAAACATTTAAGGCAGTGTATAAGACTAGAAAAAAGCCTTTTAAACTTGAACTTCAACAGAATATGGAAAAGATAAAATCAAATAATTACATTTACTTATTCACATGGATATTCTACTAGTCGAATTATCACATGAAATATCAATAACCACTTTCATAATGATGGAATGCATAATGTCAGACTATCATAACCACATATTCATGGCCTTATGCCAAGACTACAAATAAGATTTTGTCAAGGCCTTGTGCCAAGACACTAGTCTGTCTCATGAGACCTACCGATGCATCGAGGAGCTATAGTGGGCTCCACCAGTCACTTACTAAGTCCAATTCATTCCTCATATGAAAATTTTGAAACATAACATAAATATTTGTATTAAAACTAGCATAAAAAATGTCAATACTTTATCCACAAACCACGAATGGTATAAAAATAGCACATCCATAGTCAAACACAACTCGTTAAATACAATATGGAAGATTTTATTGTAACAAATTAACCTCAATAAAGAATAATTAAGGATATTAAAACAAATTAAAATAATCATAAAAACTATTTGAGATAAATATCCCCCTTTTCTTGAAAACATTTAAAAGTCGCACTATTTGTAAAGAAGCTGTTTAAAATAGATTTTTTGAATCAAAGTATCCCATAACAATTTTAAACTTTTAAAAGTAATTTTAGTTTTAAAACTTTAATGTCTATATAAATAAATCATTAAACCCATTTTTAAAACATGGACATTAATGTGAAAGATTTAGAATAATAAATCTTTAAAACATTTAAAATGATATTTTAGTTAGAGTTCCTAACCAAAAGAGAGACACTTGATTAATTATAATTGAGGTAATAAAAACATTATAATATCATGATAATAAATGAATTCATGATATACTATGTCAAAGTACATTATATACACCATATAAAAGGGAATTGTTGTATAACAACAAAGAAGTCTCGATGGAATGTAAATTGAGATGAAATATCTTATAAAGACCGTATCCTTAGGTTAAGGATAAAAGAACAAAATAATTATGTGTGAAAAATATAAATAAACTCAATATGATTGTATATTCAGGGTAAATCAATCATAGGACATTCACACATATTCTTGTAAAAATAGCACTAATGAATTGGATATTTAACTCAACAAATGGAGATTGAGTTAAAATTACTCTTATCAAGTTTGTATCGATGAATTGAGAATTTATCAATGGAGTGATTATGTTTATCAAATGTATATCCATAGAAAGGGGAGTGGAAATTATGAAATAAGAAAATTAATAGTGATTCCACACATAATCTTGGAGTAAAATAATCAATGAAGTATGCGTAAAGCCGAATGAGTGGAAATTGAAATTTCAAATTCCCTTATCGATTTGGTAACTTACAAAACCTAAAACCATGAAAGAAGGATCATAAAATGATGATGTAAATATCCATAAATTAAAATATATTACACAATGAATACAATCATGGGCAGTACACACACCACATGCAATAAATAAGTGGTGAACAATGGAAATCTCACGAAATTAAAAGTGAGATAAGAAACCCCTTACTTTGTACTTTTTCCTTGGTCGAGGGTAGGTTAACCTCTTTTATAATGGTTAAATAATTTTTATTTAATTATACAAGAATTATATACATTAATATGATATCATATATGATCTTTTAATAATTATTTGTTAATAATATCATAGTATTATCGTCGTTTTGGGTGTTAACAGATTCATTTTTCATTTATATTCTTTGTTATGTGAGCCATATTTGTTATGGATGGGATGTATCTTATTCATATCCAGAATGAAATAATTTCTCTAAAAATAATTTTTAATCATCAAATGAAATTTATTCTTGAATGGATACAATGGGGAATGAATCTCATCGTGTTCGTGGAGACGATAATCCGTACATACGCACGAGCGACAATATCACTCTTTTGATATTAAAATAATATATAATTGGATGGTATATTATATATACAGAATCATTATAATGTTATATTTATTATTTACATGAATTAAACATCATCATTATACCCATTCAAATAATAAAGTATTGAATAAAAATTACATCACGACGTGGAGACGGTAATCCGTACGTACGCACGTATGGTGACATGTCATTCAAAGGATGGATAGAATAATGAAGATGGCTGTACCATATTTATAATAAACTCACATTAAATATATGATACTGGAGTTGTTATTTTATAATAGAAATAACAAAAAAAGTAGAAGTGGAAGAAGAAAAGAACTTGAAAGAGGGTGGTGAAATTATTACCTCTTCTTCGGGTTCTTCCTTTTGATTTGATCAAAAGGGATCATTAAGTTGGATTTATGACCAAAGTAGGGCCTCTAGGATGAAGTGAGGGAAGTTTAGAGGATATTTGGGCAGGTTTTTTTGAGCCAAAGGGCTTTTTAGGTGTGAATTAGTGAGTAGGGGGAGTGCCCTTTTATAAGAGGGGTGAGGGGCACCTTAGTAAAAGCTAGAAATATTATTTTATAATAAATTAATATTCAGTTTCTAATGGCTCAAAAGTGTATTATTTAAAGTTTAAGGTTGGGATAGGTTAAAAACCACTCAACCAATAGGTTTTAGACAAGTTTGGGTCACTATATTAACTTTATATTTTTTATTTAACTCTTAGTTAAATAGTTTGACAATTACCATGTCTCTTTGTATTTTTATATTATATAGTTAATAAACTTAATATATAATTCCAAGAGACCTCTAAGTGGTCCATTAATGATACACCTATCATTATATAATTCCTTTGGCTGAAGCTTAGATTTTTAGGAATATAATATCAATTAATAATATAATATTTGTTTTAAAAACTCATTTATGTCAATTTTGACACTATTTAATAATTGATTTTTTTAAAGTCTTCAAAAGTTTATTAATTCGAAAAAAATTCATTTAAGAAATAAGGACATGTCATATTAACCAATAAAATTCGTGGATTTCATCAAAAATTTAAAAGTATATTTATTTTAACATTTATAATACCAATTATTTGATTCTTTCATTAATAAGGAAAATATTGCATCATTATTGTGTCATAAATAAATTTAATTATTCAATGTCTAAAAATTATAAATAAAATACCATTATGTAGGAAATATCTTTATATTTCTAATGAATATTTATAGTTGAAAATATAACATAGATAACCCTATGTAAAAATTGTTTTTCTAAAAGATATATGATTATGTCATTTTTGTATTTACTTTAACTTAATTAATATAAAGTGTCATTATCACTTACAAGTGACTCCATGGGGTCCCAAAATAGACCAAAAGATGACCATGTTCGGAAATGAATCAACCAATAAGGTTAGGACACGTTTTAGTGTAATTTAATATTATTATAATATTATTTTTTTACCCTTATTTACCAGATTTACCCTTTAACCATGATAAATAAAATATTTACCGAAGTAATTATTCAAAATGTTTAAAAATAAAAGTTACCTATTTACACAATTTGGACCTCCTGATTAATAATATGGAATCCATTTTTCTAAATTCAAAACACATAAGTGACAGAAATTAATTTAAAATTAATTCCTTTGTCAAAATAAAGAACGTGTTTTTTAAGAAATAATAACTATCAAAAGATTGACACTTGTTTATGTCTAGTTTAAATGTAAAATTACATCCAATTACCAATATTGGATTAAATGGTAAAAATATATTCTATTTATACTTTAAAACCTCTCAATATTATAATTTATCACTATAAATTATTTACATTAAAAAAGTTTTTTTTAATTAAAATTTAGTAATTTTCACTATTCATAAAAATATGAAAGTTATCAAAAAAGTACCAAAAATTCACCCTAAGATAATTTAGATATTCCAAATCCAAAAATGAAGTCAATTTTGAAAGATAAAATTTATAAAATTTCAAAAAGTGGGTAATAATATTCATAATGGCTAGTTTGATTGGTTGTAGTGTGTTAGAACTCGAAGTTGTGTACAACACACGCTACTGTATTATTCAAAGAGAAGCGTACCATGGATTATTGGGGTGTTACATTCTCCCCTCCTTAAATAAATTGAGTCCTCGTAATTTTTAAAATTGGGCTTGAGAATATAATATAAAGTCCCACATCAGAAAAAAAGTCAATAAAACTATCACTTTAAAAGAAAGAAAGAGAAGTACAAAGGTCAACCAAGATAACCCATACTAGGATTCCATGTAGGAAAACATGGATATAGATGATAAAATATGTGTCATGTTCTGATGGAGAGGGATAGAAAACATGATCAGGAGAAAGTTAAGAAAACCACAAACTTGTGATGGGAAAAACGGTCATTAGTCTCCCAGTAGGAAAAGTAAATGAACAACATTTTTTTGTTTTATGTTACATTACATAAATATTAGGAATTAATTTATGATATTGACTAAGAACATAAATAGATATACTTAATTTTTAATTAGAGTTTCATTATTTAATAAATTTCTACCACTAACTCATTTTTTTAAATGGTGAGTATTCAAGAAGACATGGTCACACTGGAAGAGCTAGAATAAACTTATATAGAATCACATGATCCACAAAGGATAAAGTATATATTTACCTTGTATTTAGAGATTAATCAAAACCAACATGGTTAGTATAAGATCTGATGATCACCCAAAAGGATATTTCATTAGAGAAAGAAACACTAATCTTAATTTGTAAAACTAAACCAACAATACCCCAAAGTTAAATAAATACCATTCAATAAACAATTGTCCTTAAAATCCTTGAATATAATCCAAACTAATATTGAAACCCAAAACTTAGAAGAATTTGGTTATGTAGTCTTCCACGTTAAATTATATCTCCAAATGACATCAACTACTCTTAAAGTCACATACTTAAAAGTAATTAACCTAATCACATATTCTCTATTATAGGTTAATCATTTCCATAAATAACCCAAATCACTATAGATACACAATAAAAACATAGATAAAAATCCACCATTACTCCTCAAATGAAATCCCATAGTATTCTATTTTCCTTGTCCATATAGTGTTCCCAACAAAGCGAACATCTTCCAAAATAACATTTATCACTTAATCACCAAATCATTTTCCTATACTAAGGGTATTCATTTGATAATACATAAGATCAAAAACCAACTTATTATTGATCAATAAAATCATTTAACTAAAAATAATTATTCACACTAACTAGGGACTTCACGTAGTCCAATGGTAGGCGATAAATCCCAATTGCACTTTGGTTGTGGGTTCGATTCCCACAGCTTTTTCCGACGCGACGGGTTGTCACACGGTCTGTGTGTTGTCCTTTTTCAAAAACTATATTTTATAACATTACCAAAATGAGATAAATTCCTCAAAATAACCATAACATAGTTAACCACAAATGTTATCTCATACCTTGCATTTTCATCCCAAAATATAATAACTTGTAATTTCCTCAAACCCAATGATCATATATAACCAAATGGTTATTTATAACTATATCCACAAGAGAAAATATAAGTCTTCCTCAAATATCATTTTCACATGACAAACTGCAGGGTTACAAATACAAGATAAAATTATTCCAAAGCAATCCCATCAAAAAGGAGTACTAGTACTTTTAAAAATTTCTCCAAACATTTATTTCCACAGAGCTTCTTCTTTGACCAAGAAAATATCTTATAGAATAGGGAATTCACTCGGGTAATGACTAGGTCCCCTAAATTTATGGAAAATGGCTGTAAATGGATTCTTGGGATCATTTTTATTTTCTTCTATAGTACTCTTCATTTTTCATCGGCAATTCTTCACTTTATGTCCTTCTTTCCCACATGTAAAGCATTTATTTGTTCCAATGAGACACTTTCCTGGGTGTCTCATTCCACATTTCTTACATGATAGAAATTGAGGATTATTTTCTCCATGGTCTCCACTGCTGGAGCTCTTATCATTCATCACCTTTCTCTTCTTTGTTGAGCCAGTGAGTTGGTTAATATATATGATATTGATCATATTTTTGGAAAACTGATTTGGGATGAACACAATATATTTTACCCCTATCAACATTCCATTTTGTTTCTCATTTCCACCATCATTCCCACCTTTTACATCACTCTCAAAGTTACTACGACTTCCTTGGAATCCATCCATTGACTAAAACTAGAATGCATTGTGTGAGTAACAGTAGTCATAAAATTATTTAGAGAATATCATGACACCATACTCTCAATTTGAAACACCTTAGGATTAACCAAGTTCATTTATTCTCATCTTATATTAAAATACTTCAAATCAGTTTGTAAAGAAAATGTAAATTATTCTAAGCATATCCCCTAGGAGTGTTGTAACCAAGAGTGCAGCAAGGCCCATTATCATGCACCAGTTCCCGTTCGAGTCTAGCTCAAATCGGTGTTTTCAGGTTTTACCCCTAGGTACATCTATGCTAGAGCCACCTCTACCATCTTGTATCTAGACAAGGATGTATTGCTTAGAAAACTCACAAAATATCTACAATACCCAAATTCTAGGAAGTTCTTCTATACTAATCCTCAAAGTCCATCTTAGGTCTATGTGCTCTAATTAGAGTTTATCTAAATCTAGTTTCCAAGGTTTGTACTAAACTTCCTCTGATACCAACTATAACGCCTTGACCCCAGAAGCCCAGAGTCGGTGCATTATTACGTATCATTGGCATGATCATAAAAGATCATGTCTCGAAAGACTGATTAGTTTAGTATCCTCAGAATTACTATATACATTCATAAGGTTTACATTACATCATAAAGTAGAAAACTATAACAACATTGTCTCCATAGACAACACTGAGATCCCATAGACTATCCCTAGAGGTCAGTCATAATATACTTCTTTGCATCCTGGGAAAATAAAACATAGAAAGGTGTGAGGTCAGATGCTCAGTAAGGATAACATTATAGCAGAAACTTTCATAAATAAGCATAAACATTTAAGGTAGTGTATAAGACTAGAAAAAAAGATTTTTAAACTTGAAATTCAGCATAATATGGAAAAGATAAAATCAAATAATTACATTTACTTATTCAAATGGATATTCTAATAGTCGAATGATTATAGGAAATATAAATAACCACTTTCATAATGATGGAATGCATAATTCCAAACTATCACAACCACATAGTCAAGGCCTTGTTCCAAGAATACAAATAAGATTTTGTCAAGGACTTGTGCCAAGACACTAGTTTGTCTCATGAGACCTACTGATGCATCGAGGAGTTATAGTGGGATCCACCCATCACTTACTAATTCCAATTCATTCCTCATATGAAAAGTTTGAAACATAACATAAATATTCGTATTAAAACTAGTTTACGAAATGTCAATAATTTATCCACAAACCAAGAATGGTATAAAAATAGCACATCCACAGTCAAACATAACTCTTTAAATACAATATGGAAGATTGTATTGTAACATATTAACCTCAATTGAGAATAATGAATGATATTAAAATAGATGAAAATAATCATCAAAACTATTTGAGATAAATATCCCCCTTTTCTTGAAAACATTTAAAAGTCTCACTATTTGTCAAAAATCCTTTTAAAATAGATTTTTTGAATCAAAGTGTCCCATACCACTTTGAAACTTTTAAAAGGAATTTTAATTTTAAAACATTAATGTCCATATAAATAAATCATTAAAACCATTTTTAAAACATGGACATTAATGTGAAGGATTTAGAATAATAAATCTTTAAAACATTTAAAATGATATTTTCATTAGAGTTCATAACCAAAATAGATATACTTGATTAAAAATAATTCAGGTAATAAAAACATTATAATATCATGAGAATAAATGAATTCATGATATACTATGTCAAAGTACATTATATACACCATATAAAAGTGAATTGGTGTATAAAAAAAAAAGAAGTCTCGATGGAATGTAAATTGAGATGAAATATCTTATAAAGACTGTATCCTTAGGTTAAGGATAAAACAAATACATAATTATGTGTGAAAAATATAAATACACACAATATGATTGGATATTCATGGTAAATCAATCAGAGGACATTCACACATATTCTTGTAAAAACAACACCAATGAATGGGATATTTAACTCAACAAATGGAGATTGAGTTAAAATTACTCTTATCAAGTTCATATCGATGACTTGAGAATTTATCAATAGAGTTATTATGTGTATCAAAAGTATATCCACATAAAGGGGAATGGAAATTATGACATAAGAAAATGAATTGTGATTCCACACATTTAAGGGCGATGGGCTCCCGATTTCTATTATCATTATCAAATATGGTCATGAAACCATTTTTGTTATGGTTGAACCAGATTATTATATATGTAATATAACCTATGTAATATTTTTTAATCCATTTGTACAAATGGTATTAATTTATAAAGGAAAATGAGTTCGTTGTAATCAAAACCCACAAATTAACCGAAACAGTTATAATTAAAGTTCTATATAATAATTCATCCTCATTCCATGTAAAAAAGTTATATAAATGACAAATAACACATATTTATGATCATAAATAACATTTTAATTCAAATTTAGAGATTTAAATGAACTCTATTACTTAATAAAAAGTAAACCGATTATCAAATTAAAGGAAACAGACGCTATAGAACGACGAAATTCAATATAATAACTTATCAATAAGGGCATAAATGAACTAAAAAAATTATGAAAAACTAAATAAATGTATAATAGGTTCTGAAATAAGTTATTAATAAGTATAATTTCATCTTCCAGAAGCTTAATTTCAAGAGAAGAACACGTTCAGAGTTAAGGTAAGGGGTTTTCCACCCAAACTTCCATTTTCATTCGGGTTACTTTTATTTTCTATTACCTCAATGAAACTATTTTGTATTATTATTTAATCCTCAAAAATTATGTTTTTGGGTTATATATATTCTTACCAACCATAATATTTCCTTATTTTATAGATGGTTACATGATTTAAAAGGAAATTTCGAAATTGTTTCTGAAATACAAGTCCGATCTAAGGGAATTTATCTAATTCTTACCTATTTTCAAAGGCACTCTATAATCTATTTTTGGAAATCATTATCTTTATAAAATCACTAATGTTATTTTAAAAATACCATCTTACTTAAATTCTTGTTTTATACAAATATTTTTCCAAAATAACTCTTCTTTTCCAAGTAAAAGAGTATTTATCTCAAGAATTACTCGAAGATTTTATAAGAGTAGCTTCCTCTATTTAAAAAATCTTGATGATTCTTATGTATTATTGGTATTAATACTTCATAGTATCATCTAACATATTCAATTTAATGTCTTATGATTATTTTTGTTGTGGATGTTCTATCTTTAAACCATTCACCAATTTACCCCGAATGGTTAGTGTTTATGCTTAATGTTCAAGGATAGTTATTTTCATTTCATATATTAATTTCAATATGAATGTACATGTTGTTTATGTTTATCCCCATTCATATGAGGAATTAATTGGACATAGTAAGTGTTGGGTGGGGCCTGTTATAGCCCCTCGGTGCATCAGTAGGTCTCATGAGACAAACTATGGTCTTTACATAAGGCCTTGACAAAATGATTATTTATGGTCTTGGAAAGAGGACTTGACAGTATGGTTATGTTGTCCCACATTATGCATTCCCTCATTATGAATATAGTATTTATGGTTCATGTGGTTATTATAATAGTAGAATACCCATGATTATATTATGTTATGGCAATATTTTCTAAGCTCATATTTCTTCCATATTATGTTCAAGTTTATTTTTAAAGGAATTTGACTTCAATTATTCATCATGTATAATGTTTATGTTATCTTCCGCTGTATTGATTACCCTTACTGAGTGTTTGACCTCACCCCTTTCTAATGTTTAATTTCCATAGGGCTAGAATAATTTTATTATGAATGACATGCTAAAATAACCTTGGAGTTATGGAAGTTGTCTAAGGAGTTTGTATGTTGTTTTTCATGTCAAGTTGTAATGATGAACTTATGTATGTATCTTTTTTCCAATAATACTAAACTGCTTGGTCCTTTGGGATGCTTATTCCTTATTTTTATGCTAATGTAATCAATAAGGCATCGGCTCTGGGAAACTGGGGTTAGGTCCTTGCATTTCTAGTGAGTTGTTATTCCACACAGGTGTGAAATTACCCAAGAAAATCAAATGATTATATAATAGGATTTTTACTAATTAAAAGTTAAAAAAATTGACTAAAGGGTAGCGATTGTACATGAAAATCCAAGAAAACAAAAAAAAAACTAATGGTAAGGTGGTTGTGTGTTTCCAGTACCACAGAAGAAAAAACAAAAAATTATTGGGTGGGGGGGGGGACTGAACTTGAACTATAAAAAAAGATTTAAGTGGTAGAGGATTACCCACCCCCTTTTAAAAAATTCCAACCACCCCTTATTTGGGGCAATGCTTGTTTATTTTATCCAGGCCAGTTTTCATGAGAGATGTAATCAAAATGTTTTTTAAATATAATATGGGTATACCCCTCCACCATTATTCACGAAGAAACCCCACACACGATGCACGAGGAACCACTACCAGCTGACTCAGGTCTAGTTCTAACCAACCCACCTAGTCCATTTTGAACCTAGAAATGGCCCGGAACCCCTTTTATGGAATTTTCGAGCCACCTGGGTGCCCAAAAATTTTATTTTTTTAAAAAAATTTATATATCTTTTGTAATTACTTAAAAATTTTACAAGGATTATGTAATTATTATTTTATGAATTAAAATGAGAGAAATTTATTTTAATTCATTTAAATTTACATCAAGTAGAATTTATTGAAAAATTAATTTTATATCATATATATATTACCTACCAACTCATATCGATCATTGATTGACCAGTGAATGTCTAAAATTAAATTTAATCAATTAGTTATTACAATTGAATAATATGTATGTAATAATTAATTTGTTTTTGATGGTCTATGCGTCATCTTTCCTCGCTTTATATGAATAAGGGTTTGCATGTCCATTAGTATTTTTCTACATGTATTTGGTGCTTTTTTGAGAATATATATATAATGTGAAGGATGTTAGGTACCAACAACCCTGAGATGAACGTATATTCCAGGCGATATGTGGATGCATTAGATAGGGGTGAGAGCTGCAATACAAGCCATACATGACTTACGTATTTTACCCATAAGGCCATAGTTGATCTATTGAGTGTAAATGGATCATCCGATGCCAAATTCTCAAGTTTAGTCACATTTTTTTTAATTTATACACTTATTATTACTTTTTTTCTGAATTTTCAAGTTTACACAATCACATAAAATAAAAACAAATAATAAATAGATTAAAAAAAATTAAGACATGATAAATTTTTTCTATTTAATGAATTGTTAATATTTGAGTATGATCACTAATTACGAGCATATAAAATAGAAAATTATTTCATCCATTGATAAATAATAAAACACACAAAGAAATATTAAGTCTTCATGCCTTCCATCATTTTAATTTGAACAAAACTAGGTTTATGAGGTGCTCGTCATCCCTAGTTGAGGGTGTCTCCTACTAACAGGGAGTTCTTATTAAAGAGATGGGTAAAATTAACTAAATATGATAGAAAATAAGTATCCATAGCTAACTTGTGGCCACTTTAAGAACCCGGGGTTTTAGAACGGCTCAAAATCCCAACCCTGTTTGATTTTTTGACTTGTTTATAGGAAAATTGGGAAAATCTGGGAAGTTCTGAAAATTTCAAGACTACACACCGTGAACTCTAAAGTACATGCCGTGTATGGGTTAGGTGTGTACTGGCTGTGTGCTTGCTGAGTATATGTCGTGTGATGGCCATGTTGGAATTACCTACTACACGGTATGAAGTGTTGCTTGATACATCGTGTACCCTTGATCGTGTAGAGTCCATACATGGAATGTAGGCATGTTGGCTAGGTAGAATGTTTTTAGCAAGTACATGTCGTGTACTATTTGTACATGCCGTGTACTATTTGTACACACCGTGTAGAGGGGCTGTGTATGGGGATATACATGGCATGTTGGGGATGACGACCGGGTAGAGAAGTACACGCCGTGTACCTCTAGGTACACTCCATGTAGTCAGTCTTCAAGTCGTCAGCGGAATATCAGCTGTTATATGAATAGTAAAATGATACATGGTGTGTAGTCATAAGTACACCCTGTGTATTTTAATTTATTTTTTCACTAAAATGTGCAGTAGCCTCATTTTGAGGCAGAAACTTGAACCGTCAACGAGTTTGAGTGGGGAGAGCCGACCGAAGCTTATTTTTTCTCCTGATCGTCCATTCGAACTTCGTTTCGACCACCATTGGATGTGTTAGAACCCCCTCAGTAAGGCCTTAATTCCTCTTAATCCGTTCTACTTGATTTTAGTTCTAAGATGAGTTATAGGGGTTTGAGAAGTTTTGATTCTTTTATAGATCTACTGCATTTTAGACCGAAATGGAGGATGTTATTGGAGGAGTATCATCGTAAGAGTCTCAGGTAGGTGGTGTATACCTATTTTTATGTTTTCGCACACTTTTGGGTTTTTCGACATTTGGCGTGTTTTTGAGTATTTGAGCGTGACCCTGTTTTACCTGTTATTGACTATTTAATTGTTTATTTGACCTATAGAATGCCCTTGGGTATGCCCTGTTACCTATTTTTCTTGAGCAGGGCTGGGCGAGTGGCCATTGCTCATTGGGAAATTTTGTTCGAGGGATACCAAGATGGTTATTATGGAATTGTATTATTTTAAACTTTTGAGTTAGTTTATTAAACCTTGATATGAATTGTTAGAGGATTTAAAGACCTTAGTGCTGGTATGGGACAACACTTGGCTAGTGGTTTTCAACTGTTTAGTTTGGTTTTCCTATTTAAAATTAATTCTTTTGATTTTATATGTAATTGCTGAATTGCATATGTTGTAACCCTTGTGATTGTGTTGGGCGTGACCCGAATATTCTTGAGTGGAGATGATCATAGGTTGGACTTGGCCCGAGTTACATTAGGGGGTCTTGACCATAGGATTGAGCATCATGGATGTCGACTTGATGCAGGGTGGCATTTAGGTTAGGCATGGACCGAGTTACTTAGATAGTGAGGCTGTCAGACTTGAGTAGCATGGTCACAGGGAAACGAGGTGTTAGAGGTGTTGTGGCTTGGGTACTATTTTGGTTATTACCACTCACCTGGAACTTTGAGTAGTGTGCACATAGAGAGACTCCTTTATGAGGTGGTTTGGACTACTTGTGTGGGTAGAGGCCCCCGTTAGATGCAGTTTAGGTACTATTAGTTTGGGGGTGCTTGCCGTAGAAGCCACATGGAAGGTGAGGAGCCTTCAGGGGATAGAATTGAGGCTATCGGGTTAGGGGTAGAGGATCACCATTATTTGAGTGCAGAAATCACTGTCCCTTTGGTTACCTTATTTGAGGGAAACATCACTTTCCCTCTGATTACTTATTTGAGGGCAGACATCATTGTCCCTGTGGTTACTTATTTGAGGACAGGTATCACTGTTCCTCCAAGTCACTACTTCTTGGGCGTGCCTTCGGGATGTCGGTACTTGAGATACGTGGTGTTAGGGGGGACACATGGTGCTGGGATACATGATATAGATTCCAGTGTTGGCCAAAGCAGGTGACACTCCATGGTGGTTGTTGGGAACCAGTGGAGTTTGTGTTATTTGTGCATCATATTGTTTACTAGTTTCCTTATAATGGAATTCCTGCTTAAACACTTATATTAGGTATGCACCGTTGGGTGGTATCCTACTAAGATTCATCTCACACCCTACATGGGTCCTTTGGGACGCATGTAGACTTTATGGATTTACGTGCAGGAAAGAGGTCAGACTCAGGTGCTGGACTATTTTAGTTGTTGCATGGAGATAGTATGGACCTCGAGGTCTTTCTTAGATAGAGTTAAATTTGTTTTGCTTTATTTCATGTATTAGTATGTTTACTTGTTTTTTAGCTACTATTTGTTATCCATTGTCGCCACTTTTTATATTTTGACTTGCTATAGTCACATGCTTGGTTTGTTTAGTAGTTACAAGTGGTGTTCTGCATGCTGTTCTGTTTACTTATTCTATTGTTGTTTATATATATTGCATCCGCTATTGATCTATTTATTGATATTTATTGTGCTTTCGCTCTATGGGTTTGGTTCGAGTCCGTTGAGTCATTTATTTTTGTTGCATGTTCTATATTATTGCTCAGGCCAGTACCCTTATTGTCCTCCGAGAGGGTATAGCCTCCCCTATATATCTATCAGAACCTCACTTCTAGTTGGCAGCCTTTGGCGTCCGGGGAGGTGCACCTAAGGTAGTAACACCCAACATGTTTAGCACTATTCAGGTGGCTGTTCGGGTCTGGGTCATTACAAAGTGGTATTAGAGGAATTCTTGATAGGCATTTGGTAGCAGTATTTTGATGTCTACTAATGAGATTTAGGCTTCTCTATTTATTTCTTCTGGTTTTACTATTTGGGATATGGTAGACTGGAGATAGGTTGTGACTGGAACTGAGTTTCTAGCTTGTGCTTGGGTGAATGAAACCCCAGGTACGAGGGATGAACCAAGTTTCCATGGTTGGGAATTACTGTTTTCTTTTTCTCAGATTAAAGTTTATATGATTTCCACCTTAGTGTCTCACTTGGTGTGTGATGTTATTGATTGTGATATATGACCCTTGACCCGGTGCGGTAAGGGAGACTTGGACCTTAGCCCAGTATGACAAGGCTGTTTGTTTGGAATTTGGTAGGCACATTTTTTAGGGTATTTCAATTTCATAACTACATGTATGCTTTGTGAAGTGATAATTCCATGTGAATAATATCAAATTTCCATGCTTTGTATGATTTGAAATGTGAATAGTTGAAATTCCTAATAGAATTTCTTGTTGATTGCAATGTGATATGCCATGATTTATATATTTTTAGAATTTCATGTGGTAGGGTATTTGGGTCTGGATCTTGAAATAGTAGGCATGTACTATGGTTGAGGTGATTTTGATCACCAGGATTGGGTGGCTTGGTCATCAGTTTGAGGCAATGTTAGTTTTCGGGATGGGTATGGCCCAAGGTACTTTTGATACTTGGATCCATTGAGGGAGGGTAGGGAGGACATGAGGTCGGGATGTTGTGGGAATGGATTGTGATAGGGGACAGTAAGGGTAGTTGTTTTATGCTGGATCTTTACTAATTTACTTATCTGCATTGAATATATATTGTTATATATATATATGGGTTGTCTGACAATTTATGGTATTTAGCAGGTTCCTTTTAGTCAACTCAGATGGAGCATTAGGTGGGATATGGTATAGTGCCATAGAAGCAGGGTCTGGTTTAGGATCCGGTGCAGGCAGAGAATAAGCCGCGGGTACAGGCTCAAGGACATGAACAGGTCCAGGATCCAGTTTAGGCAGGACAACAATAGGTTTTGGCTACATTCAGACCATGGATCTATGAGTAACTCTGAGCTAGCCTGGTACGTGTCTTGTAGGGGATTGACAGAGGTGCCCAGGGTATAGAGCCATCTATGTAATATCTGATGCATGAGTTCTAGTCGTAGCACCCGCCATTTTTTTAGGGTGAGATTGGTCCGTAGGTGGCTGAGAACTGGATAGAGAGAATGTAGATGATCTTCGAGCAGCTTGAGATTCCTCCAGGGAGGACGGTCAAGCTGGCGATGTACATGCTGCGAGGACTGGAAAAGCGCTGGTGGTATGTGCAGGTTCAAGCTCACAAGCATGAGGGAAGAGCATGGAAAGAATTCTAGGACATGTTTTTTCGAGTACTTTTACCTAGAGACATTGAGGGAAGAGAGATCTCGGGAGTTCTTAATCCTTCATTAGGGAGACATGTCTATTATGGACTATGCAACTACTTTCATTGAGCTGTCTCACTTTGCCCCTGGTATGGTAAGTGATGACTTGGAAAGGTGGAGGTTCTTTGAGGATGGATTATGACATGCCATTCAGATCCAGGTAAATATCTTTAGCCTGGGTTTGTTCTTAGAGGTGGTAAATCTGGCACTCATAACGAAGGAAAACCAGAGGGATATGCCCCAGTTTGGCCAGATGGAAGCTTTAGGTGATGGTTCAGATAGTAGGAAGTGACAACGAGATGAGTTTTAGTAGGGCAGTCATGCAAAGGACTCAGCTAGACCACCTCGTAGTAGTTCTTCAGTGGTTTTCTTTTGGCATGACATATTGAGGCATGTCCGTTTTGAGTGCATGAGGTGCACAAGATTTATGTGGACTGACTAGATGCTAGTAAGTGGGATTGGCACCATATCGGGTGCATGATATATTTATATATATGTATGAGATGCGTGGCATTGGGGCATCAAGGATGCAGGTTACTTGAGGTGCCTTGGGCATTGGGGCATCAAGGATGCGGGTTACTTGAGGTGCCTCGGGCATCGGGGAATCGATGATGTGGGTTAATTGAGGTGCCCTGAGCATCAGGGCATTGAGGATGCAGGTTACTTGAGGTGCCTTGGGCATCAGGGTATCAAGGATGTGGGTTACATGAGGTTCCTTGGCCATCAAGGTATCGAGGATGTGGTTTAATTGAGGTTCCCTAGGCATCGAGGCATCAAGGATGTAGGTTACATGAGGTTCATGGAATTAAGCTTTATTTTGAGCATCCATGGGATACAGGACCTCATGGAGGCAGAAACCGATGCAGTGCAAGATACGTTTGGGTGTATGAAATGACACAGGAGCACCAATGAGGTGCAAGGGTAACGATGCATCATGAGAGGACCATGAGTCTGGAAAAATGTTAGTGAACCCTTGATTTTTTGAGTTTTGTAGGTTTGAGACTGAGTTTGGTAGTTCCTAAGGTGGGGATACCCTTGAAGAATTTTTCCAGAATCATTGAGACTGGGGGAGTCCGGGTTACTTTGATTGGGGTGGTATGTTCAGTGCCATATCTGGGTTTTGTTTGATAGATCTGGGATGAGCTATGATAAGGTGGGGAGATTGTAAGAACCTGGGTTTTTAGAACAAGTCAAAATCCTAATCCTGTTTGAATTTTTGACTTGTTTCTGAGAAAACTGGGAAAATATGGGAAGTTCTGAAAATTTTCAGACTACACAACGTGTAATCTAAAGCACACGCTGTGTATGGGTTAGATGTGTACTGGCCGTGTGCTCACTGAGTTCATGCTGTGTGATGACCGTGTAGGAATTTCCTACTACAAGGTGTGTAGTGTTTCTCGACACACCATGTACCCTTGACTGTGTGGAGGCTATACATGGAGTGTATGCCTTCTGGCTAGGTAGAATATTTTTAGAAAGTACATGTCATGTACTATTTTTACACGCCATGTAGAGGGGCAATGTATGGGGATATACATGGCATGTTGGGGATGACGGCTGGGTAGAGAAGTACACGCCGTGTACCTATAGGTACACGCCATGTAGTCAGTCGGCAAGTCCTCAGTGAAATATCAGTCATTATATGAACAATAAAATGATACACAACATGTAGTCATAAGTACACGCTGTGTATTTTCTTTTCTTTTTGCTAAAACGGGAATTAGCCATGTTTTTAGGCAAAAACTCAAACCCTCAATGGGTTTGAGTAGGGAGAGCCAACTACAGCTTATTTTTACTCTCGACCATCTGTCCAAACTCCGTTTCCACCGCTGTTAGATGCGTTAGAACCCCCTCAATAAGGCCTTGATTCCTCTTGTTCTTTTCTTCTTGATTTATGTTCTAAGACGAGTTATAGGGGTTTAATAGGTTTTAATTCTTTTGTAGATATACCATGTTTTAGACCTAATTAGAGGCTGTTATTATAGGAGTATCGTCATATGAGTCTCAGGTAGGTAGTGCATACCTCTTTTTGTGTTTTCACAGACTTTTGGGTGGTGCGACCTTCAGTTCATTTTCGGGTATTTGAGTGTTATCCTATTTTACCTGATATTTCCTATTTAATTGTTTATTTTACCTATGAGATTCCATTGGGTATTCCCCATTACCTATTTTTCTTGAGCGGGGCCGGGCGAGTGGTCGTTGCTCATTGGGAAATTTTGGCTGGGGGATGCCAAAATGGTTATAATTTAATTGTATTGTTTTAAACTATTGTGTTAGTTTATTAAACCTTGTTATGAATTGTTAGAGGTTTTAAAGACCTTAGTGTTAGTATGGGACACCAATTGGTTAGTTCTTTTCAACTGTTTATTTTGTTTTTCCTATTTAAAACTAATTATTTTGATTTTATATGTAATTGCTAAATTGTATATGCCGGAACCCTTACAGTTGTGTTGGGCATGGACTAGATATTCTTGAGTGGTGCTGATCACAGGTTGGGATTTTCCCAGGTTATATTGGGTGGTCCTGACCATGGTATTGGGTGTCATGGACATCAGCTTGAGGCAGGGTGACTGTTAGGTTGGGCATGGCCCGGGTTAATTGGATGGTGAGGCCGTCGGACTTGAGCGGCATGGTCGTAGGGACATGAGGTGTCAGAGGTGTTGTGGCTTGGGTACTATTTTAGTGATTACTACTCACCTAGAACTTTGATTAGTGTGCACAAAGAAAGACTCCGTGATGAGGTGGTTTTGACCACTCGTGTGGGTAGAGACCCCTGTTAGATGCGGTTTAGGTACTATTGGTTTGGGGGTGCTTGACGTAGGAAGCCACATAGAAGGTGAGGATCCTTCAGGGGATAACATTGAGGCTATCAGGTTGGGGGCAGAGGCTCACCATTATTTGAGGGAGGACATCGCTGTCCCTCTAGTTACCATATTTGAGGGAAGACATCGTTGTCCCTTCAGTTACTTATTTGAGGGCATACATATCTGTCCCTCTAGTTACTTATTTGAGGATAAGTATCACTATTCCTATGAGTCCCTACTTCTTGGGAATGCCTTCGGGATGTCGGTACTTGAGACACGTGGTGTAATGGGGGAACATGGTGCCGAGCTACATGAAAAAGATTCCGACGTTGGACGAAGCATGTGACACTCCATGGTGGCTATTGAGCACCAGTGGAGTTTGTGTTATTTTTGCATCATACTGTTTACTGGTTTCCTTATAACTACATGCCTGCTTAAACACTTATAATAGGTACGCACCGTTGGGTGGTATCCTACTGAGGTTTGTCTCACACCCTACATGGGCCCTTTGGGACGCATGTAGACTTCATGGATTTATGTGCAGGAAAGAGGTAAACCTTAAGAGTTAGACTATTTTAGTTGTTGCATGGAGATGGTATGGACCTTGAGATATTTCCTAGATAGAGTTTACTTTGTTTTTCTTTCTTTCCTGTATCAGTACACTTACTTTTTTTGTAGATACTATTGGTTAGCAATTAGTGCCATTTTTTATATTTTGACTTTCTATAGTTGCATTCTTAGTTTTTTAGTAGTTACAAGTGGTGTTATTCATGTTGTTCTATTTACTTATGCTACTATTGTTTATATATATTGCTTCTGTTGTTTATCTGTTTGTTTCTTTTGATTGTGCTTCCACTCTGCGGGTCTAGTTCGAGTATGGTGATTCGTTTATTTCTATTGCATGTTCTATATTATTACTAGGATTAGTACCATTATTGTCCTCCAAGAGGGTATAGCCTCACCTCTATACCTATCAGACCCTCACTGCTAGTTGGAAGCCTTTGACATTCGGGGAGGTGCGCCTAAGGTAGTAACACCTGACCTGTTTAGCACTATTTGGGTGGTTGTTCGAGTCTGAGTCATTACGATCACTTTAGAGGAAAAGATTTGAGTAAATAATGTTTATGATTTCTATAATCTGGGACTTCACTCAATAGTTCAAGGATCCATGAATTAATGTGGCTGTTCAGTCAAATGACTATCTTGAAACTATATGAGTAGTGGCATAACCATAACTTGGACTATAAGGAGAGGTTTTAGAGATCCTTTCCACTATAATACTCAAGAAAACTAGTATTTTTATTCTAATTGTGATTGCTACTATGTTTTGATATAATAGTGGGAAACATCTAATGATTTAATTAACTAGTAATGTCTAATTAGTAATCAAGATAAATCACTAATTTGCTTAAATTTTATTTTTTTTTAAAAATGGAAAGTAATACCATATATACACTATAATCACTATTGAAAAAACAAAATGTCATCACCAATAAAAATCTCCAAGAGTATTACACGCACTTTCACAAAGTACCATGATATAAGAAATTCCATGTGTTGGAGTCCTCAATAGCTATTGAGTTACCTCAAAGAGTGAGGGTGAAAAGGAATCTCACAAGAGACTCATCTATGACACATTTTATTTTTATATCATAATTCTATCATCAATGTATAATGAGTTGTGGAAAAAACATCAAGACATGGATGATTTAACATGTTATCTCATCTCTTAGAATCTTACAAGGAGAAAGTGAAGTGAGATATGAATGAGGTGATGATTATATTGAGTTTGTGTAAATTGTATGATAGATCACCATCTTCAATACATACCATTATTATATAATTATAACCCACTTACTCTAGTTTTGATTAAGATTAAAAAAATGAACATTATAGAGAAAACTCTTTATTACCTTTTGGGTAAGGTTTAACAAGTTGATAAGCACTTAAAGAAAGATTAATATTTAGTTCTTATAGAGACAAGTTAAAAGACAAGGTGAAAAGGCAAAAAAATAGTGTGATTCCAAAGAAATATTCACAACATACTCTAATGAAAAGAGTTTGATTTTTTATATATGAGGATATTTTCATCACATGTCATGAGATAAGTCTATAGAAGATAAAATTTAATGAATTGAAGTAGAATCAAAAGGAGGCTTCCACTTAGTGTATATTCATCACTGCATGTGATGTTTTTTATACTTCTTGGGAATTGAATACAATATGACTATCACATACTTATATTTAAATACACTCACCAAGTATGAAAATAAATGTTATAATAAGTAAGGTGAATTCCCCAAGTGGATGAGAAAGGGTGATTCCTTAGTCAGTAGTGAGAAGTAAACAATTTTTAATTTCCAAGTTTAATGGTTTTAGTTGAACTTTTGTTAAGTATCACTTAATTTTTTTTCTAATGTGTCTATTGGAAACAAGGAGACATTATTCCATGTATGAATGAATGTTTTTTGTGGTGTCTAATACTCAACTAATAGTTCATTAATTTTTGAATCATTGGAAATAACTAATGAATATAAAATGCAAAACTCAATTATAACTACTTGTGGAAAGATAATTCTTTGTCTGAAAAAACTAAGAATTTGTCAAGGATATACCCAGTATAGTTTTAGACTCTTTGGAGATAAAGAACTTAGGTATTATTGAAACATTTAATTGTTTAAAGTTTGACAAATAAACCTTTATAAAATAAGGCATGCCACAAATCTTTCGGAATTAGTTTAGATAGAGTGCATGAACTATTCCAAGGTTAAGCTAGTGGTAAATATACTTTGTAAGATTCTTTTATGTGTTTTAAATAATGTAAAATAGAAGTATGAAATATGTATTGTTATAATATATGAGTTTTTTTGGGGCCCTGTGTCAAAGAATATATTGACCAAGCATTCATCGATCATTAAAATTTAGCATAGCGTAATTCTTAAACACACATTTCCTTATACACATCAAATATATGATGTTGGTAAGAAGGATCAATGAAGTTACATAAAAAAATTGATCATTAAAATATATAACACACTAATTCCTATATGCAAATTTCTTTATACACATCAGAGTCATGATATAAGTGAAAGGAGATTCAATAATGAGAATTATATGCATTGAAAAAAATTCCATAATTTTTCAAGATATGCTTCACAAATAGAGGTGTTATCCCATAACCAAATGATAACTATAACTTAAAATGGATCTCATATGAGTTATAATATAAATCTATAACATCATAATAACATGTGATTTTATGGAAATATTTTTCTAAGTATAATTCAATAAACAAACCTACATCAAGAAAAACACATTGTGTATCCAAAATACTATCCTAAAGTTTTCTAAGGAAATTACATAAATTCCTATGATATAAATATTTGTAGTCAGGTGATAGACTATATTTATATACAAGGCTACACATATCTATTTTAGATAGTGGAAACAATATTGAATTGGGTAAAATCACGGTTAAAGATTCACAACTATTTGGCATATGAATAAGTTCTACAAGATCTTGTGGAAAATGAATGTTCTAGATACACATAATACGTAGGAATAATGAAACCATATTGGTGGTTTTATATTCAACATGGTGGGTGATACATTATTAATTGAGAATAATAGATCCTATAAGGAAGAAATAAATAGAAATATATTAATATTACAAGTTTATATGAATTTAGGAAATGGATTCCATATTCTAAAATTGAGTCTGTATTTTGGTAGTTTCTTCAATTGATGTAAAGATATTGGTGGTAATCAAGAGAGACTATATGTGGGTGATACAATAATTGTACCTATAAGGATCGATTGGTTATACCAATTCATCATGACTAAATCTATTATGATTATACTTTTCATAACTACATTCTATGATCATTTTATTTTGCATTGTATGTCAAGACTACATTCCTTGGAAAGTGTCCACACGATACTTATAGAAATATTTGATGACACCATAGAATGACAATAAGGGGTAAAAGTTATTGGAATTTAATTTTGGACTAAAGTAAGCCTCAATATCATAGAATATTCATTTTGAATGATTTTTTTTCATTTTTCAATAATAGGTAAGTGGGAGAGCCACTGTTTTCCAAGAAAAATATTTCTACAACATATGAAAAATAATCATTTAGTCTTATAATAAGTTAAGAATAGAATGAAAGTAACTCTTAGAAGATTTAATTAAAGTATAAACATGGGAATTATATCTAATGAGGTAGATCTAATTTTTTATTAGACCAAGTCAAATTATATATAATGACAAGGTATTGAAAAATAAAAGTTGTAATAATTTGAGAGAGAATTGTTACCAATGTCACATGAAATAAATATCTCCAAGAAGACATGTATGATACATATGAGGATAATAATTTGGTGAGTATGATTCCATAATCTTCAGTGATGTATCATTCACATATGTCATGCTATGTACTAGATGTGATATTTCCAACATATAATCTATGGTAGGAAAATATCAATTGAATCTATAAGAACTACATGAGAAGTAGTTGGAACGATCCAATTATAATTGAGAGAGTACAATGGATATATTCCTCGTAATTGGAGAGGAAGGGACACTAGTTATAAGGGGATAAAAACTACTATTCCTTTTGATAAATATGATCTAATATCATAGTCAAGATAATATAATGAGCAAGAGATGATCATTCAAAATAGTGGTAGCCATATCTATAAATAATGAGTGCATTTCAGCTTCTAATACAACTAAAGAAGTAGTGTAAAATACATAATTATTTGTTCCAGTTCTTGGAATCAAACCTAGTAAGTAAGGTATTATCATGATATAAATTAAGATAAGATTACTATAATGGTACTAGCCAAGGTGCTAAGCTTAAATAGCATACAAAAGGAATAAACTTGGGGATATCATCTCTTGAGAAATATTACTCAAAGAGGTGATGTCACATATAGCAAATTAGCCATGCATCAGATATTTAGAAGACCCAATGACTAAATCCATAACTCAATTGAAGTATGATCTTATCATGTGAGTGCTAACAAGTATAGTTAATAAGTTAGATCTAGTGAAAGTGAGAGTTTTTTAAAAGTGGGTTCCCTAGACCCAACTTGAACAATACATTTTTATTACCGTATCATGTATACAATGAGTTATACATGATACATTCCTACCATAATAGTGTTTATAATTATGAATCCAATATTTACATGGTAATTTAAATAAATTATTTTTAGTATGAAAAGGTTATAACAATTCCCAAGCTATAACGAGAACCTAAAGATACTATGATAATCATTTTAAATGTATATCCAATGGTCCAGAAACATCATGTTTAATGGACACAGATCATGTGTGACTATTAGGTTATAGGGGATCATAATAATTAAGACTTCTTCTCATTAATTTTGCACTTTGTGATCTCAAGTAGATGATATCATGAGGACTGACATGCCAATAAGAACAACACATGTTTCAAGTTTCATTGGCAGTTCCTATTTTTGAACATGTGTTATGGTCTCCTGAATTGAGATTATTATTAGTGTATACTATTTTATTACATACTTTGATATGATATGAAAACCATAAAATTTATGTTGTGGTGAGGTAGCTTGCATTGGATGCACCATTAGTGGTATGAAATTGATTGAATAATTAAGATAGAATTTTAAACTTCCTAAAGGAAGTGATATCTCAGGATAAGTTTTTCAGGATGGTATACCTTCACTAAATCCATAGGCATGATAGAGAAGGTAATTCCATCCAGTAAGGTCAATGAATAATAAAGTAAGAAAATATTATGACATGAAGTTCAAGTCATACTTTATGAGATATCACGAGACAAATAGATTATATTACACAATGTGTATTAATATGAAATGATTTCATTGTTATGATTTTCCTTTATCAACTTAGAGACCTTTATGGGCTTCTAAGATCCACTCATGATATATGAATAGTATTCGTTACTATCGAGATAATCTTCTAGAGGGTTACACAATTAGTGTATTCAAAAGTCTATCATATTCTAATAAATAGGAGTTTGGGACATGGTGGGCCCCAAAATAGGGTCTGGGATAATGTTTTAGTTTTAAATATATAAATATAATAAATAAATTCATATTATCCAAGTTTAGAATAATTGGTATTCAATTTATTTATTAAAAGTATTCATAAGATATTATGTGAATACATGGGAAAATATTTAATGAACGAATATTATTTCAATTTTTAAGGTTCATTTAATATTTTAAGGAATAATTAGTGGAGTTAATGACTAACTTTTATCATTTAATATATTTATTATATTATAAGAAAGTGATAAAAATATAAATGACATTTAGGATGTAATAAAATAGTCATAAGATGTTGCTTATGGATTATTTAGTAGGTAAAACATATTTGTGGGATAAGGATCCATTTTTGGGTATTTTATACCTCACTGTATAAGTGAGAGGAGGATATCATTAGGGTTACTATTAATCACATGAATTTTAGAGCCAATCTCTCATCCCTCCCACTTCCAAAATAGAGAAGTTGTCGATCTGAGCAATTGATTTGAATTATCTTTCATAGATCGAATGATCAATGTAGTAGTGATTGTTGGGACATCAAAGGCATCACCATATCTCTATAATAGAACCTATATATTAATGATTTACATTCCTGTAGATATTTTAAGGATTTTTGGATGATCTATAGGGATCTAACTTTGGTTCCTTGAAGCAACAGTCACTAGTAATGAGTGGTTGTCAAATGTGTCTTCAAATCGATTGAGGTTACTTATGAGATTTATTTTTATGATTAATTATTTCATGTGAGATCCTCATCCTTTGTACCAATCTATAAATCACTCTAGATGATGTAATTATATTGATCAGTGATGATTTTTTTAAATCCCTGGCCCATATACGTCCGTTTTATTCCCCAATATCTTCAGATTATAGTTTTAATTCAAGTGATGAAGCGAATACTTATTACATCAATGATCCGAATACAAAAGAATAAATCCAGATCAAATGAATCTAAGTAAGAGGTGTGTATAGTTATCTCATTTAACTTATATGATAAGAGAAACTATTTATTAACCAAGGGATATTATAAACTATATGAGATAATGAATTCTATACATATGGTTTATAATTCATCAAGTTCTATAACATGTTTTCAAAAGGAGACAATAATACTAATATTTTATCTAGGATAAAAGTGTTTATATAGATGTTTATTAAAATATGAGATAATATTTTCCCACCACCCATAAATGGTATAATTTAAAGAAAAACATTATTTTTAGAGGAAAGAGATCCCAACACATATAATACCACATATGATATGGAAATGACAATTTATTTATTAAATATTCTTACTAAAAATAAATAATAGTTATTTCCAAACATAAAGGAGTTTGTGCGACTTATCATGTTACTATAAGAAAATACAGTGTCTTCGAGGAAAGTGGGAATATTTTTGGACTTAAAAATTTAAAATTTAACAAATATAAGAGATCATACGAGTCAAAATTTAAAGGTGATTTCTACTTAATATCCAAGAGAGTTTAGGGTATGTAACGATAAAAAAAGTGAATATCACTATTTATTAATGGATTATACTAGTAAAAATACAAAAAAAATTAATTTCACTTTATATCCTAAAAGTGTTTTAGTGTATGGAGGTAAATTTAAATGTAAAGAGTTACATTTAGTTACCATAATAAATTGAATGTTACTTTATCCTAAAAGAGTATAGGATGGGTTGGTAATAAATAGTGTAAATATTTACATTAATTACCATAATATCTCAATGGAAAATTTTTATGGAAATGGTTATAAGGAAGGTGATGTTAAGATTAGAAAATTTCTAAGTAGACAACAAAATTTATTAACATTGTAACATCAGATGTTGTGAAGTTAAGAAGTTTGGATATGTTTAAGGAGTTGAAAATTTGGAATAAGATTCCTAAATATAACTATTATTAAAACTAGATTTCCTTATATATATTACTTAGTAAAGAGTTTAGTGAGTTAATTTTATCAAGTTCTCATATAAAGATGTTGAAATAATTACATATAGATGTAATGAGTTGAAAAAACTTCAAAAAGTTCAACAAACATAAGGCCAATCTAATAGTTTATCATATATGATATGGTAGATAGGTTATTAAGTAGGATTTTATTAATTATTCTTAAAATAGTTTTAATAATATAAAATGTATCATATAAAAGAAAATTTCCACTTAATCATTATTTTATGTTGGTTTCATATATCTATATATTAATATACATTTTATAAATTGTAATGATAATTGACCTCTCAAATCACAAATTTGAGTTATCCCTAACTAATTTTTTCATGAAGTATTATAGGTTATGATTAAATATAAAGGTTAGCATGAGTATTAGTCTTGTATTGAGATATGAAATTTTCTCATGAGGCACAAAAAGTGTTTTTGTGCATTGGATGACCCATGAAGTATACTATATGGAGTGTCATACACCATGTAAATGTTATAATAGGGGTGTATAGATCATATTTGGAGTCCCCATTATCATAGGTTTTTGATATAACTAGCATTAGAACCTTCATACTTTGATACCTTTCTTATGAAAGCCTTTAGTCTCAGCTAATCATGGGGTGGTTGGGTATGTTATTGATCATGTCATCAGTTGGAGATCAACTATGATGGGATTTCCTCTCATATGATGATTATAACATTTTGGACCTCAATTGAGATAGATTTATGAGTTTTTCACCACACTTAAATATTATATATAGTGTGTTTGTCTATTTATATAAGGAATATTTGATGTGACCATCCATAAAGATGAATGATATGTGATGTATTAATCGACCATGTCAGTTTATATTTAAATAATTAAGAATGTATGAGTTGGATATATGGGATTGACATACTCTTTGTACCATAATCACTAGATGTCTTGGATGAAGGGAACATATGAGAAAACATTCTACCATATTATGTAACTTGTTGACATAATCATATAAAACATGCGTTTGATAGAGATCATACCATATCCCTTTGTAGCTTGAGTAAAATTGATTTTTTTCTAGAATCCTCTATTTGATTACATTTATGGGTTTATAGATTCATATTTTTTATCAATTATACAAAGTACCATTGGTTTACCCTTTGATTTTGACTTAATAAGGATTGATTTTTATCTAAAACTATTTTATATTTAATCTAAAAGAGTTTTGGATGGGTATTTACAAGGTATTTCATATGATGTAATACATGGTGAAGTTAATGACAGATTTTAAATATTATTTTAGAATATATCCAAAATATTTTTGTATATGGTTTCAAAAAGTTATTGTATATTATAAAATATAAAGTAAAATGGTATAAATATATTTAGGCTTTATTGCAAGTGGGATATTGAAGGAGATACGCCCTAAAAAACCATTTTCATGTGATATATTTGGATCAATCATATTTAAAAATTATGGTATATCAAAAATTATTGAAATATGATTTCATGACACTAAATTTATCAATCTAAAGGTATGATTGATTGATATTATAAGGTGGCTACATGGATAAGTTATAGTTCACGACTGCCATATCATATGATATAAACCATGGTACTGTCTTCAATCATAAGGGTGAAAAATGGAAATCATTATCATTCAGGTAAGTCTTTCACATTGAATATCATTTAAAGATACGTTTTATATGATGAAATAATTGGTAGATTCATTTATATGATGAATGGATGAACTGGCTAAGTTGAATTTACTCATTAGTTATAACACATGAGTAAATGAGAGCCTACCCAAGGAGTGTCCTCCAGGGATTTATCAAGGGGTGATTCCATGAGATGTTATACCAGAATTATTTATAAATCCTAAGTCAAAACCCCCTTAACTATAGATATGTTCTCTTACCTCATTTTTACATTAAGGCACTAACATTATATGGAGGGCGGAGGATCTCACTCATTCAATGATCGATTCAGGCACTACCCATGGATATGTCATAGATAGGGGAGTCTGTTGACTATCCTTTTTTGATCTTCATCAAACAATACAATTGATGATGTTGGATGCCATAGTGGCTCATTAGTATAAGGTACAAATTTATATTTTTTCTTCACTTCTAGTTTCACATGGTTTCATTTATACTACAAGAATATTTTTATTTGGATTTTATAATCACTTCTGATTACTATAATAAGTGTTATTTGATGCCTAAAAAACCTAGCATAATCCTGATCCAATTATTAACTCCATCATATTTAGCCCTTGATAAAATACAATCTATGATTTATTAACCCTCACTCTCCAAATTTTTTATTAAGGAAATAAAAGCACGAACATAAGACATAATTATTTTACTTGGTTCACACACACTAGGATAATACAAGGAGCATGAAATTAACAATGTGTTGATGCACTATAATCTACTAAAATAACTATTTTGTGGTGGTTTTAGATTGGCCTAGGGTCACTACCCTAAAAATATTTAGGAATGAATCACTACTTTACAAGGATCACTTCCTTCACTATATTTACTCATTACTTTAAGAAAGGATTACCACATTGGCATGAGATCTAATATAATGAAACTTCACTATCATTATTTCATTGAGTATGGATGGGTTCCCATGATATTTTTATTACTCATTTATAGGATGGTTTTGAATGTCACTATGAATAACACCACCATCATTCCATGAATTGTCATGAAAACTCATACATCTTCTTTGGAAATATATTTAACATGCACCAAACCTCCTCCTATTATTTTATATAATTACCCTCTCATAGAATAATATATTTCATTGTGTTCTACAAAATTTCACTATAACAATCTCTATTATTTATAGAGATATATATCTCTATAATTCCAACCTTCTAGAAATCCTTTATCTTTAATCAAATATAGATTATCTATGTTTCCCAAATTAAATATATTTAATTATCCATGAGAATTAAATTAAAATTAATTTAATATCCATATTAAAAAGTCAATCAATATGACCCATTTAATTTTTTTATTTCCCTTTTGGAAGATAGGAATTGTGCATATGAAAATTTGCCGAATCAATTCCTTAATATCTTGACTATCAACATCATGAGCTTAAACTCAATCACCACCCCGATGTAAAATTATTCATCATTAAATATATTTCTCAATATCCAAAAATCATGACCCATACCCATAAAACACATCATGTCATAGTCATTGGGGATACTACATTGATTGGAGCACCATAACTCAACATCCCTCACCACGACATGATCAACTGGACTCCAACAATATTGTCTCATGTATACCAAGTCTCCACAATATGATCCACCTCAAAAGAATAGACATATTCAAAATGGAAGAGCTACCAAAATCTTCCTTAACCTAATCACAGCATGGATACCATCTTCCATGGTTTGATTATCAAATCATCTCCAAAACATCCCAGAGCCTAACTCCCATTGGTTATTTTCATAGTTTCAAATATTCCTCATAATACCATCCTTTAAAAGAGGCTAATTTTAAATATATAGTTCACAGAATGACTATGAGTGTAATGATGAACTTTTTTTCTCCCAATAAAAAATTACAAAACCTAATATATAATTTTTATATATCTTGAATATATAAGGAACCCTTGTATTTTCCATTTACACAAGAACTCTCACCATAACACGAACCAATTTTTTGTAGTGTGAATCAATCATTCCCTAAAAATGTTACTTTTATGTATTAAGGGATACATCCATAGGAATTCACTAAATTTCATAATCTATCATTTTTACTCTTACGTATTGGTCTGGATGAATTTTACATATACATAGCGAATCTTATTGATAATTTTTCACATTAGCATTTTCCATAAGATAATGAATCTTATGTTATAAGGAGACTCCAAGACTTTATTATTAATAGATGCTCTATTACTTATTGTGTGGAACCTCTAATCATGTTATGGATTCTTCCTACAACATTAGAGATATCAAAACTTCATATAAATTCCATAACTCTATCTCATTTTCCAACACTTTATAACTGTAGGTTTTGGGCACAATAGAAGCTTCCTTTGAAGGTATTAGAAACTAAGATTTTATCCTTAAATCATGTGTAATAATTTATTTTCATAACCATGAGATGATTACTAATGAAAATAGTAGATTAACAGACTATATTAATATGCCAAAACTTAAGGGATAGGATCTTAAAATATAATTTATAATTAATTTATAAGTAGATATAGAATTTTCTCAACTTGTAATTTTTCTTTCATTGATGATCCAATTGAATAGATTTCAACACAAAATCATTTCATTATAGGATTAAATTGAATAATACATCTAGATGTGATCCACACGTACACTACAATCTCTGATAAACACCATCAAATCTCTAGGTTCTAGCATGGATGATCCTGATTAGTTGCATTTTTCATAGTTGATCTCAACAATTTTCTTCTCAAATATGGAGAACTCTTAGTGCTCTCTTGAAGACATGATAGAGGAGGAAGAGAGATCTATTTATATAGCTATTGATATTTCTCTAGATATATCTATCTAGATATATCTCTTGATATATCTCCATATATATATATATATACATCTAGATATATCTCTAGATATCTTTCTAGATATATCTATCTAGATATATCTCTAGATATCTTTCTAGATATATCTCTCATTAGTTGTTCACACCTAAAAATTCATTTTAGGATAGTGATATATTTAGATATAATTAGATATGATTAGATATTTATCATGTCAGTTTTAGGGTTGGAAATTTAACACAAGACCTTAACCATTTATAATATTCTTAATTGACCCCATGTTCATTAATAATAATAATATTTCTATCAATCACTTGAAATGTAAAACACATTAAGAATATAAATAAATATAATTTTTTTCTAATAGGACCATTAAACTCAGTCCACTTTCCCTCATTAACATTTATAAATCCTTGAATAAAGATTATTCAATTAAGTAAATAGAACTAAATTATTTCTATGATAAATATAATAAATATTATATTTTACAAACTTGTAAACTAATATTTTTTATTTTTTATTTAATTCAATTTATTCTTTCGAATAAATTTCAATTAAATTATGGTGATCAACCAAACCTGAATAAATATTATTTATTCTTACTTATTAAATTAATTTATTGAATTTAACTAAGATCACATATAAACTTAGTGTATGACCCTCTATGACTCTTTCTTAGTGGAATTAGGCCTAACCGCCTAAAGTACAAGGTTATCATCCAAGAACACACCAAAAAATCCATAGAAAAATAAGTTAACATCATAATGATATCCAATCTATTAAAAATACTTACCATGTAATTTAATCCTTTTATCATAATATCTCTAATCAAGTAGGTTGCCTACTGGTTCCATCAACCTATATAATTGATTTATTTTTCTTTAACTTTTCATAATTTAAGTTACTCACCGAACACCATGGTCATAGATTTATATAGGCAGTTCTTTTACATCAAAGGGCTTGAGATATAAACATATATTATAGGATATAAGGGATAAATCCTTTATCACATTATATGTTAATGATATATGAATAATGATGCACCCAATGTACCCTACTTCACCACGAACATATGTCATCACAGTTTTCATCAATACATTAAAGTAAGAGAGTCATGATATAGATTAATGATAATTTTTAAGTTTAAGTATCAATACACAAATATATAGATAGAAACATATTGTGACACATGGAAATGTGGATTTCCTATTGAAGGACCTATTCTCATAACCTCCTATATTAGATATTACCAAGGGTGAACACCATGAGAAGGTGTATCAATGTATTATGATCCTCCTACCCCCAATATCCTATATTTTCTATGTCCCTTCTAATAATATCATCCATTCATAAAACATGATTCAAGAATAATGTCACGACACCTCTCGGTTCTTATCATAGTGGGGAACTACTATGACCTTTTAGTAAAACATATATTCTAAGGACATTATCACATACAACTGTCATATAGAAGAGTAATAAATATGTGATAAGAAAAATTATTTAATTAATATTTTTTTAATAAAGTAATAATCAAGTTGGTTCTAGGGAAATGGGTAAAATAGACTCCCACTTGCACTAGATCCAAATGGCAATAGTTTTCAGTCCACTAGATCTCACATGATACTCATCATTCTACTGAGATAAATCCTTAATTAAAGGGTCCACTATGTTTTCCTCCATGGACACTCTGCTCACTACAGCTTCACCTCATTGAGAAAAATACTTCAAGTGTTGAAACTTATGAAGTATGTGCTTTGTCCTTTGGTTTGACCTTGTATCCTTAGTGAGATCCACCAATATAGTGTTATCATAATAAACTGTGATAGGGTATTTAATATTAGTAACCACATTAATATGTTAGAAAAAGTTTCAAATCCATACTTCTTACTTGGATACATCTAAAGCCGCAATTTACTCGGACTCTGTTGTAGATTCAGTGAAAACTAGATGCTTTAAACCCTTTCAAATCACAACTCCTCAGTTGAGAAAATACACACACGCACACACACACACTAAAACTTATGATCATTATAATTAGTCTGAAAGCTAGAACCTATATAACCCATGATGAATAGATCTTCATATCTTCCCTAAACTAGGAACATATCCTTAGTTCACCTCAGATACTTAAGGATAGTATTGACACCAGTATAATACTATTCAACTAGATTTTCTTGATATCTTCCTACCATTATCCAAGCATAAGCAACATCAAGCCTCATACATAACTTGACATATGTGTTATATCCTATCACAAATGCGTATAGGATCTTACTAATTATCTCTCTTGACTCTTATGTCTAAGGACACATCTTCTGGGAAAGATGTATATCATGTGACATTGGAAACAATCATTTCTTAGATTGTTCCATAATGGACCTCTTAAGTATCTGGTCAATTTTTGTACTTTGACTTAGTTCGATAAGCCTATTGGATATATTACACATGATCTTGATCTCGAGAATATATTTTAGTTTACACAAGTCCTTCATGGAGAAGCATTTTCTCAACCATGACTTAACCTCTTGTAAGGATGGTATGTTATTCACAATTAGTAATATGTAATAAATATATACTATTATAAAATCAACTTTAATCCCACTAAACCGATTGTAAACACATGGCTCAAATTTTTTCTTAATGAAACCAAATTCTTTTATGGATTCATTGAATCGAATGTTCCATGACCTAGATGATTTATTTAATCCATAAATGGATATCTGTAACTTGAATACCTTTTTAGAATTTTCTAGAGTCACAAACTCTTCATGATGTGTCATATACATGTCCTATTAATGGTTTTAATTTTCATTTTCCAAATCTCATAGTCATGGTAAAATTCTATAGAAGAAAAAAATCTAATGGATTTAAACATGGAAACTAGTGAAAAGGTTTTATCATTGTCAATTCCTTGGTGTTTTCTAAAACCTTTATCCACTATCCATATTTATAGGAGTTCAATTTACCTTACATATCTAGATTTATATTGAATACCCATTTACACCCTACATGTTTTACATCAACTCGTGGATAAACCAAAACCCAAACTTGGTTTTGATACATGGAATCCATATCAAAATTCATGGATTCTTTCCATATTATAGGTTATGATATCTATACTAACTCCTTGTAGGATATAGGACCATTATCACTAACCAATAAAGAGTCACTATCATAGGTGATAAGAAAATCAAATCTTTCTGGTTCTCTTACCTCTCTAGTTCTCATATATAGTACTTGTGTTTCAAGAACACCTTCTTCCACAAGGACCCATGGAATTAGTTCATGTACTAACCCTTGTGTATCTTGATCATTGACTTCATCGAATTCAATCTTGATCCCACTATCCCTTTTTAGGATGTTCCCATTCTCAATAAATACAATCTATCTTGAAATAATAAATTTCTTGTCTGAAGGGTTTTATTGGTAGTATCCATTGGTTTCCTTGGGATACAATATAAAGATACACTTCATGCCTTAGGGTTCTATTTTGTTTCTTGAGATGTCCTTAACAAATTTCTCACAATCCAATTCCCTAACATGTGACAAAATAGGTTTCTTTCCACTCAATAACTTGAAGGGGATACCATCTTCCACTTTGGTCGGTGCTAATTTTAGTAGGTCTAATGATGTATGTAATGAATATAACTAAAATGATAATGGAATACTTGTGTGACTCATCATCGACCTTAACATGTTTAATAAGGTACAATTTCTCATTTCACCAAAACCATTCCACTGTGGTGTATAAGGTGATGTGAGTTGAGATAAAATCCAGTACTACCACAAAAGATAAAAAAGTCTTGGTTAAGATGTTCTATACCTATATCTAATCAAAGTTTCTTTATCTTATTACCAAGATGATTCTAAACATGATTCATGAACTCTTTTAACTTCTTAGATGATTCAAACTTGTACCACATTAAGTAGATATATTTGTACCTACTCAAGTCATCGGTAAAAGTAATAAAGTAAGAGAATCCACCTCTTTCTTTAACTTGAAAAGGTCCACACACATCAATATGTACAAATTATAGAATATCTATAGCCCTTTAACATTGATCCCTGAATATTGGTTTGGTTATCTTTTCTTATAAATAATTAGGACATGTTTCAATTGGATTTAGATCATAATAGTCTAGATAACTATGATGACCAATCTTTTTAAAATACTTCTCATTTATGTGACTAAGATAATGATTCCAAAAACATGTTTCATATGAGTCACGCATATTAGTTTTATTATCAAATTCTAATACTTGGTTTTCATAATTCAATACATAAATACCATTATTCAATTATTCCATACCATAACATATGAAATCTTGATAAAATTAGAAACTTTATTTCCAAAGATAAAAATAAAACCATCCATATCTAAATAAGAAACACAAATAATGTTCTTGGTAACATTAGGTACATAATAAAAGTTATTTAAAACCAAAATCAATCCAGTTAGAAATGTGATATGGTTGTCTCTAATGGAAAGAGTAGCCAACTCTCTCTTTGTTGGTTGCCCATAGATACACCTCACCTCTTGGAACCTTACAAAATCTAATTGGTTCATATATTTGGGTATAAATGTGGGAAAACATTCAATACATAATACCCAATTTTTAGATATAAAAATATTAAACTTGATATTGAATGCACCCAAATCTTCCCCTTACTTCTTTGGTTTAGTGAAATTCCTCTTCTAGTGGACCTGCTTACCACATGAAAAATATTACACATCGTATTCCTTTCCTTACATATAGATCTTCTTCTTCTTAGAGGGACAGATCTCTGGTTCCTTATACTTGGGATGAGTTTTTACCCCTTTTTCTTATTCCTATTCTTCTTATTAACCATATAGAAAGTAGGTTTTTCATGCCCCATGTCTTTATCAATTTAAAATATAAGAGTAATAAGTTATGGTAGTGTCTTCTTGATATTTCTCATATTATAATTCACAATAAATCTAGAGAAGTTTTTGGGTAGTGAGGACATAATGATATCTATTTAAAACTCATCAGGGATCTTAAAACCTAAGATATCTAGGCACTCAATATAGCTAATCATCTTGAATACATGTGCCTCAGTTGGCGATGACTCTCTGAGATTTCACATGAATTGTGTATTGGAGATCTCATATCTCTCTGATTGATCCTTCTCTTGATAGAGATCATGGAGGTGAGAAACTATATTATGTGTATAAATAACCCCATATTGATTTAAAATTTCATTAGACATGGTAGATAACATAAAACATTAGAAATACATTGTTTCATCCACATGATTCAGATATAGAGATACCTCTTCCTCACTAGCCTCATTGGAAAGCAACTTAGGAAGTGGGGTTTCCAATATGTACAATTTCTGTTCAGGATGTAGTATAACACGAAACCGCCTATACCATTATTGTAAATTCATGCAAGTGATAAGGTTATCCTTATCTAGTATAGATCACAATGATATTTTTGATGTCATTTTATTTTCCATTTTCTACAAATTATGAAAAAATAATTAGTACTAGTTTTTATACAAAAATATATTAATAAATTTAGATTTGATTAAATTATTTATTAATCTCCCACTATTTTTCAGAACCTAAAATCCCTCGCCATTATTTTTGTAATATATTTTTACTTAGATATTATAGTGTCAAGGACCCATATTCCCTTATTTTAACCCATAATTGGTCTTGAAAATCTATTTAAAGGGTTTTAGTTAGGGGTAACTTTCCAATAAAATTAACTTATAGTTCCTTGATCTGTTTAGTGGACTCCCCAATCATGAAATATTTTTTTAATATTTCCTTAACATTTTCCTATTAGTTACACCAAGTACTACTTGGGTAGTCAAACCTTGATATAAACTAAGTTAAGTCAACCCAAAACATCAAGATAAAAGTTTCCTAATAATTGAAAGAACCCCAAAAAGGGTTGGTTAAGTACTTTAAAATATGAGGTTGATTCTAACTTAAGTATTGGAATGATAAGATAACTTAATAATTTAATTGATGGATTTTTATCCTTATGAATAAAGACCATTTTTATCTTTTTACATGACTTTTTAATATTAAGTGTATTTTACTTAAGTGATTAACCAAGTCTGAAAAAACATTTATGCATAATATGATTATATTTTATTCCATATTGCATGCTTATTAATTCATTTATTAGGTGACCACACAACATTGAAAAATATAAATAATTAACCATGAAACTAATAGAAATAAAATATAAGTGGCATGATCATGATATTTTTCTACTAGTTAGTTTATTTAACGGATGATAAAACAACCCTTGACCCTAGGAGGAAAACACCTTGAACCTAGCTTGATTCATGTTGAAACATTCATCCTTTGGTTACTTTGTATATCCTTGATTGGGTTTTCCTGGGTTCCTTAACCCGGACCACCTCCACTCAACCAGGAGTTCCATCCTTACATAGGATTTTACTCACACATGGGTGAGGGGATCTAATGGATTGGATAAAAGAAGGTTTATATAAAAGAAATTGTGGGAATTCAGGACCTTACATAATAAGAAGGCGATGACACACATACCATCAATAATAATTTAACCATAATAAATTAAAAGAAACTAACCACACATAAGGACTGGTCGAATCTTATGATCATCCACACATTAAGTCGTGAGCATAAATTTTCAATATTATTAGCAATTACTTTGATTTATTATTTAATTAAGATAATGATCCATGAATTAATCTTATTAATTAACTTTATCTTATTACGTTCAAGCATCCTTAACTTACTATCATCTGTAATTTTAAAAAAATTACTCTCATTTAAAATTAATGAAGTACATAAGTGTACTTGGAGGAAACCTCATGTGTTCATCAAAATTTTAACATGGAAATTAATTTATTATATAATTTTTAATCATATTCCATGGCATGTATCATTGAATGAACAACACATGGAACACTTATTCAATAGGTTTAATTATACATTTAATTCATCTTTCCATGAAAATTTGAGAACAGTACCGGCAGTAGACTACATGATGTGTACTTATCTTTTTCATGTTTCCACAACATGTCAGTACCCATTTGTGTATCTGATACACAAAATTATTGGGAAACCCCATGTTCTATCCAAATAAATATTCATTTTTAATCATTAATTGATTACTAATTATGTTATCAATAATTAATAAAAGAAGAGAGGATGAAATTAGATTATTAAAATGAATAATTTTAAGTAAAAAAACTCAAATGCATGTAATCAATCAACAGATAATAAATAATTATAAATCCAACACGTGACTGATTTGATACCACTTTTAGGTTCTGGGTGTAGTGTAAGCATCCTTTGAAGGTATAAAAAACTCAAATTTTAGTCTTAAATCACATGTAATCATTTATTTACATGATCATGAGACCATGTCCAATGAAAATAGTAGATTAATGGAATACATTAATATGTCGAAACTAGAGAGAGATGATCTTTACATGTAATTTACAATTAAGTTATAACCAGATATAGAATTACTTTATCTTTTAATTCCAATTTTATTGATGATATGATGGAATATATTTTTTTGTACCATCGTTGAGCTGTGGGATTGAAGTGAAGAATCCCTCTAGAATTGATCCACACATGCAACACAATATCTTATCAATGCCATCCAAACACTGGGTGATAGAATGACTAATTTTGACCACTTTCATAATTCATGGTTGACCACAAAAATTTTCTTCTCAAAGGGGGATAACTCTCAATGCTCTCTTGAAGACCCAAGAGTGGAGGAAGAGAGATATATTTATAGAACTCTAGATATATCTCTAGTTATATTTCTAGATATATCTATCTAGATATATTTCTAGATATATATCTCTAGATATATATCTCTAGATATATATCGATATGTATCTCTTATCCATTTTTCACACCCAAAAAGTCACTTTAGAAAAGTGATATATTTATATACAATTAGATATAATTAGATATTTATTATGATAGGTTTAGGGTTGGAAGATTGCACACAATCCCTTAACCATTTATAATATTAGTAATTGACCCCAAGTCCATTAATAATAATATTATTATTATTAATCACTTGAAATGTGCAACACCTTAAGAATATAAATAAATATTAATTATTTGTAATTGGACCATTAAACTCAGTCTACTTTCCCCCATAAACATTTATCGATCCTCAAATAATGAGAATTTAATTAAATAAATATAACTACGATATTTCTAAAGTAAATATTATATTATAAAAACTTGTAAACTAATATTTAATATTTATTATTTAACTCACATTATTATTTTTAATAACTTGTGATTAAATTATGGTGATTAGCCAAACCTGAAAAAAATATTATTTATTCTTATTAATTAAATAAATTACTTGAATTTAACTAAGATTGCTGATACACTTAGTCTGTAACCCCCTATGAATCTTTATCAGAAACATTCCAAGAAATCCACATAGAAAAAAGTTAACGTTACAACAAATTCAAACATCCTATGAATGTTTATCATGATATCTATAATCAAGTAGGTTTCATACCAGTGACATCAACCTATAACCTAATTTATATTTCTTTAACTTTTCAAAAATGAACTTTCCCACTGAATACCATGGTCATGGATTTATTCAGGAAGTTCTATTCCATCAAAGGGCCCAAGATATCAACTTCTATTATAGGAAAAAAGGATAAATCCTTTATCATATTATCCATTAATGTTATATCACTCATGAAACACCCAACATATCCTACTTCACCACAAATATATTTCATTATGGTTTTAATTAATACATAAAATTACATAAGTTGTGATATCCATTAATGATAATATTAATGTTTAAAGATTAATACACACATCCACAGATAGGAACATCTAATGACACGAGGAAATGTGGATTTCCTATTGACAAAACTATTCTCATAACCTCTTATCTTATAGATTACAGAGGGGGAACACTAAGAGATGGTGTCTCAATGTATTATGAATCTTCCAACCCTAATAGAAAATATCTTCTGTGTCCCTTTGGGAGATATCATCCATCCATAGAACAAGCTTCAAGAATAATGTCATAGAACATCTAGGTTATCATCATAACAGGGAACTGCTATGACCTTTCAATGCGACATATATTCTAAGGACATTATCACATTAAAATATGATGCAAAATATTAATAAATATGTGATATAAAAACTTATTTAATTAAAAAAACATGTAATCAAGTAATACAAAAGTTTTTACTAGGGCACCAACTCCAAAAATAACTTCCATTTTTTTTACTTCCACTTCTAAATGACTTCTGTAATATCCATATATTTACTTTTAAGAATAACCTAATTTTTATTTCAAAAACCCCCAAAAATTATTTACATAATAATTTCTGGAATAACTACAACATAAGTAAATCTAACCAAGCTTCATTACTTTGGTTTCCAACCCAACACTTTAATTTCACCATTAGAATGCCAAACACCCCCTGATTTTTTGGCAACAATATCATTAATCTCAATCATATGCATGCCATCATAATGAATCCTACTCTACCTTTGATGGATATAAAGACTCATGGATTCATAATTCTTTCTACTCCAAATTTGATATAAAATCCAAATTATTAACCCCCCCTAAATTTAAAGGTTATAGAATCTTTTAAAACCATTACCTCGAGAACCAAGGGTCTTACCATTCTACTTCAATACCACCACAAATTATTCTTGATTTAAAATAACACAAGATACAAACCATTAGTATATATTTTAAGGAAATTGGGATAAATTATTGACACAACTTATTAGGATGCTCAAGGAACCAAATGTTTCTAATCACTTGTTATAATACTAAATCCAACACCACTTGTCATATTTAATTCCCCTGTTTACATGAAATCCTTTTTCTCTATTTATAATGATCATGGGGAATCATTAATAAAATTTCTCCCCATTTATAAAAAATTTCTTTCATCACATTTAGAGATAATATTACCACTCCCTTGCAGTAAACTCCAAGGTTACTAAAGTTTCTATCTCTTTCTCCACTTGTTAAATAATTTTATATTTGAATTTAATGTTTAATAAAATCCTTAAATTATGGTAGTATTCTTATATATTTTTTAGAAAGTGATATTTCCACTTAATAATGAATCATTAATATCATATATAAGCTTATTGAGTTGGAAATCAATGTAGGAAACAAGAGATTAAACTAACAACATCACTATTCTACATTACACTCACTTACTTCTATAATATAACTGCTGTCTTAATTTTTAGCTTCTACCAAGGAACTATTCCTTTGAACTCTATCTTACTTTCACAAAACCATTAGTGAATAAACATGAATTACATAGTGTGCGATCCATACCATATTTCACCTTTACATATTAGATCTAGATAAAAATACTGGTACTAGTTTTTAAAACTAATATCACTTGACAAAATAGATTTTCACTTTCATCCACCAGATGCATTTCTTTAGAGATACCACCTTTTTATCTTCAAATCCAAATGCCCCTTACTTCCTCAGCTTTATCAAATTTTTTTTGTTTCATATCTATCAAGTTATATTCCCCCATCTTCAAGATACAAAACTCATTGATAATATGTTCTCTTGACACTAACATCTCAACTGGTTATTGTTACCACTTGTGACATAAATTGTAATTACTTTGACACTTATTGTTTTATTCATATTATTTGAATTACTAATTCAACAAGATAACACTTTGAATACTTCCAATCCTTAATTAGAACTTTGGAACATATCATAATATCATTTGAATCATTGGATGTAACCTTCCCATGGATCATATATCCCCCAAAACCTATAACATTTTAAAAATAATTATAGCATTTAAATACATAGGGGGAGGGGAAATTTCAATTTCCTCAAGTTAAGAAATTTGGAGAGTCACTATGGACCACCAATTTTTTTATACTTCAATTTTGAATCCATATTCATATATAAATTAATTTTGATAGAATAAAATTTTCTTTTAGCTTATTCAGGATTGTTCTTTTCTTCATGGACTAAAACATATACCTTTAATCCTTGGGTTTTCCTTCCATCAATAATCTATTGATACATCACTATTTGGATTTTTCTTTTCCAAACTATCCTGCTACTTTATTTATCCCCACATGAATAATTATATTTCTCAATACATACCTTCCCTTGCGATATTTATTTCACATGATATTATTCATCATGTGAATCTCTTTATCTTTTTGAAAACTTCTTCTTGCATTACCAAGAAATTTTTTATTCAACAGAAGATTTGGAAATCTTCTTCAAACTACATTCAGCACTGCAATCTTCTTTAACTCGACCCTAAAATATATTTCTTGATAGAATAAATTATTAATTATATTTTTACCATTTTCAAATATTTATTATAGATTAACTTCTATTAAAGCCTCTATTATATAAATGGTTAGTATGGTAGTAATTGTTTGAATTAAATCTACACCTTTTTGTTGTGGTTGGTAAATTTTTTTTCGCAAATTTATTATCAAATTCATAGTAAAATATTTATTCCAATGATTCATAGAAAAAACTAGAAATAAGTCTATGTATTCCACAATAAAAGTGCATGTTTTTGTACCTTCTTTTGGGACTCATCTATTTATCCTTACCTCTCATAGGGACCTTCTGGATTGTGTTAACTTTTCCACCACTATTTTTCTTTTTCTTGGTAATGCCCATGATTCTCTTTATTTCATGATATAGAGGTGTTCCATCCTAGCCAAGGACAATTTTTCTCATGGAATGAGGACTTTACAATATAGTAATTCTTTCATGATTCTTGTATGATATAACATACTTACTATTCATATCAATGTCTCTTTATTATGGATTATTAAATAAAAAATGTAAAGTATATTTTGAAATAGTCTTACCACTGAAATTCAATTATTCCGAGTTCTTATTAACCAAGATAAAATCTTCTTCATGTTCATAGAACTTTCTACTCTTTAAATCAAGTTGATAATTCATTTGTTCCTTGATAATCCACCTCTGATACTTTAATGTATAACAATGTTTATCCAGTATATAACATTTCAACTTTATATTGATGTTCATATAAGTAATAGAATCTTTAAGTCATAACTTTTATTATTTTAGCCTTTGTTTCTCATTGAACAATTTTTATAGGTGTTCAGTGTGTTCATCCTTATTGGACTTCAAGTTTTGAACTTATTTTGAGTTTGGTCCCATCACATTGGAACCAGTTTTATGATTCTAAACTTTTTGAGGAATCTCTTCCAATTCCTTAGACTAGTGGTAATTATTTTCCATTAGATTAATAGAAACTTAAACTAGTATATTTTTCAGGTTTTTTAACTTCACAAACTTAATTTTTAGTACACTAACATGGATTTATTGAGACTTATTCTCCTCTTTCAACTTAATTTTTTCTTCTTACATCTTTTGATCTATAAATTATGATTAGTTGATAGATTTCACCTTTATAATTCTTGATATTTTATCATAATCATTATTTATAATATCACTTGGGATATTATACTCCTCAATTAAAATTGCAGCATCACTAAAAGAATTAATAGATTCCCAATTTGAATCATTCATACCTCTCTTTCAAAATCTACTAGAATCTTCTATCTAAATTAAAATTTTCCCATAAGATATTCCAACATATGGAATTCCTTTATAATTTTTATTATTCTTCCAATTATTTCCCTTTGAAATTCCACCAACATAATGAAAATTAATAATAAAACTCATCTCTAAAAACAATTAAAATCAATTCAAAGAAAAATAATTCCAGCAAAAGGAACCTATGTTCTGATACTAATTATTAGTGCCACAAGGATATTTAGTGATATATATCATGAGAGGGGTGCATGGGTAAATCAAGGTACAAATTTTATTCTAACTTAATCACTTGTTCCTTAAAATATCAAATCATATACCTAATATTGATCATATAGTTAGTTGAGTCACACTTTAGTTCTTATTTTAATGATGATATGATTGTTAACTCTCTTGTATTTATCCATTAATTAAATATAATTAATGATTTATTAACCCCAAATCACCAAAATATATATTGTATAAGGAAATTAAATAATGCACATAAGAAATTAGGATTTCACTTTTTATCCTACACTAGGATAATCCAAGGAGCATGCAATTGATAATGCATTGATGCACTAGAATCTACTAAAAACGCTATTTGGTGGTGGGTTTAGGCTAGGCCTAAGACCACTACCCTTAAAAGATTTAGGGATGGATCACTACCTTCAAAGGATCATTTTTTTAACTCATATATATTTTATCACTACTCTAAGAATGAATTACCACCTAGGAATTCAAACCAATAAAAAACAATTTCACTATCATTATTACACCAAGAATAGATAGGAGCCCTTGATCTCCTAGATAATCATTTATATACTGGATATGAATTTCAACATGAATATAACAATCATATTTTTCACTCCCCATACATTTTTTATTCTTTTATTTATTTATTTTATTTATTATTCTTGAGGATCAAGTCTTTTTATTTTGAAAATTTTAAATTTTAAAGAATTTATACATGTCTCATGGTTAGTGCATGATTAGTGTTAACTGTGTGATAGTAATGAAATAGGTATATTCAAATTAGAAGAGTTATTTAAAACAATTGGATTATGGTTATACTAACCATTCTTCCAAATCATGTGAGTGCAATGATTTTATAATGAAGGGGTGCATGGTTAACACGTAGTTTAGTCAACTATGTGGCCAAACTGTGAAACTTACCCAATGCATTAAATATAAATAATTACAATTATGACCCTTGCATAATTTATCCCCAAAATTGGGTCTCCTTTCCCCCTACTCACATGATGCATGGTTAAGGTTACCAAGGTGCTCTCACCCTTATTTCTACCCTCACTTTCATACATTTCTTCTTGAGATTTCAAGTATATTTCATCTCAGGTTAGGGATTCCTCTCCTCCAGATCCTTCTCCCTCTATTTATTTCTTTTTTTCCTTATCCCTCTCATTTTGGACCACTATAGGTCAAAACCTAAGTGAGTTTTAGTATTGATTTATTATTGATTTGGTTTTATCAGTAATCCATAGTTTTTCATTGTCCTTCTTCTCGATATTCTTATAGGTTTCACATCATCTATACTTGGACCAGGTAAGTGTATAGAGACCCATGATTCTCATACATAAATATTACATATTTTTTTATTAATATTCAATACATTTCACAAATTCTCACTTGAGGAGCATAAAGTTTTAGGGTATTTAGAGACTAGATACACAATATTCTAATTTCGTGAAAGATCTTCAAAATCTCTTAAAAATATCTTCCCCTTTAGTAATCTTTATAAACATACCATACTGAAAACCTTTATTTACAACCAAGGGAAAAGAAACATAATAAAGGGTGAGATAAGATTCTTAATAAGGGTGAACATGAGATATATCAATCGATGATCATATGAATGTATAGAATAAGCATAAGGGTATGATATCATGAATATAACTTATAATGTTCACACCCAATCTACCATAAACATGAGTCATGTCATAAAACATTTTCCTTTCAAAACACATTAATCATAAGAGTGAGAAATCATCATAAATAATCCATGAAACATAAGATAATATCATATAAGTGTGGAACCATTATATGTATAGAAACCATTTCATATGTCAAGGTTCACTACTGAGACTATCAAATTATAATGGACTATACATCAATGCCTATTTCCCATAGTGGATCAATCACATTGACTTGTTTCCCATAATGGATCATGCATATCAACTTGTTTCCTATAGTGGATCAAGCACATCAACTTTTTTCTCATAATTATATCATGATATATAATACATTAACCAATGCATTGTAGGGCTATATAATCTAGGGCCTACCCAAAACATAATGAAAACCATACATATGTGTGCTATAAAATCATTAAACATTCATCATATCATGATATCATAACCCGTGAAAATAAATCGGGTTTCATAAACATTTCATCAATCCATCATAACATAAACCATGGAAAATAAACAAGTTTAATAAACATATCATCATCATAATCATAAAATATCTAGATAAAGAATAAGGATGGTACCATTGGATCATATCCCCATTAAAACACAAGTAATGTAACGTCCCAAATTTTCAGATAGGTACAAACTCTTATGTTACTATCAAAAACCTCTTATTTTATTCTAGTAAGGTAATATAAAGGTTAAGGAGTGGTTTAAGAGAGTCTAGGGATTATTTAAATTCTAGATCTCTAAAATTTAAGGAGTCAAACCGGGCCACACGATTATCATACAATTATTACTAACCATGCAACCCAACCATACAGACACTCAGTGCAGAGTAAGAGGTCGCACGGTTTTTTTGTAACATTGAGAGCTAGGTCACATGCCCATGTGGGATTGAAGACATCCTTGATAGAGCCATTTTTAATGGATTTCATATGGTTACTCAAATCATGCTTCTATCCCATGTGAGGGGTATCCTTAGGTAGTGAAGGGCACATTGTTGGTGCAAGTTTTGGCCAACCATATGACCAAACCATGCGAACCAGTTTCTGGGCGTGAAATTAAATTTTTTCACTTAAATATTTTAAAATACCTAATATTTATTCCTACCTATTTTCACCTATATAAAATACCCTCTCCTTTGCATGAAGCTCCTCCATCCATAAAATATAGTATTTTCTGTTAATCCCTTGTACGGTCACCATTTCCTTCACCATCAGGTGCATTGGATCCCTCTCGGTAAGCTCTCTAATCATCTTCCTTATTTTCTTAGTTTATCTTCTCCTCAGTTGCACTATTTTGGTGTGATATTATTTTCCCCATTTTTAGGTCATTTGAAGTTTCTTCTGATAAATACAATTCTATCTTGATTCAAGGGATAATCCTGGATGAGGAGATCGCTACAAACCTAATGTAGGTGGTCTAGTTTCCTTCCCTCAAGTTTAGTCACATTTATATTAGGAGTCATTGTGTAATGTGCCAAAATTCTATGTAAATGCTTCCAAAATTCTTAGTAAATTAATTTACATGGTTTCTCATGCTTAATGTGATATCATCTAATGGTGAATCACAACCAAGGTTGTTCTCCTTGTCATGGGACACCCCTATGGGTGTACCTTTCCTTGATAGCCTATTTTCCCTCTACTTTAAATGGCTAAACCATTGTTTAAGGGTGCGTTGAAATGTAATAAATAATTATTGAAGTATGAATTGAATTTAGAATGGTTTTAGCCATGATTTAGGCCCCACACTTCATGCTAAAATTGAATTGCATAAATTAATGACATGGAAAACTTGATTTAAATGTTAAAAGTGTAATACCTTGATAAATGTATGAATTATAATAACAATTCCATACCTCATATCAAATCCTAGATAAGTAATTTGATTATTATGGGATGCCTTGGATGGGATTGTAGAGCATTATAATTAGAACTTGTATAAAGATTTTATATATGTTGGGAGCGATACTAGGTCATCCTAGGATGGGATCACCATGAATTTACCTTACCTATATGTGAGTGATACTAGTTCCCTAGGGGAGACACCATGGATAGGCTCAGTGTCTAGATGGTAACACCAGGTCACAAGTGATACTCGACCCCCTATGTGAGATACTAGAGAGGGGCTCAGAGGGATGATTACATGCCATGATGAGAGTGATTATTTGGATTCCTTTTATGGATCGCCTTGTACAGACTCTTACGGTATTGAATTTTTATAGTTCCCATGGAGTGATACTTGATATTCCTTCTAGATCACCTTAAACGGCCTCATGGTTCTTCTTCTTAAGTTCTAAAGATGAAATTTAAATTAAAGAATAAGTGTGTGTAACTAAAATTCTAGGGACACTCCCTCCAATCCAAATCATATGTTTGGGGAAGATCCACCTTTTTATAAATTATTTATATAATTACTTTTAACCATATACCATACTTTAATAGGTTACCTTGGTTTAAAGAAATCTGAATTAGGTTGAAGTAGGTGGAATTGGTCAGGTATCCCATGAGGAACCTAGACTGATGTATTTATTTATTTAATTAATTCCTTGCATTTATTATTATAGACACACCATCATTTTATTGGAATTGAATAGATTGATCTATACAGTATTATTGGTGGATTATAGAGTATATCTCACACCCTTCTCGGGACTCCCTTGGTACCCAAATATAATTCATTATTTTAGGTGTTGATAAAGGGAAGCGTTCGACTTCCGATGCTTGATTTTCAGTACTAGGATGGGGTACAGGAGAAGAGGGCTGAGCCTATGATAAGGATTCTAGTGGTTATAGATTTTGGTCCCTTTTTTATTTTTTATAGAATGTGGTATATTCCTTCTCTCCTATATCTCATGTAATTTATTTTTTATATCTACATGACATGAACATCATCATCCTTTTTGTATCAGTTTATTATTTAGTTTCTACCAGTTTATTATTCTTGGATGATTTATCATTATTATTCTGCTGCTGGTTGTTCTTATCTGCTTCCAATGCTTATCTATATTGGTTATCAATATGATACACTCTGACTCATGATGGAATAGTCTCCCCATGGACACACTGTAACGACCCGAAATTTTGAATAAATCTTGTTTCCTAATTTCATGTGTTATTTTTATACTCAAAAAAAATGTTTTATTTGATAAGCATGATTATAAATAAAATGAGACCATTGGTTTTTGAGTGTTATATGGCCATCGGTCAATATGACCGCCGTGAACAAAATGTTTTGATTATTATCTCTAAATTTAAGTAATCTTGGTTAATTATTATAGAAAGAAGATTTGATGGCCTCACCTAGTAGCCTTGGGCCGATCGAAGCCCATCTAACAGAGTTTGGGAAGGAGGTAGCACCATTGGGCTTTGCCCTGGACCAAATCCAAGCCGAACTTCATCATGTGAAGCTAGAACGGAATCGCCTTCGCAAGAAGTTCAAACTGATAGAAATTACTACTCGGGCAATGTTGACTGAGCCGCCCCAAAATTCTATCACCCTAGCACACATTACTCTTAGGTCCTATGCTGGTATTATAAGGGGTTATGTAACGAGACCGTAATTGCCTTGTGTAATCCTTGTTTTAAATAAAAATTGGGATTTCTTCTTATGATGAAGTTTATGAATTTTCAAATGACTGGATAAAAATAGTATGCATATTTTTGATGAATTTTCAAAAGGATATTTTAAAAAAAAATGTTTGTGTAAACCTTAAATAACTTAAAATGTGTAATGATTCTCAAAAAATGGTCTTCTACAATTATGTTCAGTACGAAATTTAGAGTCTAATAAGATCAACATGATTTTTGATGAATAGTAAATTATGAATAGTGATTTTATGATTAGGATTAGTAATATGACCAAATGTATTAGTAATCTCACTTAAAGAAAGTTTTAAAATAATCTAGGCACCTTGATTAAGTAATGTGATTCAATAAAATGGTTAAATAGCGGTTTCATAAATTATTATTCAAGTATTAGTTTTTTCAGGTGAATAGTGTTTTTTAATTAAAAATTTAATTAAAAATAATTAGAAAATTATTTTTATAAAAAGGACTTTATTTTTGAACTCAGATCATCGATATTATGTTATGGTAATTTTTGGGGATTTTTCTGAAAAAAATGAATTCTCGATGAATAGTATTTTTATTTAAAAATTAAATTAAAAATATTTGGAAAATTATTTTTATAAAACGGAGTTCATAAATGTAATTAGAGCATCTATATTTAGTTAAGGTGAAATTTTGGGATTTTTCTGAGAAAGATGAATTTTTCAGTGAATAGTAAAAGTGCAGTTTTAGGGTTTCGGTATGTTTAATGACATCATAGCTGTGTCATGATGATGTCATGAGATATTTTAAGGGTTGGCCGGCCAAGGGTGATGAATTATTGTTTTGGGGGCCCCATGTGGCCTAACTCCATGATAAATGCCAAGGGAGAGCACATGGGTTTGAGAAAAGCACATGTGAGGTGTCCCTTGGCCATTAATGCCTTGTCCCCTCACTTTCCCTATAAATACCAAGCCCTCCACTCATCAATTCGACTCCCCACTCTTCCCCAACAAAGTTCTGGTCTCATTACCTCCCAAGGAGTCCTCCCAAGGTGCCCCCAAGCCCTCAAGGTCCCAACCTTTGAGGTTTAAGAGTTACATTTTAAGGTAAGGGATCCGACCTCTCTCTTTCATTTCAAGTAATCTCTTTTATGTCATTCCTTTTATGCTACATGTTCTTATGTTGGAGGATGTTATTTTATACCCCTCTTACTGCCCTTTTTATGTTTATATAATGAGAGATCCCCCCTTACTCTCATTATTTCGTTTTATGAAGATTTAAGTGGCGCCGTTAGGCTGCCGAAATTTTTGTAACGGACTCTTTCTCCCTTCTCATTTTTCAAGATCTATTTTCATGTAAAGTATTTCAAGTTCCTTTTTATTATGTTGGGGTATGATCTCTAAATTTATCATACTGATATCTTATGATCATATGATGAGAGACCCCATTTTATCTCTTCAATTCAGTATTTTGAAGTTTTAAGTGGCGCCGCTAGGCTGCCGAATTTTTAAGTGGTTCTTCACCCTTCTCGTTTTGAAGTTCTACTTTCATGTCAATTCATTCAAGTTCCTTTTTGTTATGATGGGGTATGATCTCTATATTTATATCATACTTTAATATTATTTTCATATGATGAGAGACCCCATTTTATCTCTTCAATTCAGCATTTTGAAGTTTTAAGTGGCACCGTTAGGCTACCGAATGTTTGAGGGATTCTTTCACCCTTCTCTTTTTCAAAGTTCTACTTTCAGTTCAAGTCTTTAAAGTTCCTTTATATTATTTTGGGGTATGATCTCTATATCTATCATACTGGACTCTTATGTTCATATGATGAGATACCCTATTTGACCTTGTCAATTCATTTTTGTTGAAGTTTAAGTGACGTCGTTAGACTACCGAATTCTCACAAGAGAAATCTTATTTTTGTCTTCCATTAATATTCTTCATCTCATATGGTATATTTTCAAATTTCATTACCATGTTCTTAAATCCCTTATATTTTTTCCCTCTACTGTTTTATGGGTCATTTATAAATGTTGGACCCATGTCCCCTCTCTTTTCAATGTTTTCTAAAACCCCAAAACAGAGCCATTATGCTGCAGAATTTTCGTCTCAAAATGCCTCTCTCTTTTTCTCAAAATTACTTCATGTTATTAAGTGAATACTCAATTCTCTTATTTATACAGGGTTATTCACATATATACAAAAATGTTCTATTTTAAATTCTTGGATTTACATACATGATACCCACTTTCCCTTTCCGTGGGTTTAAAGTAATGTAAAGATCATGTCTTTAAAGAAGTTTTTAAAACGTTATGATTATGAAATGAAACCCATTTATTTTATTCTATATGGGTTATTTATGAAATGTTTGATGATGATATATGTGGATCACATGATAATAAAGGCAAATTTAAGGGTGCGCCCTGATAGCGCTCCAATTCATTGGGTAATGACGTAACCACTAGAGATTACAATTTTCATGATACCTTGGTGAATAACCTTGGTAATTTTCAAATGACACCTTGGGGATGGACCTTGGTGATATGTTCATGATTGTCTATGTTAAATGTTGCAGCCACATCTTCAAGTTATGAAAAATGTTGTTTTTATTATGAAATGCATCATGATTTCTTTCTCATGCCTTAAAGTTCTTTTCATGTCATTATTGAAGTATATCAAGTTCACATGTAAAATGTTCCTCTTGTTTCCCTTACTGGGCCTTCTGCTCACCCTTTATTTTGATGTGTGTTCCCAGGTTATGAGATGCAGTAATGAACCTAGGATGAACTTGAGGAGACGCCTTTCAAGTGTTTAAGAAGAATGTTTTTTTTCTTTCATTTATTATGTTCCTAGTTTCCAAGACACTAAACCTTAAAGATCCTCGGTTTTGTAAAATGTAATGAAAGTTTATGTGATAAAAAGGCGGGATGCTATAGTTGGTATCAAAGGATGGTTTAGTTATTTGTGGAAATTAGGATATAAAAACTTTAGGAAGAACCCTATAGAAGAGTTTAAATATAGGAAATCTTCCTGGTATTTTGGTGAGTATTGAGTAAGGGGTTTCCAAGCAAATACATCCCTGTCTGGATACGAGCAGGTAGAGGTGGCTCTGGCATAGATGTACATAGGGGTAAAACCCAAAAACACCGCTTTGAGCTAGACTCGAACAAGAACTGGTACACGACAACAGGCCTTTCTGCACTTTTTGTTACGACACTCTCGGGGGATATGCTTTGGTAAATTCATAAGCTTAGTATGAACCATTGTTAAAGGAACAAAGATAAAATAAAATAAAGGTTCACATAAGAATATATGATCATGGATAACCTAGGAGGGAACCTAGGGGATCACAAGTTAGGGTATACTTTACTTCTACATGTTATCCTTAGATGATTTAAGTTTCTTTTCATGATTATTGGCTAAGTATTTAAGCCCCTAACTATAGCTTCTTTTCTTAGTTAATGGCGGGAAATGGAAGAGCATGTCCCAACAACCAATGTGATAGGAAATGCTATGATTGCCGTATTAATACGACATAGATGATTAGGGGATTAAAAGATGATTATTATTTTGGAAGACGTTCACTATTTTGAGAACCATATATGATCAAGGTAAATAGATTACTACGGTATTTTCATTGAGGAGTAAGGTTTATTTATATTTTGATGAATCAATGAATTTAAGGTGGACTTATAGTAATTTAGGTTACTTACGGGAATGATTAACCTATCTTGGGTAAAATATGTTTAGGTTAGCTACTTTTTTTATAAGATGTTAGGAGTGGTTGATGTTGTTTGGAGATGAACAATGAAGTTTATTTTGGAAGACTATGTTATCAAATCCTTCTTGTATTTGGGTTTCAATCTTAGTTTGGTTTATTTTGAGGAATTTTAAGGACTGTTATTTATGGAATGGTCTATGATGAGCTTTGGGTATTACCATGGAACTTTGAAGATTTAAAAGTAGTTTCCATTCCTATGGGATTCTTTTTGAAGAGTTGTTTTACCTTACCCTTTCTAAATTTGGGATAATGCTTAAAGATAGAAGAAATAGATAGTTGATCTTTTGTGGATTATGTGATTCTCTAGAAGATGATTCTTGTGTTTTGATGAGACCAAGTAGTTTTGAATGCTCATTGTTTGGAGAAAATATTAGTTTTGGTAGAAGCTTATTAAAGTATGAAACTCTACATGAAGGTAGATATATTTCCTTATGTTTTTTTTATCTATGTTGTAAATGAATTCCTCAAAGTTATGAAAAGGAACGTAAAACAAAAACGTTGTTGGTTTACGTTTCCTACTGGGTAATCAAAGACCACTTACACACATCATAATTTTGGGATTTTATGGTGGTTAACTTCCTTCTAATCATGTTTTCTATCACTCTCCTTTAGAATGTTACCCTTTGTTTCCTCCTCCATGTCCATGTTTCCTACATGGAATCCTAGTATGAGTAAACTCGGGTGGCCTTTGTACTTCCTTTTCTTTCTTTTAAAGTAATAGTGTTACTGACTCTTTTTCCGATGTGGGACTTTCAATGAAATTTCAAAACCCAATTTAAAAAAAATTGCGAGGACGCAATTTCTGAAGGGGGGAAGATTGTAACGACCCGAAATTTTGAATAAATCTTGTTTCCTAATTTCATGTGTTATTTTTATACTCAAAAAAAAATGTTTTATTTGATAAGCATGATTATAAATAAAATGAGACCATTGGTTTTTGAGTGTTATATGCCCATCGGTCAATATGACCGCCGTGAACAAAATGTTTTGATTATTATCTCTAAATTTAAGTAATCTTGGTTAATTATTATAGAAAGAAGATTTTATGGCCTCACCTAGTAGCCTTGGGCCGATCGAAGCCCATCTAACAGAGCTTGGGAAGGAGGTAGCACCATTGGGCTTTGCCCTGGACCAAATCCAAGCCGAACTTCATCATGTGAAGCTAGAATGGAATCGCCTTCGCGAGAAGTTCAAACTGATAGAAATTACTACTCGGGCAATGTTGACTGAGCCGCCTCAAAATTCTATCACCCTAGCACACCTTACTCTTAGGTCCTATGCTGGTATTATAAGGGGTTATGTAACGAGACCGTAATTGCCTTGTGTAATCCTTGTTTTAAATAAAAATTGGGATTTCTTCTTATGATGAAGTTTATGAATTTCCAAATGACTGGATAAAAATAGTATGCATATTTTTGATGAATTTTCAAAAGGATATTTTAAAAAAAAATGTTTTTGTAAACCTTAAATAACTTAAAATGTGTAATGATTCTCAAAAAATGGTCTTCTACAATTATGTTCAGTACGAAATTTAGAGTCTAATAAGATCAACATGATTTTTGACGAATAGTAAATTATGAATAGTGATTTTATGATTAGGATTAGTAATATGACCAAATGGATTAGTAATCTCACTTAAAGAAAGTTTTAAAATAATCTAGGCACCTTGATTAAGTAATGTGATTCAATAAAATGGTTAAATAGCGGTTTCATAAATTATTATTCAAGTATTAGTTTTTTCGGGTGAATAGTGTTTTTTAATTAAAAATTTAATTAAAAATAATTAGAAAATTATTTTTATAAAAAGGACTTTATTTTTGAACTCAGAGCATCGATATTATGTTATGGTAATTTTTGGGGATTTTTCTGAAAAAAATGAATTCTCGATGAATAGTGTTTTTATTTAAAAATTAAATTAAAAATATTTGGAAAATTATTTTTATAAAACGGAGTTCGTAAATGTAATTAGAGCATCTATATTTAGTTAAGGTGAAATTTTGGGATTTTTCTGAGAAAGATGAATTTTTCAGTGAATAGTAAAAGTGCAGTTTTAGGGTTTCGGTATGTTTAATGACATCATAGCTGTGTCATGATGATGTCATGAGATATTTTAAGGGTTGGCCGGCCAAGGGTGATGAATTATTGTTTTGGGGGCCCCATGTGGCCTAACTCCATGATAAATGCCAAGGGAGAGCACATGGGTTTGAGAAAAGCACATGTGAGGTGTCCCTTGGCCATTAATGCCTTGTCCCCTCACTTTCCCTATAAATACCAAGCCCTCCACTCATCAATTCGACTCCCCACTCTTCCCCAACGAAGTTCTGGTCTCATTACCTCCCAAGGAGTCCTCCCAAGGTGCCCCCAAGCCCTCAAGGTCCCAACCTTTGAGGTTTAAGAGTTACATTTTAAGGTAAGGGATCCGACCTCTCTCTTTCATTTCAAGTAATCTCTTTTATGTCATTCCTTTTATGCTACATGTTCTTATGTTGGAGGATGTTATTTTATACCCCTCTTACTGCCCTTTTTATGTTTATATAATGAGATATCCCCCCTTACTCTCATTATTTCGTTTTATGAAGATTTAAGTGGCGCCGTTAGGCTACCGAAATTTTTGTAACGGACTCTTTCTCCCTTCTCATTTTTCAAGATCTATTTTCATGTAAAGTATTTCAAGTTACTTTTTATTATGTTGGGGTATGATCTCTAAATTTATCATACTGATCTCTTATAATCATATGATGAGAGACCCCATTTTATCTCTTCAATTCAGTATTTTGAAGTTTTAAGTGGCGCCGCTAGGCTGCCGAATTTTTAAGTGGTTCTTCACCCTTCTCGTTTTGAAGTTCTACTTTCATGTCAATTCCTTCAAGTTCCTTTTTGTTATTATGGGGTATGATCTCTATATTTATATCATACTGTAATATTATGTTCATATGATGAGAGACCCCATTTTATCTCTTCAATTCATCATTTTGAAGTTTTAAGTGGCGCCGTTAGGCTGCCGAATTTTTGAGGGATTCTTTCACCCTTCTCTTTTTCAAAGTTCTACTTTCAGTTCAAGTCTTTAAAGTTCCTTCATATTATTTTGGGGTATGATCTCTATATCTATCATACTGTACTCTTATGTTCATATGATGAGATACCCTATTTGACCTTGTCAATTCATTTTTGTTGAAGTTTAAGTGACGTCGTTAGACTACCGAATTCTCACAAGAGAAATCTTATTTTTGTCTTCCATTAATATTCTTCATTTCATATGGTATATTTTCAAATTTCATTACCATGTTCTTAAATCCCTTATATTTTTTCCCTCTACTGTTTTATGGGTCATTTATGAATGTTGGACCCATGTCCCCTCTCTTTTCAATGTTTTCTAAAACTCCGAAACAGAGCCATTATGCTGCAGAATTTTCGTCTCAAAATGCCTCTCTCTTTTTCTCAAAATTACTTCATGTTATTAAGTGAATACTCAATTCTATTATTTATACAGGGTTATTCACATATATACAAAAATGTTCTATTTTAAATTCTTGGATTTACATACATGATACCCACTTTCCCTTTCCGTGGGTTTAAAGTAACGTAAAGATCATGTCTTTAAAGCAGTTTTTAAAACGTTATGATTATGAAATGAAACCCATTTATTTTATGCTATATGGGTTATTTATGAAATTTTTGATGATGATATATGTGGCTCACATGATAATAAAGGCAAATTTAAGGGTGCGCCCTGATAGCGCTCCAATGCATTGGGTAATGATGTAACCACTAGAGATTACAATTTTCATGATACCTTGGTGAATAACCTTGGTATTTTTCAAATGACACCTTGGGGATGGACCTTGGTGATATGTTCATGATTGTCTATGTTAAATGTTGCAGCCACATCTTCAAGTTATGAAAAATGTTGTTTTTATTATGAAATGCCTCATGATTTCTTTCTCATGCCTTAAAGTTCTTTTCATGTCATTATTGAAGTATATCAAGTTCACATGTAAAATGTTCCTCTTGTTTCCCTTACTGGGCCTTCTGCTCACCCTTTATTTTGATGTGTGTTCCCAGGTTATGAGATGCAGTAATGAACCTAGGATGAACTTGAGGAGACGCCTTTCAAGTGTTTAAGAAGAATGTTTTTTTTTCTTTCATTTATTATGTTCCTAGTTTCCAAGACACTAAACCTTAAAGATCCTCGGTTTTGTAAAATGTAATGAAAGTTTATGTGATAAAAAGGTGGGATGCTATACACACCCTAGGCCCTCACTGCTAATTGGAAACCTATGGCATATGAGGAGGCATGCTTGAGGTCATGTGGCTAACCATCTCGGGGCACCACTTAGTGGATTCTGGGGTAGGACACTAAAAAGTGGTATCATAGAAATTATTTTTTCCTTTTTTCTTAATATTTGAGTATTATATAGAAGACTAGGATTTAATGGAATTTTTAGTGAGATTTTTCTTGGGAGTATCTAACACACATGTAGGGGAAATCCAAATTACTTGGGATATGTTATTGCTGTCATTCGATTATGCATGTTATAGTTGAATTGATTTCACTATAGGGTGACACACATGTTTTGTGAAATTATTATTACTGTTGTTATTATTATTATGTGTTTATTTACTTTGGACCATTTAAATGAGGGAATATTATATCATGCATCATACTAGGAACCATAAGACTTAAAATGTCATGCATTTTCCATGACATATTTATAATTATGTGTGCATTTCCTGTATCATATCTTCTTGTTTTTTCGGACTTTATTGATAAATATATATTGAAATGTGTTAATGAATCCTTTAGTAATAACAAAATTGGATTAAATAAAGTTCATATATCAATATAAAAAGTTTTTTCCTACATATATTGTTGATTACACCTTAATTAGCTAATTATTTCACAGTTAAGCCATGGACCACTGGTTATATGGGCTAAAATATAAGTTGATTTGATTAATGAAATTCAATGGTAATTCATGAAGCAAATACTTATATAAATTTGTAATAATATTAATTCAATTAAATCACTATACACGACCTGTTACATCCTAATACTATACATTCAGGAAATATAGTAGTTACTTGATGTGCCAAATTCAAATTTATAGAGTATGAGCATTTATAAATTTGAAATTTGTGATATGATTAACTAGATTGACATATCAATATATATATAAATAATAATTAACTTTATAAAAGTAAAAAAAGTAAAATGGTTATAGCTAAATGGGGATTCCAATTGAAAAGTAAAGGGTGTTTTCCTTTATACCTTATAATTGAAACTCCAAATACCAAAACCTCTGTTGTGTTCTGTGGGACCTTGACCTTGAAATTACCTTAGTAGTGGGATATTGGATATGTATTTTATGGTCTATCATGATCTCTTTTATCACCAAGATCTGGATTTAGGAGTAGGCTAAGAAGTGTGAATTGTTATAAGAAGACTATATGCATATTCCTTCATGCTTACATTGTTCTTATATTCTACTATTGAATCTTATCTGAGGTGTGCATTTGGAAATTGAAGACCTATGAAATTTCGATGTCCTCATTCCATATGACATGAGGGTGGAAACAATCATGATTCAGAGGTGGTGGGACTTGATCCACTGATATTAATTCCTATAGTACCCCCTGAGGAACCTTATATTGATCTTCCACTAGGCACCGATGCTCATTTATGGGATAACTTCTTCCACTTTATGTAGTCTGTATAGGGTGTTATGTGACCTTACCCTACCATGGAAGAGATAACCTGTGAGTTACAGTAGAATCAACCTCCCATATTCTTGGGGGATGGAAGTCCTCATGCTGCTGATTCATGGAAAGAGTAAATGTACTATATCTTGGAGCATATAGAGATGCCTACAGAGTGGAGGGTCAAGATTGATGCCTACATGCTATGTGATTGTGATAAAAATTGGTGGGATGTCATTACTCGGGCCGATCAACATCAGGTTATGGTCTGAGAGGGATTCCAGATAGCCTTATATGACAACTTCTTCCCCCATATGTTGTGATCAGATTATTCTTGGGAGTTTATTCATATTTAACAAGGCACTATGTTTGGGATAAAATATTCAGATAGTTTCACTAAGCTCCAGTGTTTTGCACCGAAACATACCAATGATGAGCTAAAAACTGTGAGATTTTTTGAGGGTGGGCTTGCATATTCCATTCGACAATAAGTGAATGTTTTTTAGATGACCACCATTATAGAAATAATGAACTAAGACCTCATCATAGAGCATAACCTAAGTGAAGGTGGAAATGTGATCTTGGGTGGTTTAGCTTCTAGGTAGGGAGATGGTTTATCTGGAAGTAGGAAGTGAAATTTTGAGGTGCACGTGGGGGTGGTTCTAGTTAAATGAAACATACCAATTAATATGTGGGGTGTCACCAGTGTAGTAGGATAAGACATAGGGATCCCCAGTGTACGAGGATCCTGATTGAGTGCTGAGCTTGTAGAATGATGAGTCACCTTCAACGCTTCTGCTAAACCATTCCTCCCGCATCTAGTGATAAGGGATCTGTGATGACACCGCTTTTAGGTACCAAATCAGTAAAGCCATGCCAAGATGTGAGATAGTATACTAAAAGACAAATATGTCAAGGAGGTGGCTGTGGATAAGGTAGTCAGACATCAGAGGTTCAGTGCTAGTAGAGTGGACCTGCTTAGGTCAATCAGGTTACATCTTAGGGCTTCTATTTGGGCCACATATATATAGTTTAGCCTGTAGCCAAGGAGAAGAGTCCAGTGATTTCTATAGTACGAGGAACTATTTTGGTAGCCTCTACTTCACTTTCTTCCCTATTTGATATAGGTGCATCACACTCCTTCATATTTGCTGCAATTATGTAAAATTTTGAACTAGTTATAGAGTACATCAATAACATTATGACTCTCAAAACATAGTTAGGTGTCCAATCAGAGGGTATACACCAGTGAAAGGATTTCCCCCTTGAGATAGATGGGTACTAATTCCCATGGAATTTCTTTATCCTTGAGATGACTGATTTCTATGTCATTGTTGGAATGAACCGTCTAGTACTATATTATTTCCATGTTTAGTTCTATCACCGGAGGGTTTCTTTCTAATCACCTAAGGGAATTTTGTATATTCGTAAGGGAGAATGACATATCTAGGTGAGTCAACCTGGACTTGAGCATCATGAGTTGGGTAAGGTGATAACCTAGATGGCTAGTATCTTTATGAGTGATCAGGGAATGTAACTTACAGAATTCCCTCCTATGGTAGATCATTTTGGGGATGTATTCACTGAAGACTTCTCTGATTTACCTCATGTGATAGAGGTAGAGTTCACTATTGAGCTAGTTCCATGAGTGACACCAGTTTCCATTCATCCCTACATGATGACTCCTACTAAGATCTAGAAACTAAATAAATAGTTGTAATATCTAGAGGTAAAGAGTTTTATATAACCCAAAACTTCTCTGTGGGGATCACCCATACTTTTCACCAAGAAGGAGGATAGTACCCTCAAGTTGTGCATGGATTACCAATGACTGAAATAGCTTATGGTTAAGAATCAATATCCATTTCCTCATACAGACAACATATTCAACTAACTATTATGAGAAATAGTTTTCTCTAAGATCAATTTAAGTTCAGGATACCATCAGGTGCATGGGAGACCATCAGAAATACCACATACAAAATTCCTAATTAGGTATGGTTTGTATGAGTATATGGTTATGGTGTTAGTCCTTATAAAATCACAATCCATTTTCATGGACTTGGTGAATCAGGTTTTCCACCCATACCTAGATTCATTTTTGGTAGTTTTTGTTAATAAAATCTTGGTGTATTCTCACACCAGACATAATCATGCCACCCATCATGAGATCATTCTGAATACACTGAGATATCATTAACTATATGTGAATCTCAACAAATGATATTTTTGGATTGATAAGGTTCACTTATTGGGTCACATAATTTCAGATACAGACATATATATTGACCCAGAGAAGGTGAACACTATGGTTTCCTCGGAGCATCCCAAGAATGGATTTGATATACAAAATTTTTTGAGGCTATCTAGTTATTAAAAGAGATTCATTCAGGATTTCTAATGCCTAGTAGAACCTATTATGTGCTTGAATAATAAGTGTGTGAAATTAGAATAGTAAAAATCTTATGAGATAACCTTTAAGGAGTTGAAGGGGAGACTAACTTCAGTGCCAATCTTGATTCCTCCATATCCAAGAAGAATCTCTACTATTTACTGTGATGATTCAAGAATTAGACTAGGAGTAGTTATGATGTAGGGAGATCGAGTCATAGCATATAGTTCCCACTATATGAGACCTCACGAATGGAATTACCTTATACATGACCTCAACTTAACAGCTGTGGTTTATGATTTAAGTTTTTGAAGTCATTATCTATTGGGTGAGTGGTTCATTGTTTACAAAGATCACAAAAGTATCAAATACATATCCACACTGTAAGACTTGAATCTCAGGAAGCATAGATGGGTAGAATACCTATAGTCATTTGAATTTGAGCTTTCTTATACACATGGAAAGGGTAATGTAGTAGCTGATTCCATAAGTTGGAAGACTTAGACATAGGTCGTCTAGGAGGATAGAAGTGAGTGGAAGTTGATGACTTTGTTTTCTGAGATGCACCTAGAGGTTTGGGAATAACATAGGAATACAATTTTAGCAGCTACAGTAGTGTCTTCCTTCATTATAGAGTGGGTGAATATATGAAAATTTTTAGATCCTAAGGGCCTCATCCCAAAGGAGAGTATCTTAGATAGGATCCCACCACCAGTTAGGTCATTGACTAGAATTAAATACTACTTTTCCATCGGTGTGTATGTGTGCCTATTGACATACGAGAAGAGTTGATGTAGGAATCTCATGCCTTTGTGTGGGAATTTCACCTTGGGATTACCAAGATGTATCAATATGTATTTCATCAATAATGGTGGTCAGGTTTGAAGAGGTAGATTTTAGGTTTCATCATGAGGTGTTCCACCTATCAACAGATGAAGGTGGTGCACCAACGACCCACTGGACTTTTATATCCTCTATCCATTCCTAAGTGAAAATGGAATAACACCACTATGGATTTCGTGATGGGATTTCTGATATCCCCACAAGGTAGTGACATGGTATGGGTGATCATTGATAGGTTGAATAAATTCACACACTTTCTACCTATATGATAGAACTTCTCAGTTGATGATCTTGGAAGGATTTATATTCGAGAGATTGTTCACCTTCACAGTGTTCCTCATTATATTATATCGAACAGAGATGCTCAATTTACATCATTATTATGGTAGGGTCTATAGAAGGAACTGGGTTCATAGGTGCTCTTGAGTACAGTGTATCACACTTAGACCGACGGGAAGTCCAAGAGAACAATTTGGGTGTTATAGGACATGATTTGGGAATGTGTTCTTAATTTTGGAGTTTTATAAAAAAAACACATACCTATTGTTGAGTTTCCTACAATAATTACATTTAGGAAACCATTTAGATGGATCTCTATGAGTCCCTTTATGATAAGTTAGGTCGTTCAGATTTGTGCTGGTTAGAGGTAGGTGAGGAAACTTTAATGGGTCCTCATCTAATTTAAGAGACATTAGATTAAGTATAGATGATTCAGAAATGTATAACTACAAATTAGTCTAGACAGAAGTATTATACTAATTTCCATCATCGACCCTTGGATTTTGAGGTGAGACATTGGATCTTACTGCATGTTTTCCCTAGATTAGGCCATAGATTAATTCAGAGATAGGGAAAGTTATCACCTCATTATGTCGGGCCATTTGAGATCACAGAGAGAGTCAAGCGGGTAGCCTATCGGTAGTAGTTACCTCTGAGGTACCATTCCACGCATGACATCTTCCACGTATCACAACTTTAGTGGTATCATGATGACCTATCTCATTTGTTTGACCCCAAGGACATTGAACTAGAGGAATATAAATCCTTTGAGGAGCATTTGATATGTATCATTTATTGGAGCATGAAGGATCTCTGAGGCAGGTCAATTCCACTGGTCTGGTGCTATGGTATCACAACTAGGTATAAGACGAGACTTGGGAGTGGGAGGCCAATGTACATTCTCAGTGGAAAAAACTTTTCTCATATGAAACTTTACCACCTTCAGAAGGTAAACTCAAGGACAAGTTGTTTTAAAGAGGGGTGGTTGTGACATCCTGTATTTTTGGAGAGGTATAGACTCTTATATTAATATTTAAAACCTCTTATTTTATGCTGGTATGGTACTATAATGTCTAAGGAGTGGTCTGGGGGAGTCCAGGGCTCGTTCGAAGCCTAGAGATCTATAATTTAAGGAGGCAGACTGAGATACATGGTTAGCACACAATTAGTGATAACTGTGCGGGAACCTAGTGCATAGTAATAAGCCACACGATTTGTTTGCAACCCTATAAGACAAGATGCATGCCTATGAAGGATTGTAAACATACTTTATTAAACCATTTCACGTGACTTATACATGGTTAGTCAAACCAAGAACCTAGCCAATGTGAGGGATTTCCCTAGGTAGTGAATGGTGCACAGTTTGTCCTACCTACGACCAAACCGTGTAACCCAGTTTTCAGGCGTGAAATTAAATTTTTGAATTGAAATGTTTTAAAATACCTAATATTTATTACTCACTCTTTTCACCCACCCAACAACCCCTATCCCTTGTGTGAAGCTACTACCTCAATCAAATCTAGGATTTTCCATTTCTCCCTCATACGTTCTCTGTTTATTTTGATGTCAGGTGCGTTGGATCCCTCTTGGTAAGCTCTACACTCCTCTTCATTATTTTATTATTATATCTTCTCCTCTGTTGCAATATTTTGGTGAGGGATCATTTTACCCATTTTTAGGTCATTTGATGTTTCTTCTAATAACTCCATTTCTAGATTGATTTAAGGGATGACCCTGGATGAGGAGAGTGATACAAACCTAAGGTAGGTGTTATAGTTTCTTTTCCTCAAGTACAGTAGATTTTATATTATGTTCCCTCATTCCATGCACTGTAATTCTATGAAGATGATTCCAAAATTCTTATTAAATTAATTTAAATGGTTTCTCATGCTTACTATGATCCTAGATAACAATGAATCACATCCTAGGTTGTTTTCTTGGTCATGGGCCACCACTATGGGTGTGACTTTACTTTATATCCATTTTACCTCTACCTTAAATGGTTAAACCATTATTGAGGGGTGTTTTGACTTGCAATAAATACTGTTGGAATTATGAATTGGATTAAGAATTATATTGGTGAGTTAGGCCCTATGATTTATGTTAAACTTGAATTGCTTAAATTAACAACATGGCCAATTTTATTTAAATGTTAAAAGTGAAATTCCTTTCTAAATGGATGAATTATAATATATATTCCATAACTCATATCAAATACAAGATAGATACTTGGATCCTTATGGGATTCCTTGGATGAGATCATCAATCTTTATAATTAAAACTCGTATATGGATTTCATATATGTCGGGATTGATACTAGGTTGGCCTGGGATAGGCTCACCTTGCATTTAACTTACCTCTATATGAGAGATACTAGTTACCTAGTGGAGAAATCTTGGAGAGGATTAGTGGCTATATGGTAATACTAGTTCATGATTGATACTCAGTTCCAAACATGAGATACTAGGGATGGGATTAGAGGGATGATTACACACCATGCTGAGAGTGATACTTGGGATTCCTTTTATGGATAATCTTGGATGGTCTCCTAGGGTATTGAATTTTTATATTTCCCTTAGATAGATACTTGGGATTCCTTATGGATTTCCTTGGATGGGATTAGGGTGATTCTTCTTAAGTTCTAAAGAGGACATTTAAATTAAAAAATAAGAGTGTGTAACTAAAATTCTAGGGACATGTCCGACAATCCAAATCATATGATTTGGGATAATACACCTTTTGATACTTTATTTATAACATCCCTTTTCACCATATCTATACTTTCACAGGTTACCTTATTTCTGAGACATCCAGATTAGGCTGAAGCAGGTAGAATCGGTCGGGTATCCCACAAGGAACCTACACCGATATATTTATTAATTAATTTACTACCTTGATTTTATTATTATTAGAACCGTAGTCATTTTATATGCACTGACTATATTGATTTAGAAACCATTTTTGATGGCCTACTGAGTGTATCATACACCTTGATTGGTCTACTCTTGGTACCCAAGAAAACTTCATTACTATAGGTGTTGATAATGGGAAGCGTTCAAATTTTGATATTTGATTTTTAGTACTAGGATGGAGTACAAGAGTATAGGATTGAACCTATTCTCACGATGCTAGTAGTTATGTATTTTTCCTCTTTTTTATTTTGTTATATCATGTGGTATATCCCTACTCCCCTATATCCCATGTACTTTATTTTGTATAGCTATATCACACGAACATCATCATCATTTTTATATTGACTTTTTATTATGCTTCTACGTGTTTATTATTCTTATATGATTTATCATTATTATTATGCTGCTACTTGTTGTTATCTATTTCCTCTACATATCTATATTGTTTATTGATGTGCTTCACTCTAACTCATAAGGTCATAGTCTCTCCACAGACACACCCTAGGCCCTCACTTCTAGTTGGAAACTTCTAGAATATGGAGAGGCATGATTTAGGTTATGTGATCGACTATCTTAGGGAACTAATTAGTGGCATATGGGGTGATATTCTATAAGTCACACCAAATATCATTTCTTTTGATGAATATAAATTCCATAAAAAGACTATTAAAACATTCTTGAGGAAAATAACCTTTCCACTTTGACAATAAACGTTTTAAAACTAAAAATTATCAAAATATTGTGAAAATATTTTTTATTTAAAAATAAAAATATAAAATTATAAAAGTAATATTCAAATAATATAGGGGTAATGATGGTTTGAAATTATATTCATGCTATACAAGTTAAAAGAAAACATTCATTTCAAATTATTGTAAAAAAAGTCAAAAAGTACCTCATTTAGAAAATGAAATGAAGATTTATTTTAAACCAATTAGTAAAAAGTTAAAAAAATATAAAAAATTATTTAATAAATCATTTTATATTATTAAATACATTATTGAAAATGTTTTTAGGAAGCATAGTCATGGAAGAGAATATATGTTTTACTGAAGAGTTAAAAAATTTGATTTTCTTTTAAAAAAATATTATTTCAATATCTTGAGTACTTAAAGTGAGGAAAATGAAAGAAAAATATGCATTCTCAAGAAATAAATATATTATAATAAAATTAATGAGTTTATTGAGATATATATTATAATATTTCATTATAAAAAACATAATCATAAACAATCTCGATAAATAATGAGATTGTAACCTAAAACTCTTACCTCTTTGGTAACTTTTGAATCATAATAAAAATGAAAGAGATAAAACTACATGGATATTTATTTCCTATAATTTTCATGATAATAATCATAAAATAAATTCATGGGAAGTATATATACAAAATAAAAGAAACAAGTGGTGAATATGGAATGTGTCCCACAAAAAGTGAGATGAAAATCCTTCACCTCAAGTATCAAATTTATTCATATATGTCAAATCATACTATATAAAAAATATAAGATTATTATAAATATATTAAAGAACCATAATAATATATATCATACCATATATTATTTACTTAGAACCTTTTATCACCCACTTATTAACAATTCTTTATTAAAATCACTATTCTGGGTGATAACTACTTCGTTTTTCATATATGCTTTGGTTCAGTAGTTTTGGTCCTTATACTTTTATTATGATTCCATAATATCTAGAATATTAATAATGAAATAAATATCATATATATTTATTATATACATATTTATAGTCATCCATAAAAGTTATATATAGGAATTGAACTACACTGTTCATAGCGATTGTAGGTCGTACGCATGTGTAAACACTGTTTCCATTTTTTTGACGGATGGAATAAAACAAAGGAAAATAATAATTAAAATTTATAGAATAATTTTTATATCATATATATAATATATATTTATTAAATCTATCATTTTTACCATAAATTTCAAATTAAAATGAAAAACATATCTCATTGCTTCATGGAGGTGGCAGTCCACACGTATGCACAAGCAACATTATCATGTTTTAATAGATTGAAAGGTAAGAAATTATATATGATATTATAATTATATAAGTATAATTATATCATAAATATAATATATATGCATTAAATTTATCATTATATCCATCCTTGAGAGGCGGTGATGGAAAACAAATTACATCGGTTCGCGAGGCTGTAGTTCATTGTACATAGGATCAACAGTTTTGTTTCCCATTTGATGGAAGTAGGGATCAATGAAGGTTATGAAATTAACATAATAAATTATAGTTATATGAGATATATTTATTTTATTATAAAATAATTTTTTAATAATATTTTAATGACGTGGAAGAATAAATAAAACAAAAATGCTCGGTTAAGAACGAAATCTCTTCTTCAAACAACCTCTCTATGTTTTCCCTAAAAGCCTTCTTAGGAGAGTTTCTTAATAAAAAGGACTATTGGAAATGGTATGGTAATTAAGGAATGGATTAGGGTATGGAATATATTCACCAAAAGGATTTTTAATTGTGAATACAATAGGAGAGGAGGTTCCCTTTTATAAGTGAGAAAGAGTGATATTTTTGTAAATATCCAAAACTATTCAATAATGGGAAGTCACTCTCAAGACATGTGTCTAAAAAATTGATAAATAATTTATCTTATTAAATATATAGTCAATATAAAACTCCAAAAATAATAAATACACATTTTTTAAACATTTTATTCCTTAGCCTTTAAATTTACTTTTATGATTTTAGTTTTCACCATAGTAAATAGTTTTTTTACATAGGTAATTTTTTTGTTAAGACTAAAAATAAAATGATCCTTATTAAATAATTTGTAAAATTTATTATAAATATTAAATCAAATTTATAAAATAAAATTCCTCTCTGTGTGGAGGATTAATTTAAATACATAGACATGTAATGTGAAAAACCCTATTTTATCATTAATCGTAGTAATTAATTATTTCCATTTTTATTATTTATTATGGAAAAAATTAAGTTGAATTTATTAACTAATATTATTTATGATTATTAAAAACATGGAATCAATTCTCTCAAATTAAATTCATATAATTTAAATAATTTAATTTAAAATTAAACCAGAAAGCGTGATGAAAAAGTGGTTTTCCAAATAAAATGTCTTCATAAGTATAAAACATTTTTATATAAAAATTGAATATAAAATTTATTAAAATTATATAAATTGGATTAATAATAATATAATTGAAATAATTTTACTTTTAAAACCATTTTAAAACAAAATTTAACTTTGTAAACTCTTTAAATGAAAATATATTTTTTTAATAAAAATTGGTATTTCACTATTCATCGAAAAAGTTAATATTTTCATAAAAAAATAAAAATTAAATGTAAGATAATTTTGAAATGTTGATTTAGAAAAATAACTAAATTTATTTTAATCAAAATTTTAAAATTGTGAAGAAAATAATTTTAAAATAAGTGGGAAAAATGCACTGAAACAACTTTATTGAAAAAGTACAATTTTAAGCATACAATTGGATTTATTCTTATCCCACTATTAGAAAAAATATTTGATGAATAATAATTTTTTTAATGAATATATAATATATAAATTTCACTAAAATAATTCAATAATAGTGACTATTTTAATTTATTAAGATAAAAATATATTGCGTTTATAAAAATAGTTTTCCAGAAAAATATTTCTTTTACTTTTAAATGATTTTTATTTTCATTTTTAATCAATTTAATACCATTGAATTTATTTTATAAAAGTGTAAAATATATAATTCATAATTTATTTAATCCTATTCATACCCTCCAATTTTTTGGTTATATTAGAACTATAACATTAAATAATAATATTTTAATAGAATATCAGGATTCATTTAAACTCGGTGTTTCATGTTACATGGGTTATTGAAGAAAATAAATTTATTTGAAAAACATATTTCATAAAATCTTGGGGTGTTACATTATATCCCCATTTAAATTAATTTCTTCCTCCAAATTATATTACTCTAATATAAAAAATTAGGGATACTTATTCCTCATTATATCCGAATGATCTCATGTAGCTTCCTTAAATATGTAGTTTTTTCACAAAACATTCACCAGTTGAGTGCTCTTTTTTTGTAGAACATTATCTCTATGATCTAGAATTTCCCCCGGTTGTTTATTATATGAGAGATTATTCTTCAGTTGTATGACCTATGAGTTCATTACATGTGAAGGATCAGGTATAGATTTCCTCAGGAGAGATACAAGAAACACATCATGAAAATGAGAGAGGTTCGGTGGAAGTGCCAAGCGATATGATAACATCCAAACTTGATTAATAATATTGAAAGGGGAAATATACCTAGGTCATATATTTCCTTTATTTATCAATATCATAACCTTCTTCCATGGTAAAATTATTAGAAAAAACTTATCACCAAATTTAAATTCTAGATTACACCAAAGATCTTCATCATAACTTTTCTGTCGACACTGAGTTTCCTTGATGTGTTGCTGAACAAATCCAACTTTCTTTACCATTTCCTCAGTTATCTTAGGTCATAATAGCTTTCTTTATATAACTTCATCTTAGAACATTATAGTTTTATACGTATTTCTAAAAAGGTATTCATAAGGAGACATCTGAATTCTTTAGTTAAAGAAATTGTTGTAAGAAAACTTGAATAGAGGAAGGTGTTGATCTCAAACACCTTTGAAATCCATAGAAAAACATCTTAGAATATATTATAGGGTTTGAATGGTTCTCTCAGACTGACCATCTATCTGATGATGATGCACAATGATGAAAATCAATAATGTATCAAGGTCTTGCAGAATAATTTTCTAGAATATTGAGGTAAAGCTCAGATCCTAATAAGATAGAATATAATGTGATACTGAAGGACCCTAGGTCACCCTGATGGGGGGGGGGGGGGTTGAATCAAGGTGTCAAATTTTTCTCTCGTTTATTGGATCTTGTTCCCATGTTGGTAGGAAATTAATTAAACCTGTATGATAGATATGTGCAGTAATTAAAATATTCACATATAGAAGGAAAACAAATCACTTTTACTTGGCTCACTACTAAGGTATATGTACAAGGATCATACACCAATAGGTTTCCAGTCATTCCTAATTCTAATAATCTTTACAAGTTATGGATTACAAGGATCAGGTATAATCACTCTGTCCCAGGTACATTTCCTTTACAAAGGTTTAGGGAATCACAGGTGGGGGGGGGGGGTGAATCAGGGTGTCAACTTTTTCTCCCATTTGTTGGATCATGTTCCCACGTTGGTATAAAATTAATTAAACTTGTATGATGGATATGTGCAGTAATTAAAATATTCACATACATAAGGACAACACATCCCATCTTACTTGGTTCACCACTAAGGGCTATGTCCAAGGAGCATACGCCGATAGGTTTCCAGTTGTACCTAATTCCACTAATCTTCAAAAGTTGTGGATTAAAAGGTTTGGGTACAATCACTCTATCCATAGAAAACTTCCTTTACAAAGGTTCATGGATATATCAATACATCCCTTGAAACACTTCCCTCGACTCCCCCTAGCACACTTCCTTGAGAGAAATCAAACTCAATTTATTGACTTGAAGGTCGCTTCAATGGATAGACATGAAAGTCTTTGTCTCTTATTCAGCATGAGAATATTATTTCATCGAGGTCCAGAGTTGATGCTCTTTAACATTCAATATTCTTCTCCGGTGAAAAAATTGGATGTACTATGACTTCTTATTCTTCTTGGAAAGAATCAAAAATTCTTTTGTGATTATTCAAACACTGAAAAACAGCTCAAGAGGCATCATCAGAATCAACTCTTCTTATTCCATGTATGTATGTGAAGATGCATGTGACAATATAGATGTGTTCTTTCTATTCACTTCTTTAGAAACGTTCACCCTCAGATTAGGATGTTTCTCTTCAAAGTATTCTCATATGTATGTGCATGCATAAATGCATGCACTACAACTTCTACTCCCTTGATTGAATCCCCAAAAATGGATATGGTTCCATTAAGCACACAAAAAACTTCATTTCCCCTTATATTTATTTTCTTTTCTTACCACTTGGTTTGGATGTACTTACACCTTATGTATGTACTTCTTTAAATCATGCATAAGAATATATACATGCATTTCCCATCACCATGAACAATCTTCTTTCTCCCTTCCTCTACACACACTTGTTCACTTTGATTTGCTTATATTTATATGTATGTGATCTTATTAAAACATCATTGTGTGAATTTTGGTATGGCATGGTGTTTCTTGTTTTCCTTTTATGCACCATAGGTATAGAGTTATTTTATGCACAAGTGTTCATGTCTCCACCGTGAACCAGGATGATTTGTATCCCCTCCTTGCACAAAGGATGTGTGGGCTTCCTTCACACGTGAAGTTCAGAACTTCTTTGCATACAAAGTGGTAAGTGGTCCTGTTGGTTTACAGGACCCCCTCTTTACAGAACCAAAATGGTACGTGGTACCATTCCTCAATAACCTAGAATGGTTCGCAGAAACTCTCTTCACGATCCTTGAACAGTTTGTGGGTCTCCTACCTTGCATACCGAATCAGTATGTGGTTCCTTGATTTGTGAACCTGTAAGGTATGTGGAACTCCTTCTTTTTGTGGAACCATAGTGGTTCATGATTTTCTCTTCCAGAACCTAGAAAGGTTAGCAGCTCTTTCTTGCCCCTTGCAAACTGTAAGTTCGGAGTGACTCTATTTCTCAAAACAGGATCCCTCAAAACCTCAGGAGCAACAAACTCTTCTTGAATCGGTGGGTCTCTTTCTATAAGTAAAGATTATATCTTTTCCACATCCAAAATTTTCATGATACTCTCTTCAAGATTCTTCCTTTAATAACCGAGATCTTCAGTTCTTTAATATCTTCAAACCCATGTGGAGATATTCTGTATATCTTGGATGTTTCCTTTTTTAAACTCAGGGACTTCTTGCTGATTTTTCATGCATTCAAGATGGCATGTATGAATTTATGAATCCCTTCTTGAATCCACGTGGCCTTGGAAAATTAATTTTCCTCAACTATTCACTCATTCTTCATTTCATTCACATGCATGAAAATGTAATTCCATGCATGTGATCATAACATCCAGATGATCATTATGAGCTTGAAATGATCTCAATTTATGACCAGAGTGGTGAGATTGTTGTTCATCTCGTGAACTGATTCACGGGTGCATGTGGGTGTCTGGAAGTTAAATACAAACTCAGTGGGGGAGATCGGATGAACCTACTTCAATCGTGAACCGCAGATATCCAAGGGATGACTTGGATGTGCGAGATCAATATCATGATTGATCGAATGATAGAACGTGTTTCATTGAGGGATCAATGGTCGAGATTAGTTCCTCATTTTTAAAACCTTATCCCACATCAAAATGCTAGGCGTTCTTTAGCTTCTTTAAATAAAAAGCTGCTCCATCATTTGGCCAGAAATCTCCTCTCCCCCCTCCAGTGCCGCCCCGCACCAGTTCTCTGTGGGCACTCTCTTAGCGCTAACTCTCTGTCTCCTCGGGCGTGCACTTAGCTCCCACTATTCATACCATGGGGCTTATACATGGCCCCCCATGCGCCTCCTGTGGTCTAGCTGGTCTGGCTTCCCTATGGGCATGGTCGACCCCTGTGGTCCCGCATGAGCCTCGGGTTGAGGTTGGCTGGCTGACTAGTGGGATGGCCTTATTTTTTTGGTAAGTCTTTAAAAAATACTTAGTATAAAACTAAGTATGTATTGAAATGCATGGCCACCTTCTATCTCAAAACCCATGAATGACCACCTTGAAATTCCCAGACCCCTCACACCCTCATCTTATCCTTTATTTTAATTCTTCCAAAGAACACTTAGGATCAGTGCATTATGAATGCCATTCTCCATTTCACTTAGAAGGGTTGATTTTTTAATATTGATCAAAATTTTCATCCATTGACACCCATTGAAAAAAAATAAAATATTCATACACAAAGTGGTCCCAAAAATCTACCCCTTTGTGTTTGTTGTCAATACTTCAACGTTCTCTAAAATGAGCACGTCATTGTCAAAATGATCTGATCTCTCCCTTTCACTTTTCAACTTTTATTTCACTTTATCTCCCCCTTATTGACAAGAAATAAAAAGTTTATGGTAGAGAGGGTATCAGTCCATACTTAAGCAATTGTTCCACCAATCATTTCACTCTAAGTCTACTTGAGTAATGTTCGATGTAGAAAACAAGAGGATTTGATCTACACAACAAATATGTCCATTATCCCCTGATCATGACACCTCATTATGATGAGAATTCATATACTTGTCTTTAATTTCCTTTCTTATTTTCTTATGACACTGATTAATTTAGTTACCCCCCCTTTGTAAAATAATTTTTATTTTGAGTAACTGAGGATGAGAGATTGAGAAATGAAATATCTTTTCCAATGACATGATCTTCAGAGAATCTTTAGAGTAATTGAATTGGATACCAAATGAAGTTGATAATAATTAAAATAATAACTTCGGTAGCTTCTTTATGTGTCTCACCCTCAAGGGAACACTTCTTAGGTTCTCCCCTTGAGTGCTTGCTTCAACTTTAATTCCCTATAAAATTAGTAAAATACACAAAGTGTTAAGGTAATAAGGTGGATCCTCCTTGCTTTTTCAATATGAGATGGAAGGCTGAGGTGATTTTCTCCACCAAGATACTCTGTTTTCTCCACTCCGCACACTTTCACATTTGATCATCAGTTCTGACTTTGGTTGTGTGGATCTCAATATTTCTTCCATCTCTTTGTGTGTGAGTCTTCTTTCTTCAAGAGATCTCAAAGCATTGGGATCTCCTTGTGAAAATTTCATCTTCCTAAGGAATTCTTCTTGGGCTTGAATAAATGCACTATAATTCTTAACAGTGTGACCAGACTTGTTGCACCTCACACACATGAATTTTCTATCATCATGTGGAATCTTCTTATTTCCTGTTGCACTAGCGTTAGCCTTTGCATCTCCTTTCACTATCATTATTTCCAAATCTTCAGGCCAGATAACCAATATGTCTCTGGGAACAATGGAAGTAAGTTTGGATTTTCCACATGGACTCATCAGAGTGTCATCATTTTTAGGAATTCTTTTGGATGTACCACTATTCAACTTCTTGGATTTTGAATCCAAGGACTTCTCACCTTTCCTTCTTGGAGACTTTATGGGAGAATTTTCTTTTATAACATTCTTATGATTTCTTCTCAGGGTAGATTATTCTTTCTTAGCTGGATTCTATGATATTTTGTTCTTATCATCTCTGGACATATGTAGAGATAAGCATGCTCCATTCTTGTGACCACTCCCATTGCATACATCACATATGTTGTCAAGAATTCCAAATCTATTTTCAGTATACAGATGCTTCTAGATCTGTTGATGTTGCTTTTTATTCTCTGGTTTTCTCTCTTTGGACAAAGGCTTTCTCTGTGATTTTTCATTTAAATGATTGTACCAGCAATCCAGTGCAAAATGCCTAAATCTGTTGCAGCACCAACACTGACCCACAAATCTTGTCTTCTTGATATCTTATGTATAAGGTTGTTGGGCCTTCTTCTTAATGTGGTGTGCTCTATCTGGGGAATCATGTTCCAGCTTCTTCTTCATATACACCCTAGCCCTGGTGGTAGGTTTCTTCTCCTCACCTTTCCTCATCCATAATTGTTTAGATTTTTACTTCCAACCTACACTTTTAGTAGAAACATATTTAGAAACAACAGTACAAGTTGCTATGAATTGTACCTTCACTTTCTCAGCTTCTAGTGATAGATCAAGGAGTGAATTCATAATATTATTATCACATGTTGGAGGTCTTTTGGATTTATAATCCTCCAGTGAGCATTGATTAGCAACAGACACTGTTTCTTGAGATAGATAATCTAGAGTTGTCATAATCTTCTTATCACATGTTGGAGGTTTTTCAGATTTAGAGTTCTTCAATGAGCATTGAGTACTAGCATCAACTATTTCATTATTTTGTAAAGTCTCAATATGCGTCTTCTCATGATTGGTCAACAGGGCTTCCAATTTTAGACATTCCATATTGAGGATGATCTTTTGATCTTTAATCATGATCATATTCTCATCGCAAACCTTTTTCAATCTTTTAACACCATCTTCATGAAACATGAATTTGGTTTGTAACAACAAGTCAAGTTCCTTGAATTTCATGGAGGTTTCTTCTAATTTTAGAACCTTTAATTCAATGATCTTTTTCATCTCATCTTTAAATGCATGGATATTTTGTTCTAGAGTCTTATTGACTCCCTATTTATATTCAAAGGCTTCAGTTTGTATGGAGAGATTATAACATTCTGAAACTTTATTTTCCAAGACTTCCTCCATATTATCAGCTTATCTCCCCAGGTGGATGATATCATCCTGTATACATTGAAATATTCTACAAATAGTAGCAAATCTTTCTTTAGGAATATCATGTAGATAGGTTCTTAATTTCTCATGATCACCTGAAATTGAGATATAAGTGTCTTCCTTTTCTCTGGTAGAAACCTAAGCTACCTACTCTTTACTTCCCAAGCTTGATATTTCTTCATTATTGAAAGGTAATGGAGAACCAGACACTGTATCTTCTTTGTACATGACAGACTTCTTCAACTACTTCTTCTCTTTCTTTTTCCTATTCAACATGGTCCTGTTGGGTATAGATTTCTGCTCAGAAATAACTGAACTTTCACCAAGAATGCTCTTCATTGTTGACTTAGGAAATAAAACTCAAATCCTCTTATAAATATAATTACTGTAAAGTATCCAACATATATAAACCTTTCCCTATGATACAAATTAAAGTACCCTAGGTCACCCTAAGAGGGGGGGGGGGTGAATCAGGGTGTCAAATTTTTCTCCTGTTTATTGGATCTTATTCCCATTTTGGTAGGAACTTAATTAAACCTGTATGATGGATATGTTTAGTAATTAAAACATTTACATGCAGAAGAACAAAAAATCAATTTTAATTGGTCCACCACTAAGGGATATGTACAAGGATCATACACCGATAGGTTTTGGGTCGTACCTTATTCCAATAATATTCACAAGTTGTGGATTAAAAGGTTTGGGTACAATCACTTTGTCCTAGGCACACTGACTTTAGAAAGGTTTAGGGATAGCTTACTGTGTCCCTTGGACCACTTTCATTGACTCCCCTTAGCACAAAGCCTTGAGAGAAATCAAACACAGTTTATCGACTTGAAGGTCATTTAAATTGATAGGCATGAAAGTCTTTGTCTTTTGTTCATCATGAGAATTTGCTTGCATTGAGGTCCAGAGTTGATGCTCTTTAATGTTCAATATTATTATTTAGTGAAACTACCAGATGTTCTAAGACTTCTTATTCTCCTTGGAAAGAATCACAAATTATTTTGTGATTATTCAAACACTGAAAAACAGCTCACGAGGAATCATCAGAATCAACTCTTCTTACTCCATGTATGCATGTGAAGATGCATGTGAAAATATAGATGTGTTATTACTCTTCAATTGTATAGACACGTTCACCCTCAGATTAGGATGTTTGTCTTCAAAGTATTCTCATATTTCTATGCATGCATAAATTCCTGCACTTCCTCTTCTACTCTCTTGTGTGAATCCCCAAAAATGGATATGGTTCCGTTAAGCACACACACAACTTCCTTTCCCCTTATCTTTCTTTTCTTTTCTTACCACTTGGTTTGGATGTAACTACACCTTATGTATTTACTTCTTCGAATCATGCATAAAAATATATACATGCATTTCCCATCACCATGCACAATCTTCCTTCTCCATTCCTCTACACACACTTGTTCACTTTTATTTGCTTATATTTATATTTATGTGATATTATTCAAACATCAATGTGTGAATTTTGGTATGTCATGGTGTTTCTTGTTTTACTTTTACACACCATAGGTATAAAGTTCTTTTATGCATAAGTGTTCTTATCTCCACCGCGAACTAAGATGATTTGTATCCCCTCCTTGTGAAAATGATGTGTGGGCTTCCTTCCCACACGAAGTGTAGAAATCCTTCATGTACCAAGTGGTACGTGGTTATGTTGGTTTACAGGACCCCCTCTTAGTAGAACTAAAATGGTATGCAGTACCATTTCCTTACGAACCTAGAATGGTTTATGGAAACTCTCTTCACGAACCTAGAACAGTTCGCGAGTCTCCTACCTCGCATACCGAAGCAGTATGCAGTTCCTTGATTTGAGAACCTTTGAGGTATGAGAAAATCTTTATCTTTGTGGAACCAAAGTGGTTCGCAGTTTTCTCTTCATGAACCCAGAAAATTTTGCAGCTCTTACTTGCCCCTTGGAAACTAGATGTTTGGAGTGACTTTGTTTCTCAAAACAGGAGCCCTTGAAACCTTGGGAGCAGCAACCTCTTCTTGAATCAGTTGGTCTCTTTTTATAAGTAAATATTAGATCTTTTTCGTGTCCAAAATCAACATGATACTATCTTCAGGATTCTGCCTTGAATAACTGAGATCTTTAGATCTTTAATATCATCAAACCCGTGTGGAGATATGCTGCATATCTTGAATGTTTCCTTTTTAAAACTTGTGGCCTTCTCGCTGATTGTTAAAGAATTCAAGATGGAATGTATCACTTTTTGAATACCTTCTTGAATCCATGTGGCCTTGGAAACTTATTTTTTCCTTATCCATTCACTTATTCTTCATTTCATTCACATGCATGCTAAGGTAATTGTATGCATGTGATCGTATCATCCATACGATCATTGTGGGCTTGAACTAAGATCAATTGATGACTAGAGTGTTGAGATCGTTTTTCATCTCGAGCACTGGTTCACGGGTGCATGTGGGTGTCTAAAGGTTGAAGAAAACCTCAGTGGGGGAGATCAGATGAACCTTCTTCAATTGAGAACTGCCGAGATCAGAGGGACGACTTGGATGCACGAGATCAATATCCTGATTGATCGAATAATAGACTGTGTGTCATTGAGGGATCAACAGTCTAGATTAGTTTCTTGTTTTTAAAACCTTGTCCCACATCGAAATTCCGCACATTCTTCAGCTTATTTAAATAACAAGTTGTTCCATCATTCGTCCATAAATATCCTCTCCCCCCTCCAGTGCCGCCCCACACCCATTCTCTGCCGGCACGTACTTAGCGCTCAATATTTGTCTCCTCAGGTGCACACCTAGCACCCACTATACATACCCTGGGGCTTATACACGGACCCCATGCGCCTCTGGAGGGTTGGCCGGGCTGGCTTCCCCATGGGTGTGGTTGACCCCTGTGGTCCCGCATGAGCCTCAGGTTGAGGTTGGCTGGCTGGATAGTTGGATGGACTTATTTTTTTGGGTAAGGATTTAAAAAATACTTAGTAGAAAACTAAGTATGAATTTAAATGCATGGTCACCTTTTATCTCAAAACCCATGCATGGACACCTTGCAATTCCAAGCCCCCTCACACCCTCTTCTTCTCCTTTCTTTTACTTCTTCCAAAGAACACTTAGGATCAACGCATTCTGAATGAAATTATCTATTTCAATTAGAAGAGTTTATTTCTTCATGTTGATCAACATTGAAATCCATTGACACCCATTGACAACAAATACAATCTTCATACACAAAGTGGTCCCAACAGATACTCCATGAAACCTTACCACTTCTTTAATATATATTATTGAAATCCAATCTAGATAGAAATATTTTGTAAAATTAATGAGGTGTTATAACTTTGTAAGATGATCAACTACAACCCAAATAACATTGTGTCCTTTATATGTTTCAGGGATTCCAATGACAAAATCAAAGGTAATGTTTTCCTATTTCTATTATGGTATGGGTAATGGTTGTTAGATACCATTAAAATTCTATTTCGTACACTTAACTTTCCAACATACCAAGTATCTAGATACATAATCATAAATATCTCTCTTCTTGTTGTCCCTCCAGAAATATTCTTTTAGATCTCTATATATCTCTTACTTCCATGATGAATAGAGAATAAAGAACTAGGGGCCTCATCCAATAAATCCTTCTTTAAATATACTATGGTAGAAACACATACACAATTCCTAAATCTTATCATTCCATCATAATCAAGGTTAATCTCATGAAAATTTATCACCTTCTTCTTTAGTTCTACATCTTCATTTTTTTCCTCTTTAATATCTATTTAGATAGATGCATGAACACTCATTCGATAAAGATATGATTTATCCCCTACTTCAAGATTTTTATATCCATCCTTTATGAATCCATAAATATTAGATCTTTTGTGATAGTCATCATGGATAATCTATCATGATCTGTTCAACTCAATGCATCAACCACTTTGTTCACTTTCCTAGGGTGGTAATGTATTGAGAATTAATAATCATTAATCAGTTCCAAACATCTTTTTTAGTGCATAGTCAATTTCTTATAAGTTAATATATACTTTAAACTTTTATGATCAGTGTATATATAACACCTTTCTCTATAAATACAATTCCTCTATATCTTTAAGGAAACAATTACCACAACGAACCTTCAATTTTCCTGATGAATAATCTATAACCATATCATTATTGATGATAATTCATCCCAATACCTTCTTCAATGCATCACTGTAGATTAAAAACTGTTCTCCACCACAAGATAATGTAAGCATAGGTGCACTGACTAAGCTTATCTCCAATTCCTTGAAATTTTCTTCACAATTATTTGTCGAAAGAAACTTGAATCCCTTTCAAGTTAACTTGGTGAGTGGATTAGATAGTTAGGATAAATTATTCACAAACCATTAATAATATCTATCCAAACTAAGAAAACTTTGGATATTAGTCACAATGGTTGGTTTAGGACAATGTTCAATAACTTCTGAATTTGATGGATCCATATATATACCCTCTCTTGAGATCATATAACCCAAAAATAAAACCTTTTATAGCCAAAATTCACACTTGATAAATTTTTCATACAAATTCTCCTTCCTCAGGGTCTTCATCAAAATTCTTAAGTGATCTTCATGCTCTTACTTCCACTTTAAATACATAATAAGATCATTTATAAAGACTATCACAAACAAATCATAATAATATATAAAGACTATATTCATTAAATTCATGAAGATAGTGGGGGAATTAGTAAGACCAAATAGAATAACTATATATTCATAGTGTCCATATCTTGTATGGAATGTCGTCTTGGGTATATCCTTCTTCTTGACCCTCAATTGAAGATATATAAAATGAAGGTCAATCTTGGAAAAGTATTTAGCTCCATGTAATTGATCAAACAAGTCATTAATATAGGGTATATGATACTTGTTATTGATTGTAATTTTTTAGTTCCCACTAATAAATATAGAGTCACATAGATCCATATTTCTTCTTAACAATAAGAACAAGTGCACCCAAAGGTAACACACTTTTCCAAATAAATACCTTGTCCAGATTCTCCTAGACTTAATTCTTCAATCCCTTCAACTCAATCAGGTATATTCTATAGGGAGTCTTTGAAATAGGTGTGGCACTAGGTATGAGTTCTATTGAGAAATATAATCCTTTATTTAGTTGAAGAATATGTAACTATTCTAGAAGGACATCAACTAACTCCTACACAACAGTAATATCATTAATTATAAGTTTCTCCCTACCCAAATGAGATAAACACCCTTTTTGAATAGGAATCAAGACCCATACAATGGATGTGATTTACATCAGAAGTTCATATTTATCATCATAGTGATATATGATCATAGGTTGGTTTGGAATGCCAAACATGACTTCCCTTACTCGAAAATTGATGTGGTATTGAAGTAGATAAATCCAATACATTCCTAAGATAACATCAAATTCAAAAATAATGAAAATAATAATATTTTCAAGAATCTAATTCTCATAAACTTCAACCAAATAAGAATCATTTTCTTGATATGTAATAATCATACCATTAGGTGATTTTACTATTAATTTAATATCTAATAGTTAAGGATAAGAATTAATATTCAGAGATACTTTTCGTGATATAAAAGAATTAATATTACTAATCTCAAATAAAGTACTTCAATATTTTATCATACTTTTCTCCACCAAAAATTTATCATTATATCTTTAATCCCTTAGTAAAATTAAAATGGTTAGAATGACTATTAGGAATATTTGATAAAAGTGATCAATAATGAAAAATAATTAATAGGATGCCTAAATCATGACACCTTCTTTTCAATCTATGAAAACATAGGTTTAACCTATGTCATACATTATCATTATCTAATCATATCCTTTATGATGGTTTGTAAAGAGTTTTTTAATTTCCAAAACATATCCACCAAGAGTGTCAAAATAGGTGTATAGTAAGGCCCATCTTCGTACATAAGGTGATGATCAAGTCAAATTCCAATGCTATTTTTTCATATTTATTACCCCTAGGTACAACTATACTAGAACCACATCCACTTCTTGTATCCAGACATAGATTTGTTTCTAGGAAATCTACATAATCTCTTTCTTACCAAAAATTTTGGCTGTTATCCTATACTTAAAATTATCCCCAAGGTTTTCACCAAAGTTTCTTAACCTTAATATCTAAATATTGACTGAAAAATTATTTTATACGAACTATAGAGATCCAGGATTCTCATACATAAATATTATATATTTTTGAATGAATATTCAATACATTTCACAAATAATCACCTAAGAACCATAAAGGTTTAGAGTCATTGGAGACTAGATAAAAAATGTTCTTATATAATGAAATATATTTAAGAAATCACAAAAAATATATTCACATTTAGTGCTCTTCATATACATACCCTACATAAAACCTTTCTTCATAACTTGGGGAAAGGAAACATAAGAAAGGGTGAGATCAGATTCTCTATAATGGTAAACACGAGAAATATCAATCAATGATCATATGAATACATAAGATAAAAATAAGGTTATGAGATCAGAGTATAACTTAAAAAGTTTATACCCAATCTATCATGGACTATATACATGATTCATGGCACAAAACATTATCATTTCGAAATACATGAATCATAAGAGTGATAAATCATCATAAATCATTCATGAACTATAAGTTATTTTCATATAAGTGTGACATCATCATAAGTATAGAAACAGTTTCATATGTCAAGTTTAACTATTGAGACTATAAAATCACAATGTATTAGGCATCAAAACCTATTTCCCATAGTGGACCAAGAACATCGACTTGTTTATCATAAAGTATCAAGCACATAAAATTATTTTCTATAGAAGATCAATAACATCAAATTGTTTCCAATAATTATCTCTTAAGATGTAATAATTTAACCAATTAATAGAGGGATATATAATTATGGGCCCACTCATCACATAATGAAAACCATACATATGTGTGCCATAAATTTATTAAACATTAATCATATAATTATATTATAACCCATGAAAAAAATTAAGTTTCTAAACATCTCATCAATATATCATATCATAACCTATGGAAAATAAATGGGTTTCATAAAAATCTCATAATAATAATAATAATAAAACATATATAGAAAGAATAAGGATGGTACCATTGAATCATATCCCCATTAAAACATAAGAAACACTAAAGGTTATTATTATTGATAAATATAAAATCCATAAAAAAAGATCATTAAAACATTCTTAAGGAAAATATCCTTTCCACATTGAAAAGAACAATTTTAAAACTAAAAATTCATAAGATATTTTGAAGATAATTTTTATTTGAATATAAACTTGGAAAATTATAAATAAATATTCAAATAATTAAGTGTTCATGGAAGTGTGAAATTCTGTTTATGTCATATAAGTTAAAAGAAAGCAGTCCGTTCATATCATTGTAAAAAAAGTAAAAAAGTACCTCATTTGAAAAAAAAGAAGATTAATTTTAAAAAATCAAGAAAAAATTAAAAAAATGGACACAAATTTCTATAATAAATCATTATATAATTTTTTTTATAAAACCAAAACATGGATGATAATAGATTTTCAACTGAATAGATAAATAAAGTTGATTTTCCTAAAAAAAAATTCTTTTGATATATTTAGTACTTAAAGTGAAAAAATGAAAGGAAAAAATTTATTATAAATAAATAAACTTAGGATAATAAAATTCATGAGTTTCTTGTGAGATGGAACATAATATTTCATCATTATAAACTTAATCAAAAATAATCCCGATAAACAATGAGATTGTAATGTAAAACCCTTACCATTTTGGTAAATTTTGAATAGAAATACCCATGAAATAAATAAAATTATATGGATATTTATATCCCATAAATTTTATGATAATAATAATAAAATACATTAATAGTTATTATATACAAAAAAAACAAGTGGTGAATACGGAATGCGTCCCATGGAAATAAAAGTGAGAAAAAATATCTTATCTCAAGTATTGAATTTATTTGTACACGTTCAAACCTCCTATATTATAAATATAGATTTATTATACATATATTATAGAACCAAAATAATATATATCATATCATATATTATTTACTTATAACCTTTTACCACTAGTTTATTAATAATTATCTATTAAAATCACTGTTCCAGGTAATAACTACTTCATTTTTCATGTCTGTTTTGGTTTAGTAGTTTTGGACCTTGTATTTTTTTATGGTTCCATAATATGAATAATTATAACCATTATAAAAATATAATATATATTAATTATATAAATATTAATAGTCATCCAAAAAATTTAGAGATAGGAAAATAAATTACACCATTCATGGAGACGGTAGGCCATACATACGCATTAACGTTGTTTCCATTTTTTTAACAGATGAAAAAAACAAAGGTATTTTTAAATTAAAATTAAAATTAAAATTTTTATATAATAAATGTCATATATATTTATTAAATATATACTTATTACTATCCATTTCAAATTAAAATAAAAAAAATCACTTTGTTTCATAGAGGCAGTAGTCCACACATACGCACAAACGACGTTATCATTTTTCAACAGATTGTAAGGTAAGAATTTAGATGTGATATTATAATTGAATAATTATAATTATTTCATAAATATTATATATATACATTAAATTAATCATTATATCCATCCCTGAGAGTTGATGATGGAAATCGAATTACTTGGTCAGTGAGCCGGTGGTCTCCCGTACACACGATCAACAGTTTCGTTTCCCATTTGATGGAAGAGGGGATGTGTGTATGTTTTTAAATTAAAAAAATAAAATATAAATATATGTAATATAATGATGTTATTATATCATAATATTGAATAATATTTTATGTAGGTGGAAGAAGAATAAAAATTAAAACCCTTGGTTAAGAACAACACCTCTTCTTCGGACAACCTCTTTAGGCTTGCCCCAAAATCCTTCTTAGGAGGGTTTCCTAATAAAAAAAGGACTCAAGGATGTGGTAAGGGAATTATTTAAGGTAATATTAAGGAATATTTTGAAACAAAATTATTTTTAATTATAAAGAAAATAGTAGAGGATGTTACCTTTTATAAGTGCAAACGAGTGTCATTTTAGTAAATACCCAAAACTATTCAATAATGGGAAGTCACTCTCAATAAATGTGCCTAAAAAATTGATAAATAATATATTTTATGTACTATATGTTCAATAAATATCTCTAACACTAAAAAATACAATTTTTTTTAAAAATTTATTCCTTAACCTTTAAGTTTACTTACTTCTACCATTTTAATTTTCACCCTGGTAACTAGTTTTTTTATAAAGGTAATTTATCCATTAATGATAAAAATAAATGATAGTAATTAGATAACTTGGAACCAATAATTATAAATATGAAATCAAATTTATCAAAAAAAATCCTATGTTTGTGTAAAATCAATTTTAACACAGATGCATGTAATGAAAAATACCCCATTTTAACCTTAATAACGATGTTTTTTTTGTTTTTTTAGTATTCATTATGAAAAAAAATTAAGTTGAAATTATTAAATAATAAATATTACAATTATTACAAATATAAAATATAATTTACCAAATTCAATTCATATAATCGGTAGAATTTAATTTAACCCGCAAAGAGGATGAAAAGGCAATTTTCCAAAGAAAAAGTTTTCATATGTATAAAACGTTTTTATATAAAAAGACAATATAAAATTGATTAAAATGATATAAATTTTATTAATAATATAATCGAACTAATTATTATTTTTTAAAACCATTTTTTAAAAAATGAACTTTTTAAATGCTTTAAATGAAAAGACAATTTTAAATAAAAACTAACATTTTTCACTATTCATAAAAAAATTTAATCTTTTCAGAAAATTATCAAACATTCACTATAATATAATTTTGAAATTTTTATTTCAAAAAATAATTTAATTTATTCAAATATATTTTATAAAAGTGTAAAAAAGTATTTTTAAAATAAGTGCGCAAAACATGATGAAACAACTTTTTAAAAAAATACAGTTTTAAGAATAAAACTGGATTTATTCTTATCACATGATTATAAAAAATATTATATGAATTATAAAAATTTAGATTGAATATATAATATATAAATTTAATTTAAATTATTCACTAATAGTTACTAATTTAATTTATTTTGATAAAAGCGCATTGGATGCAAAAAAACAATTTTTTAAGACAAACATTTTTTTTACTTACAAATGATGTTTATTTTCATTTATAACAAATTTATTACCATTTAGTTTTTTTATACAAGTGTAAATCATATAATTTTTATAATTTAGTTAATCCTATTCATACATGCCAATTTTATAATGTAGTTATAACTATCACATTAAATAAAAATATTTTAATAGTATATCAGGATTCGTTTAATCATGGTGATGCGTGTAATGAAAGATATCAAAGAAATTAAATTTATTTGAATTTTTTTTCATAAAATATTGAGATGTTAGAAGGTGATTCTATTATTTTTCTTTTACTTAACACGTCATATTTTCTTGGGTGTTTTAAATTTTTTTATTCAAAATTAGGTATGTTATTTGTGTCTAATGGGTTTAGACAAATATAACGACTAAGATTCTCAAGATATAGTTGATTCTGAATGGGTTCTATTTGATTTTACTCTATTATATATATAAACCTAAAGTATTGTTATCTTATTGACTGATGAATTATTTATTGTAGTTTCCATATAGAATTCCAGTTTCTTACTATTTTTTGAGATTATTTCTGTAGTTTTATGTGTTGGAATATGAGTTTAAGAAGTAAAATTTGTTGGATTTTTCTTTTTTGATTTTTTTTATTAAGTTTAAATATTTTTTTCCTTCTATTGTTTACTTATGACAAATGTATGAATGTATTACACTATGTTTATTTCTTATAAACATATACATGGGGTGTGCGTATATGTATAGAAATGTACATATTAACATGAGAAAATGTGAATTGAGAGATGTATATATATAAATGTATATATATAAATGTATATAATGATAAAATGATATTTTGAAATCTAAATTTTATGTTTGAATATAGTCTCCAAAATTAATTTCAAAGGGGTTTTAATAAGGGTATTTCTAGTTTCAAATATAAGGACCATTTGTAATTTTGTAAAGGAAGATATTTATGTTATTATTATTATTATTTTAAATATTTCTAATGGAGATTATAGAAAATTTAATAAGATGTAATTTAATAATATTTTACATGAAAAATATGTTGTTGATTAGCTTTGTTTATGTGTGTGGTGTAAATTGATTTAAAAGCATGTTTTTGTGTAAATATTGGATTGTTTATCTAATTTTGATAAATTAATTTAATGAATACCAATTTTTTAATTTAGTTAACACACATGTAAAACCCATATATTATTGGATAAGTGATCCTATACTATAGGATGTTCCATCACTACTATAAATGCTAGTAAAGTAGGTGTGGTGTCCCCTCTGTCTAGATATGGAGAAAAAAACCAAAATACACCACAAGAGTGACATAGAACTGCTAGTTTACCTTGGACCTATTGACCTTAGGGGTTGTCAATAATAAATTAATCATTTATTTAGATGTTATTTTTCAAAAAACATGTGATACAACTATTTGGTTTATAAAAAATGAGTTTTGAAATAGAAATCCCATGGATTTGTTTTCCAAAGGTTAAGAAAAAACTATTTTTAATTTAATATATTTCAAACTAGAATTTTTAAACTATTTTGTAAAATAGAATGAATGGGATCATTAGTGAAACCATATTGGGGTTTTTATCTCACACTATATTTACACCACTCAATTTCTATAGACCGAGTGGCTCTTATAGGTACAGGATCCAATTAAAAAAGTGCCTCTTTTTAGACTCTCATTCTAAACTTCTAATGGAGTAGATTACTAAGATATTGGATGTAGAGTTACTTTAGGTTATTTAGAGATCTTTATTTAGGTATGTTAGCTTTATTTCATGCCTTAGAATCTCTATATATGTCAGATTTCAAATATTTTATCCTAATGTTTTTTATATATGTTTTTATGTCTTTTTTATGAGTTTTCTTTAATATTGTTCCTGGTTTTATTTATTTTTATTTCAATGCTCCTTATTTTATTTTTCATGGCCATCCAATATATGGATGTGTTATAATATAATTTTAGTAAAATTCTATTATTAGTTAAATATAATTTATTTAGGTGAAATCATTCCCAATGAGTATAATCTGATGTCCTGGTGCTTGTTGCTAGCCCTTAAGAATCAAAAACACCCCTTAAGACTTACCATAGTTCATTTTAGGATGTCCCTGGACTAGTTCATGACAAAATATTATTTAATACTAGGTTCTTATGATGTCCTAGGATTTTTAGGCACCCTTGATATTTGGGAAGTCTTGTTGATGACATATAGGATCATCAGAAATTGAGAGGTAGGTTATGGGTGGGTTCCTGATCACCACCGCTCATGATGAACCCTGAGTTACAATGGGATTCTCAGATATGAATCTTGATTTTTATCCCCATTTTTCATTCCTTTTGATATATTTTTTGATTTAAATTGATTTAATTTTTAATTTATGTGTATGTTTTATGAGTTTTTTGGGGATATTTTGAATAATTTTAGTATTTTAAGGGTCATTACAAGATTTTCATGATGCGAGGGTGAAAATGAGAGTGGAACTAGAGGCACTAGAAGCTTAAGTGTCTTAAAAAACCATGTTGATCCCATATGTATGGTTACAAGGAACTCTTAGTGGTGTTAATGATGTTGGACCACAATCAATGCAATTGTGTATCCAAGTTACTCAAAACCACAAACTTATTAATTTTTTTCATGGATATACCTAAGATATAAAATTTCCTTAGGTTGTGTGGAATATTATTTTAGATACATTAATTTTTTTTTTTGAAATTTTAGTGTTGTTTGGTGAGTTTTTAATGGGATTTTGAAATGATAACTTGATTTCAAAGTGGTAAAATTTAGTTTTTAAATTAATGAATAATCTCTAAAAATAAAGTGGGCTCAATGTTTAGGAATTTATATATGAATTTGATGGTTAACATAAGAGATTTTAAAATGGTTTTCAAATGATGTTTAAAAATTTTAGACCAAAGTAGAGAGTGTTAAAATGGTATAAAGGAGAACTTCATATTTTTTTATAGTGCCAAATATTTCTTAAGTAGTGTTAATGATCTAAATTTTTGGTAAATTATGTATAATTGAGTTTTATTTTATGTTAGTTTTTATTTGAGTTTGAGTGGTTGTTGATTGATTTTTTTTGTTTTCCCTATTATTTAAAATACCCCCTGAAGAATATCTTGAGTTCCATTAGATTCGATCAATCATTTCCCATGGATTCTTTATTAATAATATTTTGAGTCAAATCATGTTTTATGTGCCTAATTAGACCTATATTTGGTTGTCCTTTATAGATTGTGATACTTTTGGGTTATGTCTTCAACTCATTGGTGTGGTTATGTTTCATGCCGGTTTTATGTGGTGATGGTTTTAGTGAGATCCAATTTTGATTGAATAGATAATACAAAACTTTGGTGTATACTTTAGGTGACTTGGACATTCATTACAATAGATGAGTTCATGATCTATCTAATATTTATTTGACTTTCATTAAGATTTCCATGGTTGGTGATTCGAGTTTGATGACCTAGGCTTCCCTTTATTAAATTTTCATTTTGATAAGGTATGATTTTGGTCTATACGTATTTACATTCTATTATTAGTTATAATAATAGTTAGGAGAGTTTTAGTGGCCTTTGTTTAGGGGGATCATCAGGGTATTCTTTAGGCTATGTAACTATCTGAGAATGGTTCAGTAAAGATTTTGAGGTATACCTTTTTTTACCACATAATTTATCTTTCTTATTCCTTTAGTATTTATAGTTTTATGTATTTATGATACATTGGGTAACTTGGGATATTGTATTTATTTGGAAAATTAGTGATTGTTTTGGTGAAATTATAGATTATATTTTGATTGTAAGTTCTGTTTGACTTCCTTTCAGTTTAAAATTTAGGTGATGATTTTTAGTAATTCCTTTAGAGTATCTTTTTATGATTAATAAAATATTATATGGGGAACCATTAAATGGTGGGGATACCCGCTAGGGGTTTCCATACCATTCCCTTTATAATCAAATTGGTCATCTTTGAGTGTATTTTGGAAATAGATCGGTGTATAGTGGACAAAATTATACTTTTGATGTGGTTTGAAGATCATGCTATAGTTTGTTAATTATTTCTAGATAAAATATCTTATGTTTTATTCCTTAAACATGGTGGATTTTTGGGGATATAAATAATTATGGTGGAGTGAATTTTCACACCCTAACCCTTATTTTATTATTTTATCTATTTATTTTCTTTATTATTCTTGAGGCTTAGGTGTTTTTATTTTAATTTTTTTTTGACTTTTTAAGAATTTATGCATGTTTTATATTTAGTGATAATTACCAGACAACTATTCTGAAAGGGTATAAAAATTAATAGAGCCATTTTTCATGGTTGGAACATGGTTTTCCTAATTGTGTAGGTTACTTGAGTTTCTAATGAAGGGGTGCATAGTTAGCGCATGGTTTAGCCAACCATACAACCAAACTGTGTGACTTACCCAGTGAATTATAAATTTAGAATTATAATTCTTCCCATTTCTTAATTTAACCCAAAAATAATGTCTTATTTACTCCTCATCATATATCACATGGACAAAAACCCTGGGCACTCTCCCCATAATTTTTCTATTTGATTTTAGATGTTTTTTCTATATATTTCAAGAAGATTTCATCTCATTTTAGGGTTTTATCTCCTCCCATTTCACCATCCATTTCTTTCTTATTTTTCTTCTATCTTTCACTATAGGCTAAAAATTAGGTGGGATTTGGTGTTTATTTCGTACATCTTTGGTTTTTTAGAGTGTGTGAAGGTTTCTTTTAGTCTTTATCTTTCCTTTTTTAATGGTTCACATCTTATACACTTAGCCTAGGTAGGTGCTTACATACATCCATGATTTTTATTTTAATTAAAATTGCATGCATGATTGGGTGTTATAAAATAGATTTTGTTCAAAATTACATATGATATTTGAGTTCAATTGGTTTGTAAATAATTTTGTATTCCTAAATAATTGTGTTGGATTTGTTGAAAATAAGGACGATGACCTTGATGACAAGGAAGAATATGATCAAGGCGATGATTGGAGGATTGTTAACAATGATCTTGATTTATTTATGTTGGATTAATGATGATGTATCTTGAAGGTTGTTTTTTTGGATTTATTATCCAAATAAAGATAATTGAGTTTGGAGGAAATTTATAAGTGTGAAGGAATTCTATAAGTAGCCTATATATATTAAAATCATCTTGGATAAAAGTAATAAAGGGCCATTAAAAATCACATGTAAAGTTTTTATGAACTTTCCCAACATGGGAAATAATATTCCATTATCCATGGGTATAGAGAAGGTGAATAAGAATTAAGGTGAGGGAAAGTTAAGGATTATGGCTGTGGTAGAGAAGGAGATTTCCAAAATGGAAAACTAGAAAGCAACATGTAATGTTTGTCCCTATAGTGAAGTTCTAGAGAACCTATACAATATAGTGAAGCCTCAAATATGGTGGAAATTTATTTTAGTGGTCATGACATTCATATAATATATGATGGAGAAACATGGTCCGCTAAAGGTTGACTACACCATGACTTATTCCATGGTGAGTGAAACAAAATGATTTTTTATTCCACACTGTTGGGAAGTCACTATATTTTATATTTTATAATGTATTGATCACCTAAATCTTGAAGTGGCCAAAATAAACAAGAGATAAAGACTATGATGGGGTGGTGGACATGTCATCTTGATAATTTACCTGTGAGCCATGGTAAAGACCGTTATGTTCATGGTGGTTGCAGTATTAAAGGAATTTTTTTTCAGATGTTGAGTGACACTTAAAATTATATCAGAGAATTAAACATGGTCAATATTTCATTGTGATAGGCATGTTGAAGGGTGTGTTAACTTAAAGATATATAAACCATGACGTATTGTCCAAAATCAAGCTGTATTGGTGGGCATGTTGGTTGGAGACACATCAAATATAGAGTATTTGACTCTCATGATGCTTGAATAGATCAGCAATGATTCATACATCACATGTATCAGTTTTAGACCATTATCCAAGCCAAATTTTGGGTTTAATGCAATGTTACTCAAATGAGATTAAATTAATATTTAATTCCATGCTAAAAAGTGAATACAGTAGACCACAAAGATTTTATAGTGGACTACAGTTATGAAGATTATGGAGGAAATCCTAGGTATTTATGGGTGATTTTAATGGACTATAATGACGTTGAAATGTGTCTGATATGTTTGGGAATGATTCTTTATTTTATAATGGATATATTGAAAATAGGATTAATGATTGAGATTTGATCATATTGTATATTCAAACTCAAAGAGAAAGAGATGAGTTACAGATGAGGGGATGGAAGATGGAAGATGGAACTGGAACTTGTTTAAGTCTATACTAAAGAATAAGAAGAAGTAATTTCCATGCAACAACAAAGATAAATGGAGTTACCAATTTATTCTAGAAGAAAAATGCACTGCATTAAGAGAATTTCATAGACTCTAAAGGAGAAACCCAAGTGAACTAAAATAGTGAATATATCCATACATGAGGATGAATTCCAAGAAATTGAAGTTGGTGAAGGGAAATACAAGTCCATAAATTATGTGAAGGTGATCCTATACATGATAGTGAGAATAAATAGGAGAGTTTTAAGGAGTAACCCTTGGTAAGGAGTGTCATCCAAGAAAATTATCATGTCCCTATTTACTTTATACATGCACACAAAAAGAGGGTAAAAGTGGTCATAAAGAATATATGATAAAAATGGGCTGGTCAAGTGACCGAATCAAATTAACATTTAAGAAAAAGATAATAATAAATAACCCTCAATCTCGAGAGGTTAATATCCTTTTAGGGTAGTGAGAGTTAACAGATTTTTTTAATTAGACATGGAATTTCATTTCCTAATTCACCCCCACTTAAAGAAATATAACTCTAATTCCCTATTTGGGTACCAATAATTGGTATCATAGAGATGATTTATTTATCTTGTTTTTGTTATTACTCTAAATTGATCTCAAGTAGCTAAATTATGGAATCTAACATGAAATCTTTTATATTTGATGAAAATAATTTTAAAACAAGTTAAAATGGGTTTATTTCTTATATAGAAGATTCTATGGGAGTTCCACAGGAATTTGTGGAGGAGGGAATTGTTCTACTGAGACATCATAGAGTTATATTTGAAATAGATCAAAGAAACATGGAAATTGATGCCACTGTCAAAAAGTAATTGAAGGGTGATCTTAAATAATACATATATAACAACCCCAACCTCAATAGCCTAGATTTGGTGGTTATTTTATTACAATGAAATATATATAAAGGATCGATCAATTTATTAGTCTTTAAGAACTTGTTATATACATGGTTCCCATATTACATTGGTAATTAAACATATAACATAACAAAATAAAATAAACTACTTTCATGACATTTATTCAAATATTTCATCTTAATAACCTGAGGAAGGAAAAAAAATAAAAGGGAGATCTCAAATAATCAGTAAGGGTTATATATAGTAGAAACACGAATCAATAATAGGAGAAGAATGATGGAGAGGTAAATAACTGAATAACACATTTCATTTAATCAATAGGCTTAGAATGAAAATGCATCCATAAATTTTTCTATAGTGAAAATCTCATGGATACTAATGACTGAATACCAAATGAAGAAAATGATTAATTTTTGGAATTTCTGTATCTTTCACACGAACTAATACCATCAATACCTTTCACAAGATGGTTTATGTATGTCAGTAGAAACCTATCTGATTATTCTTGGAAACAAACAGGAAGGGTTTGTCACATACTATTTTGTCTTATGAGACCTATTGATGAATCAAGGGGCTATCTATAACCGGGCTACACCCAGGTCTTCATGTTTAATGAATTCCCCAAATATCAAAATGATCAATTTAATTCATGAAATTAATATCCCTTATTAACAAAAATCCATATTGGGTAAGAGATACATATTTAACATTATTTCCCATTTAATCAAATAACATTCAAATTAAAAACTGTATCTAAAAAAATGTTATAAAACATAGAAAATAATCAAATCCATGATACAAAAAATATAGATATTTAAGAGAAATATAATTTCAAATAAAAAATGATCTCAAAGGGGTATTAGATACACCATATAAAAATTAATAGGTTCACAATACCAAGTAAGTCTTAATGAAATAGAAATTGAGATGAAGTCCTTTATAAAGATCATATCATTAATCAAATGAATGGATTATATGTATTCACTATAAATCCACAAAGAGAAAGTAGAAATAAAAAAAATAATATAATCAAAATTAATTTTACACATAACCTTATAATAACATAATCAATGAAATAGAAGTATAACCCAATGAATATAAATTGAGTTCATAAATCCCTTATTACTTTGTAATCAGTCGAAGTGTATGACCCATAAATGTAATAATTATCAAATGAAAAATTGAATAACATGAATATAAATATATTAATTATATAATATATCAAATGGAATTATTTAAACCACACACAAGGAATAAGGGTTGAATAATGAATATATCTTATAGAAGTAAAAGTAAGATGAGAAAAACCTTACCTTATATCTGAAAGCATTCTATACTTATATTTAATGTCACGAATAATAAAATTAGATTAATTAATTACTAAATTAATAACCTTCTTATTCATGTATTTTATTTACTATAATTTTATTTATTTCATTTATGGACTCTTTGATGATTTATAAGATTCATTTTTGTCATTCTGATAGTGTTCATTTTTTTGGTTTTCATGATCAGCTCGCTTGTATACAAGTATGGATGTTCATGTAAAACAGAAATAATTATACAGAATTGAAATTAAATGTCATGAATTAAATTAAATAAGTTTAAATTTTCTTATATATCATTTGGTTATATGGTATTCGAATGATTCGTTACATAAAATTTTAATGAAAATGATTTAATTTATTTTGGTGTTTTTTATGAACATCACAAACTTATATAATTTTATTTAATATGATGATTATATATTGGTTATAGAACATTATATAAATTATAATATGTATAAAAAAATATTATTTAACCATAATAATGGTTTTATGACCAGACTTGAAAGTGGTAATGGAAAATGAAAACTCATCATCAATGGTGGTGGTAAATCGACACATCACAGATGATGTTTTCATTTTTTAAAATAAAAGGGAGAGGGGAAGGGGGTTGATGATGGATATTTCATTAACATAATAACATTAATATATATATAATATATTGGATTTATCATTCATGCTTGTATATATGCATTAAGGATAGGATAATAAAATAATATAAATTAAAAGAAATCAAAAGAAATTAAAATAGAATGAAAAAGGATTTTACCTCTTGAATTTTTTCTCCTTGAGAACCTCCTTTATACACTTGTCTTTGGTATTTTGTTGGGACCAGAAGATATTAAACATGGGAATAGGTTTGGTATAGTAATTGGGTAGAATATAAGCAATATCCAAATCTTATAAGGTGTGAGGAGAAAATGTGGTGAGGGGTGGTATTTATAGTAATGGAGAGGGGTGTTTTTTGATTATTTTATTCATTTGTTTATTATTTTGGATCAAGAATATCAATAGTGATGATTATTGTGACCAAGTACAGTAACTATTTCATGTTATTTTGAAATGATAGTGCTTACATAAGCCATACAAAATTTATGAGTCAATAATTCATGTATTTAGATAATACTGTAAATTATTGTATTTCGCTATTCACAAAAATTCCAACTATTTTAGAAAAATCCCTAAAAATTAATCCTAACCATTTTTTGACATGTTAATTTAAAAAATGTACTATTTTTTTAAAAATAATTTTCTAAATTTAATTTTTAAATAAAATAATCATTTATTTGAAAAATTCTGATTTTAAAATTATAACTAATTTTATGACACTTTGAAAAATTAATTATGGTGTCATAAAATTATATTATAATTATAATAAAGTAAAATATTCATTTATGAATCTATTTTATGATAATATATTTTGTTTTAAATAATTATAATAATTTTAAAATTGTAAATAAACATTTACGTTTCACAAAAAAACACTCAATTTATCATTTTTAAAACATTCATTTACTTATTCCATGTTATAAATATATAATATTTTCATTTATGAGATACTTAAATTTTATTTATAATTACATAGGTGAGTTTATTATTCTAATGTCAACATTACTATTCCTTATAGTCACATTAATTTTTAATAGTACGGTTTATTTATGCTTGGTGTAAGCTATTGAATAAATTGAATTTATTTTAGAAGATAAATACCATAAAATATTGAGGCGTTGTATTCTTCCCTCCTTTAGAAATTTCATCCTCAAAAGTTTTCATGATTAGTTCCTTCTATACAGTCAAGGGTAGTTTTTTTCATAACATCTCCAGGTTCCCATCTTGCTTCTTCCATTTTATTTTTTTCTAAAGAAATTTTACCACTTGAGTCATCCAATTTCTTAATACTTTCTCTCTTATGTTAAGAATCTCGATAGGCTCTTCATAATTGGAAAATTCAGGTTCCTATTATATTTCTACGAAGTTGAGTACATGTGTTGGTTTATCATGTACTTCTTTAACAATGATATGTGGAACACATGATGAACTTTGGAGAGACTTGGTGGAATTTTAATTTGGTAAACTACAAATACAATTTTTTCTATAATTTAAAATTGTTCGATGTACCTAGGGATCCGTTTCTATTTCTTTCCAAAACTTATGACACCCTTCTATGGATATACTTTCAGAAAGACATGATCACCCCCACGAAATTCCAAATCCTTTCTCCGATTGTCACCATAACTCTTTTTTCTACTTTGAGCTACTTTAATATGAGCCTGAATAGTCATTACTTTTATCGTTGTCTCTTCAATAAGTTCTAGGGCTAAAATTTTCCCCTCACAAACTTCATCCCAACCGTATGTAGTATGAAATCTCTTTCCATATAATTCTTTATATGGAACCATTTGAATATTTTAATTGAAACTATTATTGTAGGAAAACTCTACCAATGGTAAATAATGATCCCCCATACATTGAAAGTCAAATGAACATGATATCATCATGTATTCTAATTTTTGAATAGTCCTTTCATACTATCCATCTATTTGAGGGTGATAAGAAGTACTCAAATGATGCTTAGTATCCAAATCCTTATGAAGAATCTTCCAGAATTTTGATGTAAAATAAGGATCTCTATTAAACACAATCGATAGTGGTGCACTATGAAGCATTAAAAATTCATTAATATAAAGTCTTTGTTGGTTCTCAAGAGGTAAATCTTATCTTATAAAAATAAAATGTGTCAATTTTTTAAGATGATCATCAATAACCTATATTGAACCATTCCTTCTAGGTTTACTTAGTAGTCCTATGACAAAGTCCATCGTAATGTCATCCCACTTCCACACAGGAATAGGTAGAGGTTGCATGGATCCCATATGATTTTGTCTCTCAGCCTTCACTTATTAACAAACTATACATATTGAAACATAGTTATAAATTTCCCACTTCATATTATCCCAGCAAAAATGTTCCATTATATCTCTATATATATTGGTACTACCAGGGTGTATAGAGAAATTTGAGCTACGAGTATCATCTAATTATTCCATTTTTAGCTTAGGTATTGATGGAACATATAACCTCTTTCCAAATTTTAGAATTTTGTCCTCATACATGATCTTCCAAACTTTTATCCTTAATTACTTTAACTTTAATTCGAAAATTATCGTCATCATATTGAGATATATTTATTTTCTCCAGTAAATATGGTTTTACAATCATTTAAAAAAGGAGTGCTTTTTCCCCTTACATAATAATTCCCACACCTATCTTTACCAAATCCATGAATATAAGATATTTTTCAACCCTCATTTAGTTTAAAAATCCATTATCTTTCCTACTTAATGTATCTTTTACCTTATTTTCTTTTCTTGGGTGGTAGTGTATTGAATAATCACAATATTTGAGTAACTTAATCCATTGTCTTTTCCTCATGTTGAGTTATTTATATGTAAGGATGTATTTCAAACTCTTATGATCTGTATATATCTCACATCTTTCACCATAGAGATAGTGTCTCCATATCATTAGAGAAAATATTATGGATGATAACTCAAGATCATGAGTTGGATAATTTTGTTCATTATCTTAATCTTACTTGATGAGTATGAAATAACATTATTATTTTTCAAAAGGACACAACCTAGTCCTTTATTTCATGCATCAATGTATATCACAAACCCATCATTTCATGACGGTAGAGTCAAAATCAGATCATTGACTAATCTTATCTTCAATTCTTCAAAACATTATTCAGATTATTTTGTCCATGAAAACTTAACCCCTTTACATGTGAGCTTGGTTAACGGGTTAGATAATCTGGAAAAATCCTGAATGAAACGCCGATAGTAACCTACTAAAACCAATGAAACTACATACTTTAGTTATGTTCGTTGGTATAATCCTTTCTTGGATTGCCTTTTTCTTCGTAGGATCAACTGATATTCCATCCTTAGAGACAATATGGACATGAAAAGAAATTTACTGAAGCTAGAATTCACACTTTAAAAATTTACCATATAAATTTTTCCTTTTGAGATTCATAATAATTATCCATAAGTGATTCTCAAAGTCTTTATAGCTTTTAGAATACACCATAATATTATCAATGAATACTAAAAAAAAATCCCCAAGATATTCCCTAAATACTCTATTCATTAGATCCATTAAAACAAAGGGTGAACTAGTCAATCCAAATGGAATTACTGTAAACTCATAATATACATACCTCATCTGAAAAGATTCCTTTGGAATATCTTCCTTATTTACTCACAACTGATGAAACCTAGAACAAAGGTGAATCTTCGAAAAATATTGAGCTCTATGAAGTTGGTCAAATAAATCATTAATGTGAGGTAAAAAATGATTTTTATTTATTTTAATAGCATTGATTTCTCTATAGTTAATGCACAACCTCAAGGATCTATCTTTTTTCTTTAAAAATAGAATAGGGTCTCCACATGGGGAAACACTATGGAAAATAAATCCCTTATTACTGAAATCCTGTAGTTTTTTCTTTAGCTCCACTAATTCCATAGTGAACATTCTATAAGAAGTATTTTATATTGGTCTTGTATCAGGGATTAAATCAATGGTAAACTCAACTTCATGATCTAAAGGGTTTCTAGGTAATTCCTCTAGAAATACATCAATGTATTCATATACAATTGGTACATCCTCAATTTGATGATTATTTTTTATCATTCATATATATATTTTCCCTCTCTAAGAATTTCATTCAGTAGAGCTACTGGGGGTGGATAAATATAAGAGCCAGATGATGAATTTTATGCTCTAAGATAAGGAATTATATATCTTCCTCACAAATTGTAATTTCTTATATATTTCACTTTTTGATTTAATAATGTATTTTTTAGTCAAAAATACTAATGAAATAGCGTGATGATCTAGATTGGCTAAATTTGAAGATAGGATTAATGTGTCTACCACCACATCATTGGGTACTTTTAATTTAGCAATAATGATCACATAAGATTGATCATATCCCCTTGTCCTCTTCTGTGGTAGATTCCCTTGGCACTTGGGAAATTGTCTTGAATAATGACCCATTTAATTATAGTTGAAGCTTTGAACATCATTTATTTTTTTCTTTTACTTTCATTCACTAGATTGATGAACCTTTTCTCTATTCTTATAACAAACTCCCATGCCTTTCAATAATTTCCCAAGATGATTCTTTCCAAAATTTTCTCATAATATAAATTACTTCATTCCCATATTCTTCTCTGACACTTCAAATTTTCCATGGATATCATAAATCCTCTTATTTTATTGATTTCTCTTTAAAATACCAGATCTAGAAAATTGATTCTTCGTTTTGATGGAACTTAATACAATTTCATCATATGATGAAATTTTTTGAGATTAGAGTTCCCTTCTAAGACTTGGATTAATACCTTCAAATAAATGATCATTTTTTTTCTAAATATCATATATAATCTGTAGCATACATGGTTAGTCTTGTGAAGGTATCCTCATACTATACAAAACTCTCTCCTTAATTTTTATTTAAGTTATGGATTTTTCACTTCATTTTAGTTCATTTATCATGAGGGAAATATTTCTCAAAGAATGTTTCTTTAAATATTATCCATTCTATGTCTTCTATTTCATCTTCTTTCTTAGTAATCAAGATCAATGAACACCATTTATCAACATCTCCCTTGAGACAATATACTTCTAGTAAAACCTTTTCATTTTTATTGCATCCCAAGACCAAAAATATATTTTTTAGGGAATTGATCCATTGATCATCCACCACTGGATTATTATTCCCAATAATATATGGGGGCTTCTGCCACATGAAATGATTTAATAGACGTGTAGTATGGTTATTTTTCATAACTTGAGTAAGTTGGACTAATATGCTCATGATCTTCTCAGCTCTAAAATTTACTATGTTGACTTTCTTAGTGGGGAAATCCCTACATTATCCATGATTATTGATTCCCTTACTTCCATTAGGAATCATAATTAAATAATGTAACACACTAAGTTAACTCATAATAATCATGATTATTGATCCACAAATTCATTATAAGGAATTATAATAATTCTCATGTTAATTTATCATCTAGTTCTCAAGATTTCTACTAAACCTCCTGTAATACCAACTGTAACAACCCCAACCCTAGTAGCCCAGAGTTGGTGGTTATTTTATTATAATGGAATATATATAAAGGATTGATCAATTTAGTTGTCTTGAAGAACTAGATACATACATGGTTCCCTTATTACATTGGTAATTAAACAAAGAAAACATTAAATAAAAATAAATTGCTTCCTTAAAACTTATTCAATGATTTCATCTTAATAACCCGAGGAAGGAAAAAATAAAAGGGTGAGATCAAATAATCAATAATGGTTATGTATAACATAAACATGAATCAATAATAGGTGAAGCATAATCAATAAAGAATAATCAAAATGATAAGATAAATAACTAAATAAAACATTCCATTTAATCAATAGAATGAGAATGTAAATGCATCCACATATTTTTTCATAGTAAGAATATCATGTCTCTGGGTGGTAAAGTCCAAGTGGGAGGATGGGGGATGCCTCGAGCTGGTGGTTTTCTGGTGTAGGTGAGCATGGTCTAGAGAGGAAAGGTAGGGCCATCACTCTAGTGGTAGGGTGTTGAACTATTTGGAAAGCACAGAATGAAGCATGTTACAAGAACTCCTCAGACACTCATGTTAGCATTAGCGTCAAAATGAATAATACGTTCCTAGACTTAGTTAGCTTATGTGTAGATTGTCATGGTACCCATTTGCTTAGATTTCTTATCCCATGTGTGGTATCTCATGAGGGGAGGTTGGTTCATGGTCATTGGGTATGTTGGAACCCCCTATGTGGAGGGCTCAAACTCAACATGGACAGATCTCTTCCAGGGGGATATGAGAGGAGATGTCATTATAAGAGACCAGAGGGGGTCCATTGTGATGGATTTTTCGGCCTTTTATGGATGAGGTGAGGTTCTATAGGTCGAGGATAAGGTGATGGTCACAGATCTAACGGTATGTGAACAAAGGAATATAGCTTTGGATATGGTATATATTGATTCTTTGATTCTTTATAAATCTATATATAGAAGTGGAAGTATCCCTTGGAGCATAGCTTATCTTATCCGTAAGTGCAAGAAGATCTTGAGAACCCATATAGGGATCTCCCACACTTGGGGTGAGGGGAGTAAAGTTATGGATTTCTTGTCTTCCCAGGCTTCACCAATCCATAATGTTTCCCTCTTTCTTAATTTAGGACCCTTCTATCCTGATGGCATCAACATTGTTATTAACGATGCTTTGGGCCTTCACTACTTTCGTCCTACTTAATGTATCATGCTTTGTTGTATGTCTATTTAAGCAATAAAAAGGATAATTTTCAGGCAGGTATATCTATAACATGAATCAATATCTTCAAGACCTTTCAAAATATAGTTTAAGTATGTGGGTAGAAACCTGTTTGATTCTTCTTGGAAATAAATATGAATGGTTTGTCACTGAATTTTTTGTCTCATGAGACCTGTCGATGAATCTAAGTGCTATCTATAACTGGTCCCACCCATGTATTAATGTCCAAAGCATTCCTAAAATATCAAAATGATTGATTTAATTCATTAAATCAATTTTCCTTATCAATGAATATCCATGTTGACATTAAACATAAACACCATATGTAAAACAAATGGTATAAAACTTAGAAAATAATCATATCCATGATATAATAAATATGGATATATAAGTTAAATATAATGTAAAATTAAAAATGATCTCAAAGGGGTAGTGGATACAGTGCATACAAATTATTAGGTGCCCAATACCAAGTATGTCTCAATGAAATGGAAATTGAGATGAAGTAGCTTACAAGGATCATATCATTAATCAAATGAATGGATTATGTGTATTCAATATAAATACATATAAAAAGTGGAAATAAAACATAATATAATGAATATTAATTTTTCACATAACCTAAGAATTACATGATAAATGAAATATAATTTTAACCCAATGAATAAAAATTAAGTTAAGAAATCCCTTACCACTTTGTGATCAGTCAAACCGTATTCCCCGTAAATGTAATAATTATCAAATGAAACATTTAATACCATGATTATAAATAGATTCATAATATTATATATAAAATTTAAGTATTTACACTACACATAAGGGATAAGGTATTAATAAGGAATATATCTCATAGAAGTAAAAGTGAGATAAGAAAACACCAACCTTATGTCTGAAAGATTTATTCACTTGTATTTAATGTCCTAGATAATAAAAATAGATTCATTAGTTACTTAATTCATAACCTTTTCTACATGTATTTGATTTATTATAATTTTATTAAGTTAATTTATGGAATTTTTGATGAGTTATAATATTTAATTTTATGGTTTTAGGGGTTTTCGTTTTCTTGGTTTTCATGATTGGTTTGCTTGTATACAAGTATGAAAGTTAATGTAAAATGAGAAAAATTCTCCAGAATTAAAATTATATTTAATTAATGAACTTAAATAATTTTAAATGATATTATACATAATTTGGTTATATGGTATGAGGACTATTCATTAGATAAAATGTTAATGAAAATGATTTAATTTATTTTCGTGGTCTTTATGACCTTCACAAACTTATATCATTTTATTGAATATCATGTTTATATATTGGTTCCAGAATAGTATATAACTTATAATATGTATAATAAAATCATATTTAACCATAATAATTGTTTTATAGCCATCCTTGAAGGTGGTAATGTAAAAGGAAAAACGCATCATCCATGATAGCAATAAATTGACACATCAGGGATGATGTTTTCTTTTTTAGAATAAAAGGGAGAGGAGAAGGGGTTTGATGATGGATATTCCATTAACATAATAAAATTATAATATATATATATATATATATATATATATATATATAAGATAATGGAGTTATCATGAATTTTTTGTATATTGGAGGTAAGGAGATGATAAGAAAAGGAAATAAATTAAAAAAATTAAAATAAATTAAAAGAGAATGAAAGAGGATTTTACCTCTTGAATTTATTCTCCTTGAGAACCGCTTTATGGCAATTGATTTTGGTATTTTTTTTGAGAATAGAAGATATTGGATATGGGGAAGAAGTACAGGAGAGGAATTGGGAAGAATATAATCAAGCTACAAATCATAGAAGGTGTGAGGAGAAGATGTGGTTAGGGGTGGTATTTATAGTGGAAGAGAGAGGTGTTTTTTTGATTATTTTATTCATTTATTTATTATTTTGGATCAAAAATATAAATAGTGAAGATTTTTGTGAACAAGTATAGTAAATAGTTCATATGAGTTCAAACTAATGGTGCTTACATCATCTATACATCATCCACGACTCAATAGTTCATATATCTAGCCAATACCATAAATTACCATTTTCACCATTAAAAAAAATAAATTATTTTAGAAAAGTCACAAAAATTAACCCTAAACATTTTTTGATTTTTAGATTTAAAATATGGACTCAATTTTGGAAAATAACTTTCTAAATATTATAAATTAAATTTTTAATTAATATCATCATTTATTTGAAAAATACTAATTTTAAAATTATAATTGATTTTATGACACTTTGAAAAATTAATCATGGTATTATAAAATTATATTATAATTATAATAAAAAAAATATTGATTTATGAATCTATTTTATGAAGATAATTTTTCTTTTAAATCACTATATTAGTTATAAAATTGTAAATAAACATTTATGTTTCACAAAAATACAAACACTTAATTTATCATTTTTAAAACATTTATTTACTTATTCCATGATATAAATATATCAAATTTTCATTTATGAGATACCTAAATTTTATTTGTACTTATATAGGAGGGGTTATTATTCTAATGGAAACATTATTATTCTTAACTATCACATTAATATTTAGTAGTATGGTTCGTTTAAGTTCTTTGTAAGCTATCGAATAAATTGAATTTATTTAAGAAGATACATAACATAAAATATTGGGGTGTTATAAAATTTATAAGAAGGTTTCACATGGAAAGTTATACAAAGATATGTGGATAAAATTGGATGAACTATAGGAAAAATATGGTGAAGAGTGATTCATATCCAAAAGTAAGAAGAAGAATAAGGATATCAGAAGAATGAATTCTTCCACTAAGGTGAATTTTTTGAATCTAATGTCATGTATGATTCTAACAATAGTTTGAAGAAATTATGTGGAATTTTAGACTCTATTTTAGAGCTAAAGAGAAGATGTAATGAATAAGTGGAAACAATATCATGTTTCCAATCAAATATATGTTCATTCAATGATAAAGAGGAGATCTCAATTATACAAGAGAAGTCAGAACAATGGGAAGTCATGCATGAAGTTTATTTTGAGATGATTGAAGATATTTCATTAGATAATAAGAGGAAAAGAGAGAAGAAGTGTCCATGAATTTTACAACAACCTAGCTTTTCTAAAAGGTATGAATCATTTTTTAGTTTGAATCCTTTGTCTAATCTTGTTAAACATTCCCTATAGACTATGGAAAGTTTCAGAAGAATACAAGGTTTTTTCGGAGCCTGGAGTTCTTAAAAATACACAAACAGAGTGGGAAACATAGTTTGTGCATGGTTAGTACTAACTGTGTAGTATAAATATGTGGGGAATTCAGTGGTCTGAATGAGGCCACACAGTTCATCTATAACCGTGTGAGTTAAGGTGTTTTCCTATGAAAAAAAGTCGGACATCTTAGCAATGTGTTTCTTACAATTTTCACACTTTTAGGAAAACCATGCTCCTATCTTGTGCATGGTTTCTCCTCAGGTAGTGGTGTGGCACACTGTTGGTGCATGGTTTGGCCAACCATTGGGCCAAATCATGTGAATCTTACTAGAAGGGTGATTTTACTATTTTAACCTTAATTAACTTAATATCTAAACACTTATTTCTCCCATCTCATTTCCAATGGACCACTCCTCCTCTCACTCTAGAAGTCTCTTCCTCCTCATTTTCTAGGGATCAAGGTAAGCCATCATTTTAACTCCAAATCAAATGCCATTAGTAGTGTTGGATCCACATCAGTAAGATATCAAATCAACTCAATTCCTTTCATAGTTTCTCTTCTCATATATTGTGCAATTTTGGTGTGAGATCATTCATCCTATTTTTTGGGTGTCATACTATTCTTCTGATTTCTTATGTTATAATTCAAATATGAAGCTGATATTGGATGAGGAGTCATATATGGACTCAAGGTAGGTGGTCTAGTTGTTTTTCCTAAAAGTTATGATGTTTCCATTGCTTCACCATTCTTCTGCACACTGACCATTGTCACAAGTTGCCTAAAATATGTTCTTTACTTTATAAATATATACTTATTTTAATACTCTCATAGACTCTTGCTAAATATTTTGAGGATGTCAAACTCAATCATAGCCACCCCTTTGGGCGTGCTGGCTTAAGTTTCCCCTTTAATTTAATCATTCCATGAACCAAAACACTATCTAAGTGCTGGATTAGCTAGAAAATAGTTTTTCCTTTCTTAATTAATTAAATGGATTAATTATAATGATTTGTAATGGGTTTCAAGGCCATGAAAAATTATGCATGATTTTATTTAAATTGATTATATGAACTGTGATGCCTTGTCTGTATTGGGTCTTGATGACTATGATACATATAATTCGAGCCCTTAGTTATTTTTTTATTATTATTATGGAATTTATATTGGTTTGTAAATGATGGTTATGGGACTTGTTGGGCATGGCATTTCACTCTCTCTTACATTAGGTGTTGGGCATGATAGCTCACATTGTGACACTTTTATTTGGATAATGGCCATGAAAAACTACATTCATCTATATCGGGTGTTGGGAATGATGTCTCAACCCACCTATATAGAGAGATGAACATGAAATCTCACATTTTTCATGAGATTCAGGGAATTCACCCTTTACTAGAGCTATAACTCATTGGACAAGCATGGACGTTTGAGTTACACCCTGAGTCCAGCTAGCACCTAGTATCCATGTATATGCCTACTTATGTTCGCACATATTTAGAGAATATACTTGTATACAGTATATAAATATATATATATATATATATATTATTACTTATATATATGGTACTTGGATCATACATATTACATCTTACGCCAAAGAAGGTAGAGTCTACCAGGTGTCCTAATGGAACCTGAGTTGACTGGTACTTATTTATTTATCATTATTATTATTTTCTTACCTATACACTATTAGTGCCATTTACACTAGGTGGATCATTTCTAAACACTATTTTTGGTGGCCTAATTAATTTATCTTACACCCTACTTGGTCTACCTTTGGTACCTGAGTAAACTTCATGTCTATCGAAATAGATAAGGATAAGCACCCCGCTATAGATTTTGGATTTATTTTTCTTATAGTTTGAATCATGGGAGAAGAGGATTGAGCGTATGCTTGTGATTCTAGAGGATCATTGTTTTATATTTTTTTTATTTTTTAAATCATGTTGTATATGAATGTTCCCTGTATTCCTTGTTTCCTTTTTTTTAATATCATCATTTCATGACATCATCATGAATATTAATCAGCCTTTGGGATTTTGATTCTTATTTTAGATGTTAGTTATTTATGCTTCCATAGTTTATTATTGTATTGTTTCCACTACACCATCTATTTATTATTTCTTATTATATTTTATATTTATGTATCTTATCCATTTTTTTACTCTTATATGGGGGTATAGTCTCCACAATGTATCACCTTAGACCCTCACTGTTAGTCGGTAGCCTCTGGCATATGGGGAAGCACGCTTGAGGCCATGTGACCCATTGTCTCAGGGCACCTGTTAACTATATCCCTGTTTTGGTATAATCATTTTTTCCATTTTCAAAAGCCGATTTATGGGTTCTCAGTATTAGAGGTGTTTCTTTTCTTTAATTACTATTTTGAGACTATAGTTAGGTATTATGAAGGAATCAGAATTTGGCAGTGAACAGTGTCAGGGAGTAACTAACCCACGTATAGAAAAATCTAAATTTCCCAAAGTGAAAATTTCCATTTTATGGATTTTTTCTATTATAATTTATTTGATTTAACTTTTTGGTGACACAATTGAATTGTGATGTTATTATTGATATGATTTAGGATCTGTTTTACCATTTCCTGATGATATGAGGGTATATATATCATGCATCATTTTAGACACCTATTAGGATTCACATTCCATGCATTGTGCCATGCCATATAGGATTCATTGCTTGGATTTATGACCTTGTGATATGTGCCTTGTGTGATATATTTATTATCCTACTAGTGTTCTTATAGGGAATTGAGAAACCTAGTTGGTACTTAGAGTGCCTTCCACAATCTAAACAATGTTTTCCTGGTTAGGCTACAAAAAACACCCTAAGCAGTCATCTATGTATCATTGAGTCATGGACCATTAATTTCATGGTATGGAATGTGTTATGGTATGGGTTAAGTGGATTTCAAATTTTGGTTCATGAGGTGTGTGGGCCCTTCTAGATTGGAAGTGGTGAAACATTTGGTTCAACCATTAAAATAGAATTGTGATAAAAATATGAATTCAAATGGAAATTGAATTGGTGAAAATAGAGAACTAGAAATTGACCCATATTTAGAGTGGGAAGTAGAAAATGTCACTATTGATGTTTATGATTGTTTATTTTTACCCAGTACAAGATTTTGGAGAAGGAATGGACGTGTGAACTTTTCTATAGGAAGGTTTTGTACCTTTCCTATTATATATCTGCAATCATTTTAACTATTTCTTTCTCTTCTGAGGTGTGTGTTTGGCATTGTAGAATCATGCCACCATGACAGCCTCAATTAATATGCCAAGAAGGCGGTGATAACCGTGCATTGGTGGTGGTGTAACTTGAGATGCTAGTGATTAATCCTAAAGTTCCACCTATGGAACCACCTATTGTTCTTAATATGGTCACCAATACCCAGTTTCATGAAGGATTTTTCCATATGATGCAGTCTATGTAAGGTGTTTCTTGACCTTCCCCAAATATGACAAAGTTGAAATGAGATTTTCAATAGTATCATTCTCCCATATTTTTTTGGGAATGGAAGATCTCATGTTGCAGAGTCATGTATGGAGGTCATACTTTCTACTTTTGAGAATCTGGAGACACCTCTAGAGAAGAGGGTCAATCTTACTGCTTTCATGACACAAAATTCTTCCATGTGATGGAGGGATGTTATTACCCAGGGATACCAACATCAAGATATGATCTAGGTGCATTTACATGTGATATTTTATGATTATTTCATTCCATAGATGTTGAGAACTGAACTCTCTAGAGAGTTTATGAATATATAGTAGGGATCCATGTTTATCAATGAATATTTTTCTCATTTTATTAAGCTGTAGCGATTCACCCTATCTCTAGTGGGTGATGATCTTATGACCAACAGAAGATTTGATTTTGGGATGGTACATTCCATCTGAACATTGGTCAATGTTTTTTAGCTTATGACTATTTATAAGATCATCAACTAGACCCTCATTATAGAGAAGAATCTAAGGGAAGTCGATGGTGGGAACCGTGGCAGTTCAAAACCTAGATCTGTTAGTGGTTCTTCTAGTGGGAGAAAGAGATGTTTCGAGCCTACTAATGGGGGAAGTAGCAATCAAGAAAATCATACTGATAGTTTCCTTTAACTTTCACTAGTGTAGGAATCTAGGACATAAGAAACCTCAATGTATATGAGATCCAATGGAATTCAGATGCTACGACAAGATGGGGCATATCTAGTGCTTTTATAGGAATTTTTAATTAGTGCCTAGTTATCAGGGATCTACACCTACCCCGTGTTCTAGAGTAAGGCCAATAATTTCTCACTAAGAATGCAATTGAAATACGACATGCTTCTTAGGATAAAGTGGTGGTCGAGGAAGATTTAATAAAACTCAAGAATTTTAGTGCCAGAAGATCACTACCACAAAACTAGGTTTCTACAGCGCCACCCTTTATCAGCGCTAAAAAAGTGCTGATAAAGGGTCACTTTTAACAATGTTTTTTAACATTGTTAAAAGTTTCCTTTATCATCGCTTTTTTTAGCACTGATAAAGGCACCCCCTTTATCAGTTATTTTTTTTAACGCTGTTAAAGGGGGCCCCTTTATCAGCACTTTTTTTAGTAGCACTGATACAGGGGGGATTTTTCAGCGCTTTTTCCTAGTGCTGATAATGTTTATATTTCAAAAAAATCATGAAAATAATATATTGATATATAAGTATATTTATATTGATATAAATATAATATATATTTTTTAAATATGTTTTAGATAAGTAGAAATAGACTATTACATTTAATATATAAGAAATTTAGTGAAAATTACTTTAAAATATTTTAAAAAATATTATTAATTAATAATTTTCTAATTCTCATCGACTAATAATCATTTAATATCAATTTGATGAATAAAAAAAATAAAAAAAATATCTTAAATAAGTTGAAAATGTAACTCAAACTTCAAAGAGTCATAAATTTTGACCTGAGTGTCCATTTGAGCACTACAACATATCAAATCAAAGACTGCAAAGATATCTACGTGCTAGTGACCTAAAGGAACCTTCTGTCATATTTTTCAAGTCCAAAAAAGGCCCATAAGGCCTCCAAAAGTACGTTTTTAGTCGGGATACCCCGATTTTTTAACATTCAAACAACTATAACCTCTGATTTGGATGTCCTCTAGGCCTAAACCACATATCATATGAAATATTGTTTCATTTTATTCTATTTGACTAGTTGTGGAGTTGAAACAAACTTCTGGATTAGAAGTTATGATCGTTTTAACATTATATGTCTTTTCAGATACATATATATATGTATTTATTCGAAAATATGTGTGTGTGTGAGAGATAGTTGTATATATGTATGTATTTATTTATTTATAAACACACATAAAAAAACATATTTTATAAATGTATTTAAAACTAATCTTATAAATATATATTAATATACAAATAAATATATGGATACAAAATTATAACTATATATATATATATAAATAGATATAAATATATATTAATATACAAATAAATAAATATATATATATATATTAATATATGAATAAATATATATGTATTAATATAACTAAATATATTTATATTAATATGAATCTATATTAATATATGAATAAATATAACTATATATATAAATAAATTGATATATAATTAAATGGAGAAAAAACTAAATGGCTTAGTGGTAAAGGTGTAGGAGTGCAAGGGGGGAGGTCTCGGGTTCGAGTTCTGGTGGAAGCAGGGGGGCGCGGGAAGTGGGAGGGGGTTGCGTGGGCAAGTGTAGCATTCAGTGATATGGAGGGGGCTCCACCTAGTTCTGATAAAAGGGGGGTTAAAGTGCTATTAAAATCTCTCCACATTATAAATTATTTTTAAATTATTTTTAATTTTTTTTGACTTTTATCAGTGCTAAAAGAAGCACTGATAAATGACATTTTTATAGGAGCTTTTTTTAGTGCTGATAAAAGGAACCCCCAATCTTCGCCTCGATTAACAATGATTTTCTACTGTTTGAGGTACTATTCTTGTAGCCTCTAATTTAGTGTCTGCATTATTTTATAGTAGCGGATAACACTCTTTTACATTGGAAGAAATTATGAAGAGTTTGATCCTTGAGATAGAAAATTGTTATGGTATGATGACACTCGATACTCTGTTGGGTATTTGATAAGTGAATATTATCCATTGTAAGGATTTTCTCCTTGTGATAGGAAGATATCTCTTCATATGGAATATCTTTATCCTTGAAATGATCGGGTTTGATGTAATTATTGAGATAGACTAGTTAGTTCTCTATCAATCCCATATTGACTATTATCATCAAAGGGTTACATTTACATCACTAGAGGGTGGCCGGTATGTTTATAAGGGAGAATGGGTTGTTATTTTTACTCGAACGGGACCTGAGCAACAAAATATGGGTAGAGTGATATCCCAAATTGTTGTTCTCTTATTGGATGATCAGGGGTTACAACCCACTATTTTCCCTCATATGGTGGATTGTATTAGGGACATCTTCCCAATATAATTTTAAGTGCTACCTTCAGTGAGAGAGGTCAAATTCACCATAGATATAGTGTTAAGAGAGGTACCAGTGTCCATTCCTCATTACAATATGGCACATACAGAGCTTCTAGAGCTTAAGAAATAGTTGGAATACTTGGAGGATAAAGTTTTTATCCGACCCAGCACTTCTCGATGGGGTTTATCGGTCCTTTTTTTCCAAAAAGGCGGAAAATACCCTCATGATTTTCATGGATTACCGACAGTTGAACTGGATTATTGTAAAGAACTAGTATCCACTATCTCAAATATAAGACCTCTTTGATCATCTTTGAGAATCAAGGGTGTTTTCAAAGATTTATTTGAGGTTTTTATACCATTGGTTACATGTTATATAATCATACATAACTCACACAAGTTTCTAGAGCAGGTAATGTCTTTACGAGTACCTGGTAATGTAATGTGGTTTCATGAATATGCCAGATGTTTTCATGGATATAATGAATTGGTTCTTCCACCCATATCTAGATTCAATCATGTTATTCTTTGTAGACAACATCTTAGTGTATTCCAGCTCTCTAAAAAACCATGCTAACTATCTTGAGATCATGCTGAATACACTAAGGTAGAACCGAATTTATGCTATGCTCAGAAAATTCCACTTTTGGATTAACAAAGTTCACTTCTTGGGTCATATCATCTTGAAGTTGGGAGTATCAGTAGATTAAAAGAAGGAGGGAGATTTAGTTTCCTGGTAGCATCCCAATAAAATATTTGATATATGGAGTTAATTGGGAAAACTCAATTATTATAGATGCTTAATCTAGGATTTCTCACACCTAGGAGTGCCTCTTATGGTCATAACTAGAAAGGGTGTGAAATATGTGTGGTTAGAAGCTTGTGAAGTAGACTTTTAGGAGTTAAAGGGAAGATTGAATTTAGTGAAAATCCTGATTCTATCAAATCTAGATATGAGATACACTATTTACTATGATGTGTTATGTATCTGGATGGGAGTAGTTCTGATGCATGATGAGTGATTCGTAGCATACATGTCTCATCAGTTGAGGGATCACGAGCATAATTACCCAACACACGACCTCGAGCTAGCTATTATAGTTCATGATTTAAGGCATTGGATACACTATTTACTTAGAGATTGTTTTTTGGTACTCATGGATCACAAAAGCCTCAAGTACATATTTACCTAGCGTAATCTAAATATCAGACAATGTAGATGGGATGAATATCTACAATCCTTAGATTTTGAGCTTGCATACACGCATGGGAAAGGAAATTTTATAGCTGATGCTTTGAGCCAGAAGACTCCGACATAGGTTGTTCAAGAGGCCAGTGTTGAGTGGTATCTCATGGACTTGTTTTTAAAGATCCACATTGAGGTTTTAGAGGATTATGGATAGAATATCCTCTTAGCAATAATAGTGACTACAACCCTCTTAGAACAGGTGAGAATGAGACAAATTTTTGTTCCATAAGGTTGATTACTAAGGGAAAGTATCTCAGATAATGATTAATCTTCTTATTAGACCATGGATGTCGACGATACTTTTTGTTTTCATGGGGGTGTTTGGGTCCCAACAGAAATCAGAGAGAAGCCAATATGGGAATTTCACACCTCAGTTTGAGCAGTACATCCCAGTGTCACCAAGATGCATTGATAATTATGTCTCGAGTATTGGTAGCCTTCTATGAAATGGGATATAAAGGGTTTTAACACTATATGTTCCACTTGTAAGCAGGTGAAGACAGAACATGAGTGTCTGGAAGGACTTTTACAGTCATTTTCCATTCCCAAGTGGAAGTGGGACAATGTTTCCTTGGATTTCGTGACAGTTTTTCCTAGATCACCTCATAGAAATGATATAGTGTGGGTAGTCATTGATCATTTGATGAAGTTATCACACTTATTACATGTTCTAGATACATTTTTGGTAAATTATCTAGAGATTCTATATGCCAGGAAGGTCATATATCTTCATGGAGCCGCATGATCTATCATATCTGATAGGGATGCTCCCTTGACATCTTGGTTCTAGTAGGGGTTGCAGAAGGCCTCGTGTACACACGTGATTCTGAGCATGGCCTATCACCCTTAGACTAATGGATAAAATGAGTGTATAATTCAGTTGTTAGAGGGAATGCTCCATGAATATTTCCTTGATTTTGGGGGTTCTTGGTAGAAACACATAGCCCTAGTTGAGTCTGCTTATAATAATAACTTTCAGGCTACCATCCAAATGGATTATTAAGAGGATTTATATGTTAATCCTTACTGATCACCTCTGTTCTAGTTAAATTCATGGGAGACAACTTTTCTTGGACCATATCTCATCTAGGAGACTACAGAGTTGGTCCAATTGATCAGAAAGTGCATGTTGATAGCTCATTCTAGACAACAATCATATACTAATCGATGTTGGAGACCTCTTGAGTTTGAGGTCAGAAACCATATTTTATTGAGGGTTTTCTTAGGTTGGTATATTTATGAATTCATAGGAAAGTTAATATTTTGCATCACTTTGTTAGAATCTTTGATGTTTTGAAATGAATCAAACCAGTGGCTTACCAGATAGAAATTCCTTAGAGATATCGGTCTATGAATGATGTCATTCACGTATCACAATTTTTCTGGTATTATATAGACCCATCAAACATTGCATATCCTGATAATATTGAGTTTGATATGGATTATTCCTTGGAATAATATCAAGTATGTATTGTTTATTGGAGTATAGAGACTCTCAAAGGTAGGATAGTTCCTTCAGTATAGATTCTATGGAAGTACACCCAAGTAAATAATGACACCTGGGAGTGGAAATTTGATATAAGATCCCAGTGGTTAGATCTATTCTCTAATGACACCGATTTACCCTCATAAAGCCAACTCAATGTGAGATTATTTAAGGAGGGAATGTTTTAACAACCCATCTTTTCTCAATGGTACTAATATTTTTTTTAAATTGAATCCTTTTTAATCTTGGTAAACATTCCATATGACATAAGGAAAGTTTTGGGAGCATCTAAGACTTTTTCAAAGCCAAGAATTCTTAAAAATTCACATTTAGAGTGGGTCGCACAATTTTATTATGGTTAGTACTAACCATGCAGTATAACCGTGTGGGGCACTTAGTGGCATACTGAAGGCTGAACGGTTTTTTTGCAACTGTGCGAGTAGAGGAACATGCCCATGAAAAAATTTCAGACATATTGTCAGTGGGTTTCACATGGATTTCTAGGATTAGGAAAACTGTGTGTGTTTCCCATGTAGGGTTTCTACTTAGGCAATAGTGTGGCACACTATTGTCACATAGTTTGGACAACTGTGCATCCAAACCATGAAACCATATCTAGAAGGGTGATTTTAATTTTTTTACCATTAATGAACTTAAAATCTAAAACCTTATTTACCCCTTCTCAAATCCTCTTTATTCCTTTCATAGTTTCTCTTCTCATTCTTTCTCTATTTATGTGAGATCTCATTCACTATATTTTTCGGGCAATGGATCATTCCTCTAATTTCTTCCGTTCTAATTCAAATCTAAATCCGATGTTGGATAAGGATTCATCTACAACCTTAAGTTAGATTTTTTAGTTGTTCTCCCTAAAATTTGTGATGTTTACATAGCTTTTCCATTGTTCCCCACACCATCCATTTCTACACATTTCCTAAAATGTATTATTTCCATTCTAAATAATTATACGTTTATTGTTATACTCTAGTAGACCCTTAATAAATGTTTTGAATATGTCGACCTGAATCATAGCCACCACTTTTAGTGTTCCAACCTAAATTTCACCTTTAATTTAATTGTTCGAAGAACCAAAACACCTTATAAGTGTTGGATTTGTTTCAAAATGGGTTTTCAATGCTTAATTAATTAAATAGATTAATTATAATGATTAGAAATTGGTGGAAATGCCACACCAAATGATTAATTCTTTTATTTAAATGGATTATATAAACTATGATGCCTTGGATTTATTAGGGCTTGATGACTATGATTCTTACGAGGTGATCCCTCAATTATTATTATTATTATTATTATGACCTTGATTTTAGATGATGAACAATGGTTAAGGGAATTTTTGGGCATGGTGTTTTACTCTCCATTACATCGGGTGTTGAGCATGACATCTCACATCATGACACTTTTATTAGGATGACGGGAATGACACACCATGTTCCTATGTATCAGGTTTTGGGCATGACGTCTCACCCCACCTATCTCGAGTGATGATCGTGAAATCTCACATTCATCATGAGATTCAGTGAATGTACCCTTTACTGAAGCTATATCTTGTTATAATTGTTATGGATGTCTGAGTTATTCCCCGTGTCCAATTAGCACCTAGTATCCATGTATATTCCAACTTATGTTCATATATAATTAGCGCATTTACATCTATACAATACACACACACACACACACACACACACACATATATATTTATATATATTATTACTTATATATATATGATACTCAGATCAGACATATTTTGGATTACGTTGAAGGAAGTAGAGTTTTCTAGGTGTCCTAATGGAACCTGAGCTGATTGGTACTTATTTATTCAACATTGTTTTTATTATTCTACTGGAACACTAATATATCTATGTACACTAACTTGATTATTTCTATAAATCATTTTTGGTATCCTACTGAGTTTATCTCACTCCATACTCAGGTCTCCTTTGGTACCCTAGTAGACTTCATGTCTCCTGGAATGGATAAGGGTGAGCGCCCTGCTACATATGTTTGATTTATTTCACTTATATCTTAGAGAATGGGAGCAGAGGACTGAGTATATTCTCACGATTCTAGGGGAGAAATATTTTTTCCTTTTTTTATTTTTTTATATCTCAATGTATATTACTATTCCTTGTATTCCCTATTTACTTTTTTTTATATCAGCATGTCATGAAATCATCATGTATATAAATCAACATTTGGGATTTTGATTATTATTATAGATGTCAGTTATTTACACTTCTATAGTTTATTTTTAATTTTTTTCACTATTCCATCTATTTATAATTGCTTATACTATTTTATATTTATTTATCTTGTCTAATGTACCACTCTGATATGGGGGTATAGTCTTCCCATAGTACCACCTTAGACCCTCACTATTATTTAGAATCCTATAGCGTATAGGGAGGTGTTATTGAGGCCATTTGACCCACTGGATTAAGGCATTGATTAAGTGGACCCTGATTCAGGACGTTACAAAATTCATCATAAAAAATGGGAAAAAATATTAAGAGAAAAATTGATATAATTGAACAGCTTTCCCAGGAATTTTTGAAGAAAATAGCCATAGATAAGGAATTTAAAGAAAGTATCATTACTCTAAAAACTAAACTTGAAGAAAGAAGAAAAACTAGGATGGATACTACTTCAAGTATTTAGGTGATGGTCATAAAGTTGAAATAAAAAGATAATAATATCAGAGAATTTGTAGAGAGGATAAATATTGAAAATAAGAAGATGAAAATTTCTCCAAAGGAATCCTCAAAATAAATAAATACAAAAGATATGATATCTATAATAAAAGATAATTTATTTTTAAATTCTAGAAGAGAGGATCCAAAAAATAATGTTTCACCAACATACTACTTTTGTGGAAGACTTGGGTACACCATGAGAAGGTGATTCAAAGAGAAAAACACAAAAGGAGAAAGGATAACTCCATCTAGGCCTATATCTTAATCAAGGAGAGACCACATGAGGTATTATTCTTATGGAAAATGATATATTCTCTATAACCTTTGTCACATGGAAAGGTATTACAATTAGAGGAATGGAAGGGTAAAGATTATATAAGGAGGCACTCTACTCCTATGAAATATGAATAAAGAGTTTATCCAAAATAAAGGCTTATTAGGCTGGAAAAAAGGTTCAATGTTTTCGATATTGAAGAAAATCTTAAATAAAGTGTGTATCATGCACCAAGATTTAGATACTCACACCACATCTCTTATAATGAAAGAATACAAATATGGAAGAAAAAACAAGGATTTGTGCCAAATGTGAAAGATGTAGAAGTGAAGAAGAACTCACATAGTAAGAAGAAATCCAATATGGAACTCATTTCTATCAAGGGAAATAGATTCCTAATGGTATTTCAAAAAATAAAAAAAGGAAAAATATGAAGATGTAATGGATAAGAATTCTATAGGTGAGACCCACTATTGAATCAACTCAAGAAGATACTAGTTCAATTGTGATTGACTCCACAATTATTGAAAATACCAATCCAAAGAAAGACATTTATTCTTACATCCATGAAGAGAATAGTGTGAGTATATTCACACAAGGGAGATATTTTGGAAACATTTTGATAAGGTTATCTATAAATGATTAATAAGTGATTGAATAGATGAGGGAAGTCCTTTCCCAAAAATAGAAAAGGGAAAAGGAAATATGGAAGATATAGGGTTGGTCTAATATAAAAAGATTTATTGTTTCTAAATACTTGTGAATCAGTTACAAATTAAGTTGGAGATATGATCTATGGTGTGGTTGTTCTATAAAGGAACATGTTATTCCCATAAGTGGTGTCCCCAATTTGAACATAAACAATTGGTGTAAAAAGTTAAAGTATCAAGGAGAGTTGTGATAAAAATTCAAAGGCTGTTTTTACTTATCTATAGTTTAAATATGCTTGTGAATAATTAAAAGAATAATATGTTTCAATTGGTATTTATGTGTATTTAAAAATTGGTATCAATTTTAACAAGCGGTATGATCCCAAAACCAAGTGATGTAGTGTTTATTTCTTACCATTTTATGTGATGGTGATAGAGATCACTAGTTGTCTTTTAGAAGATAAAAATAGAAGTATACTTGAGATTTTATTATTTTTATGAGTGATAAAGAAAAAATTTATGATTTTCTCAAATGCATTTGTTTCCAACACTGAGATCAAGCTCTGCAGGCTTAGAAGATTTGTTGATAAATAAAATTTTAAATGGGAGTCCACTTAATATATTTCTAGATGATTATGAATATTGTAGAGATTTACCTGTGGGAGTTTTTATCATGTTTTGAATTAAAAACAAAAGTTGTTTTCAATTGGTTTTAAAGGATTTAGATAATCAATAGGTTGATGATTCCAAAGGATGAAGACAAAGGGGGGATAAAAAAGAGATGAAGAAGCCTTCACTATCCTCATATGGGGAGTTTCAACCTATGAATAATCCCTATTATAAGTTGAAAGAATAAGGGGGAGATAATAATTTTTGTAGTTTCTTCCCACACATTAATGGGAGAGAAAGGACTTAAGATGAAAGGAGATGAACCCATTCAAATGTGGAGTTTTAGTTTTAAAGTAAGATCCTCGCATTTGATAAAAGAGTAAGTTCCCTTTTTATTTTAATGTCAATAAGGGGGGTGGATAGATTTTTTGGAATCCTAAAGGATTGAATTAGATTTGTTGATAATAAGGAAGGCAACCTTGATGAAAATTAAGAATATTCTCAATGTGATTCTTGGATGATTTTTAACAATGATATTGATTTCTTGACATTGGATCTATAGATAATAAATATTAAATGTTGTTGTGTCAGATTCATTGTCTAAAAAAAGGAAATAGAGTCTGAAGGCAATCCACAAGTGAGAAGTAATTCTACAAGGAGACTAAATATGTTAAAGTAATATTAGAGAAAGGTAGTGGAGAACCATTCCATAACACAAAGAATTTTTTTATGAAGTTTCACAACATTAGAAACAACATTAAATTGTTAGTGGACATAGTAAAGTTGAAGAAAAAGTTGGGTGCGACCATGCCAATGGGAGATTGTTAGGAATTCTAACGGATTATATTGTATTTTTTGACAATAAGGAATAAAAACTTAATATCAAGTAACAATGTGATCAATGTGATACTTGTAGGATTGTTAATAATGATATTTATTTCTTGATTTTGGATTTTTTAACAAGGCATCTTGAAGGTTTTTGTGCTGTATTCATTGTCCACACTATGAAAATGGAGTCCAGAGATACTATGGAATTGTGAAGAAATTCTACAAGAAGCCTATATATGTCAAAGAAATATTGGATAAAGGTATAAGAGGACCGTTATATAGAATAATACATGTTTTCATGAAGTTTACAAATAAGAAAAAAACCACGCCATTGATAGTGGGAATGGTAAAGGTGAAGAAGAATTCAGGTGCGACCACATAAAGACTTATGGTTGTGGTAGGGAAGGAGGTGCACAACATGGGAAAATTGTAAAGGACCATGACATGGTGGTTCTCATTGTAGAGTTACAATATAACTTTTCAACAAAACTAATCCCCAGAAATGATGGAATGGAATTTTAGTAGTCATGGTATTCATAGAAGATCAGATGGAGAAACATTGTAAGATGAAGGTTGACTATGACATGGATCATGATGTGGTGAGTACAACATGAGAAACGTTTTTATGCCGCACTGTAGAAAACCACTATGGTTAATATTTCGAACTATATCTAAGACGTAAATCTCAATGTGGTCCATACATCCAAGGGATACAGACCACACTGTGGTGATGGGCATGTTGTCCGGAGAGTCTACCTATAAGGCATGGAAAAAACTATTATGGTCATGGTGGTGGACATGTTAATGGTATTTTTCTTAGATAATGAAATTTTTAGTTCACATTGTATAGGATAAGTAAGCATGACCAACAAGTTATGGTGTTGGTCATGTTACCCTGAGGATACATAGACCATGTTATAGTGTATGAAAGTAAGCTGTGTTGGTGGGTGTATTAGATGGAGACACACCAAATGCATAATATTTGACTCTTATGATTTTTAATGGATTATCAATGCTTTATAAATCATTTTTATTAGTTTTAGACCATTATATAATCTATATTTGAAGATTAATATAGCATTAGCCAAATTAAATTAAATGGATATTTAATTCCACATTGTAAAGTGAAGATTATTAACCATGAAGCTGATATGATAGAATGTGGTTATGGAGATCATAGATGAAATAATTATAAGTTATAGGTAATTTTAATGGCTCATAATTATGCTGATAGGTGTCTAATTGTTTTGGTAATTATTTCTCATTTTACAAGGTATTGATTAGAATAAAGAGGAATGATTGATACTCAAGAACATTGCATATCCAAACTCAAAGAGGAAGTGAGAAGAGTTCTAGGAAAGGGGATAGAAGAAAGAAGAATAGGTTTTTACCTGTTAAAGACTCTACCAAAGAATAATAAGGAATATATATACAATAAAAAAGATAAGAGGAGTTCTATATTCATTATATAAGAAGAAGGTGCTATAGTTGGAGGATTTCATTGATTGTGAAGGAGTATCCCAACTAGGCTACAACAGATTATCTATCCATACTTGAGGATATATTCCAAAAAAGTGAACATGGTGAAGGGACCTTCTTGTCCATAAACTTTGTAAAGGTGATTCTTTCCATCACAGTGAGCATAGGAAGCAAAATTTGAGGGAGTGACCCTTGAGAAATTGTGAGTTATCCATAAACTTGTAATTGGAGTGACCCTGGGTAGGAGTGACCAATCCTAAACCCCATGTAAAGATAAATGAACTTTTAGTTATTTGGTGCATCAATACAATGTTTATTTCATACTACTTGGAGTATCCGAGTGAGGGTGAACCAAATGAATTCTTGTTCCATATTTACTCTATACATGCACACCAAAAGAGAGTGAAAGGGATCATAAAGAATATACAATAAAAGATGGATCTTTAAATGATTTAATTACATAAACATTTATTAAAATGAGTATAATAAATAACCCTCAAGGTTGATAGTTCAATATTACTTTTGGGTAGTGAGAGTTAAAAGAAAAAATGTTTTAATTGGACAAGAATTTACATTCCTTGATTCACTACACCTATCAGGGTAATATCACTCTACTCACCTATTGAGGGTCCAACAAAATATATAATTATCAAGGTTCTCAAGATATTATGGTAAATTTCTAAATGGGTTCTTATGAATTTTAATCTATTATATGTCTATACCTAAAGGGTAGTTATATTTTTTAATGATGAGATATTTATATTAGTTTTCATGTAAAAGTTAAGTGTCTTATGGTTGTTTGAGATTATTTATGTAGCTATATGTGTTGGAATATGTGTTTAAGAGGTTAAATTGGTAGGGTTTCCTTGTTTGATAAATTTTATTATGTTTACTTGTTCTGTCCTTCTATTGTTTACTTATGATTTATGCACAAATGTCTTACACTATTATTTGTGCTTAGACACATATGTATGCGTGTATGTATATATATACACATATTTACATATTCACATGAGAATATATGAATATATTCATTGAGAAATTTATATATATATATATATATATCTATATATGTATATGTATTTAAGGATAGAAGAAGGTTTTGAAATATTAATTTGATGATTTAATTTGGTTTCCAAAATTAATTTCAAAGGGGTTTTGAAAAGCGTATTGCTAGTTTCAAATATACGGGCCCATTTAGATTTTTTAAAGGAAGATATGGATGATATTATTATTATTATTTTAAATATTTCTAATAGAGTTTATAGAAAATTTATTCATCTATAATTAAAGAATATTTTACATGAGATTTTTGTTTTTGATTAACTTCATTTATGTGGGTGTTGGAAATTTCTTTTAAAGAATGTATTATGTGAAAATATTGAATTTTTTATCGTACATTAATGAAGATATTTAATAAATACCAATTTTTTGATTTAGTTAAAAATTATAGGAAACCCCTAGGTTCTAGGATATGATATAATATATGGGATGAGGTTCCCCCATCACAAGAAATTCTAGTAAAGTATGTGTGTCACCCCCTATATCTAAAGACATAGAACAAAACCAAAATCCACCAATAGGGTGACATAGAATTACAAGGTGCCCCGGGACTTAGTGGCATTAGGGTGTTTCTGCCATGATGGTCATTTTAAATTACTGATTATATGGTTTTATCTTAATCTTAATTTCTCTTTACTACCTGTGATTCATATCCCATCTTACTTTATCTTTTTAGTTATTATATGAACTTCCTTATAACTTCATGGGTTTTGTTTTGTTAGCTACCATTTACTAGTTTTTTTCTTAGTGATATTTATGTGTTTTATGATTTATTCAGGGCCTACGAGTTTTCTTTATAGTTTTTTCAAGAATAAAATAAACATTTATTTAGAAAAAATTCATCCACAAAAATGTTATCCAACTATTTGGTTTATAGAAAAGAGTTTAAAAATAATAATCCCATATATTTATTTTCCAATGGTTAAGAAAATAATATTTTTAAATTAATGTATTTAAAACTATCATTTCTATACTATGTTTTTAAAAGATAATTCATGGACCCATTGGTGAAACCCCACTATGATTTTTAGCTCACACCATACTTACACCACTCAGTGTCTATAAACCAAGTGGATATTTCTAGTTCATACTTTTATTATGAAAAGTTACACTTCTTAGAATCTTATTCTATACCTGTAACGTTCTGTGTTTTAATCCGAATGGAAAAGAGAAAGAAATTAATTTTTTTCGTTAGCTAGGAAGGTCAACTTTAAAACTGAGCACCAAAACTTTTTATTTTCGATAGTTGACACTGCGATGTGTCTTTTAATTTTTTTTATTAAATTAATTAGATTAAAATTAAAATATAAATAAATTAAATGAAGGGTAAAATACTTATTCAAAATTTGGAATATTCTATGAAATATTTTTAAAGTTTGATGATGATTCAACATGGTATTATGAGACTCATATACTCTTGGTGTTGATAGAATAAAAATATTAAATTTATTTTATTCATATGTGTGTGTGTTTTTTTAAAAAAACTCTAAAATGTTGCATTGTATGTAAAATATGAGATAACTGTTAGGTCCAGAATGTAGAGTTTTCCCTAGGAAGGGTATAACTTTGATGTGCGTTGGGTGTTTTGAAAACTCACAAGTGAACATACCCACTTTTTTTAATTAATTTATTATTCCATTTTTTAGATAATAAATATTTATTTTCTCACAAACGGTGCATTGAATGAGAAATATGATACCACCGATAGTTTCGAGACGTGGGGTTTACTCTAGGCAGGGTATAACTTTTGCGAGCATCAGACGTTTTTTTAGATCACAACTGAAGATAATTTAATCATGTTATAAATATTTTTGCTGTACAATTAAAAATAATAATAATAATTTTATTATTAATATTTTTATTTTCATTGAATAAAAAAAATTAAAAGGTACTTCCAACATTAATAAATTGTGTCATAGTGTAAAAAATAACTAGGTGATATGATGAATGTGATATTATTAATTGTTCCAATTAAATAAAAATGTGAAATCAATATTAATTTAATAACTATTATCCCCGTTTTTTAATGGTTGTTGTTTTTAAATTATTAATGGTTTTTTTTGATGAGTTATATTAATTAATAATAATTTAAATTATTGTATTGTCTCGACATAAACCAAGGTGTAAACCGTTAAGTTTTCATGTCTAAATCCTTAAAGTAAAATAGAGCGCATGCCTATGCACCCTGTTGTGGATCCCAAATAGCTATTTAAATTATTTAAATAATTGCACATTTCTTAAGTAAAATATTAAATCGCACTCTAGCGCAATGTTATGGTTAAAAATAAGTAAAAATTATTAAAAGAATTTTAAATAAATTAAAATAGATGGAAAATTAATGAAAATAAATAATAAAATAAAAGTTGGGAATGAGAAGAATAGAAAAATAATTAAAAATGGGTCTATCCATTATTATTATTTTATTTTCCTTTCTCTCATGTTTTATTTTATTTTAATTTATTTTATTTATCATTTTTCCTTTATTCTTTTTTTCATCCATTCTTTTCCTTTTTCTTTCTTTTTTTCCTCTCCTCCTCTCCCCCCTCTCCTGTGCGTGGCACACCCCTTCCGTAGGTGGTGTGCACCACCTCCTTCCTACTCCGAAAGGCCACTATGATCTCATCTCTCATACATTTTCATCCTCATATGAAGGGCTGTGAACCTCTCAGTAAGGCTTATCCCATGCCCCAAGAATTTTTAGATCTTGTTATCAATCCATCACGCTATCTGTCACGGAAGGATTTTACCCAATATTGGGGTTTTTCTAAAATTTTCTGGTTTCATCTATTTTATGTGAAATCAAAGATTGCTGCAGAGTATAGGATCCTATATGACTATGAGTTATAGATTATAATATATTTATTTTCATTTCATTGTGTCATTTAAATCTCATGTTGTGTCGCTCATTGGTGCCTATTGGTGAGGTCTAAATTTCACCGTTTTTAAATTAAATAAACTACTTTCCTGAACCTTCGCACATTTGTGTGAGACATTTTAACCCATTAAAATTATTTCTACATTGTTGGATACCCCTTTGGGTGTGCCAATGTTCTTGACCTATTTTCTGTTAGCCCCGAATTAATTAAATTATTAATTACACATGTTGTATGATCTCTTTTGTTGAGTTTTAATTAAATAAATTATTTTGGGTAATTTTGAACAATGATATTTGGTTGTGTTGGTTAATAATTACCTAATGAATTTATTCTTTATTCAATTATTATATTGTTGTGCCTTTATAAATTAATATGTGTGTTTTTATTGCTTTTGCTGATAAATTTCATTGGTTATAACTGCTTGGTTTAACTGATCATTTGTTGTGGTAGAGTTACCTATACTGTTTAGTTGCAATTATAAATGAAACTATGTGATACTTGTTATATAAATTTAAATTAAACTTAGTGTGGGGAGAGAATGTGGGTTCCATATTAAGGGCCAAACATGGACTCTCTGTTCCTAAATGATTACCTCTACGCCCTGTGGGTGGTGTCTTAGGCTTTGTCAGACCAAAAATTTCTCAGGATTTCTAAATACTAATGGGTGATACCATTTCCAAAAGTTCCCATCGAGGATGGATCAGTTGGAAATGTGGCTATTCCAAGCCTTATATGATACTCAACCCCTTTTTGCATGATTGAGACAAACTCATGGTAAATCCATGCCCCGAGCAATAGTTGATCTTTTAAGAGATTGACTTGGATGGGCTCAGAGGTATTGGGTAATTTGAAGGATGTACCATAGTGATACCTTTATGATGGACATAGCCTCCAAATATTAACTTGAAAATATTAATAATTATGCACTCAAGGTTTATGTTAATGCCACTTGAGTCCTAGGAGAGTTGTGATATTTTCTGGTATGTTGAATCACATGTGGTTGAAACATAAATTCGATACCAAGTTAAAGAACAAGATTGGGGGTATGCATCTTCCTTGTTTTACCTTGTGTTTACAGGCTTATATATATGTGTGCATCCTACTCATTACAGTTACTTATTTCAGACTCCTGACCTAGGCCAAAGAAGGTGATTAGGGACGAGTATTGTTGGGAACCCGGACTGAGTTATTTTTATTTTGCTGCGCTTAATTGATTGTTTGCATTTATTATATAATGACACACTGCATTTAATTAATGCATGAAATGGAAAGGTTTAGACACTGTGGGTGCTGACCTACTGAGATTTTATCTCACACCATTCTCCAGCGTCCTTGACACCCGAGTAGATTATATGCCTGTAGGTTTTGACAAAGGGAAGCATGCTACTTCCGATGCTTGATTTTTTTTTTCTAATTAGGATGGAGACTGGGGAAGAGGACATATTCTTGTTTGTGATGCAGTTGTTGCACCTTGTTTTTTCTCTTTAGTTAATAGTATGATTGGGCTTCTATTTTTTTATTCATGTTATTAGTCAGATAGACATAATGGCATGACATTATTTTGTGAGCATGCACACTTAATTCTTATTCAGTTGGATTATTCATATTGCTTTTATTAGAGTTTATTTATTTATATACTTATGCTATTTATTATTAATTGTTGTTTACTTCCACTGTGATAATACTTATTACCTATGAGGGAATAATCTCCCCTACAGACACAAAAAAGGCCCTCTCTGCTGGTCGACAACCTTTGGAATTTAGGGAGATGTGCTTGAGGTCATGTTACCCATCAGTCTGACCATCTTTTTAGAGGTGATCCAGGTCGGGATGTTACAAAGTGGTATCAGAGGTGATATTTTCCTTTTTCTTACTATTTTGGGTTGGTAGATAGGAGACTAGGAATGTGTTAGCGCTTGGTTAGTAGTTGTTCTTGGGACTGATCACCCCATGTATGGTAAATGACCAAGTGGCCAGGGCTGGGAATTGATGTTCATGATTTTTGATATTACATTTGATATGATTTCATTGTAATTTATTGGTGAAATATTTTCTGATTATGATTTATGAACCTTATAGTATTTTACCCTTGGCCTGTTAAGGTAAGGATGAAGCATTACATGCATCATAATAGACACATAATATTTCACATTCCATGTATAGTGTCATTCCCTACAGCTACATTTTAGGATTCATATTGATTCAAATTTTGTGCCTTGAATTTATTTCATGTCTTTAATTATTTATCATTATTTTTTAGATACCATGTTTCGGTGATATATTTAGCATGCTATCCTATTTCCATGTGGCTTTTTTAATACCATGTTTTACTTGTATCATGATTATGTGCCTATTAACATGTCTATGTGATTAAAATATTATGCTTATGTGATCACAAAATGTCTCTCTCTGTTATATTCTTGTAGTGGACTGCTAAATTTTTTGTTATGTAATTGGTTGCTTTGATAAATTTATTGGTTGTCTTTGAATGGGATCCAAATACCAAAAACTATAATGTGTATATTCAATTTATAAGTTTATATCCACACATATATCTAGGATGATATGTGTTTGAGAATTTCATAATTTCAAATGAATTTTTTAACTACTTAAAGGAACAACTAGGACCAAGTAGGCTTGGGGATGCATGTTCCTTATGAGATAACCCGATATGGGTGTTGTGACTCTTAATAATTGAACAACTGTTTTTGGGTTTCATTCTAGTGAACCCAAGTCTTCTTAGTGGGACCCTTGTAGGTAGCCTTATCTACTTAAAAGTAATTTATGTGATATATTTCCTAATTAAGTATGGGATGTAAATTAATATAAAATGTTTTAAAACAGAGTTCTATAAAACTTTCATGTTTTTTCATTGAGGCATTGGTTAAGATCAAGTACCTTGTGTTTTGTTTTGTAAAATGGTACTTGATGTTTTGATTAAATATTTTGATGATTAAAGTTTAAATGTAATTAAATATAAAGGGGTTGGATATGGAACCTGTAGAAATGACCTTTGTTTAAGACCTAGGTATACAGGTAGTTTGAGTTTCTCCTGGAGTTTCTTTTGAATAGAACCATTCACGTGCCATTGTCCCTAGTTGGACCCCCTTGCTTAAAATGACACCCTTTTTCAGATGGGTGGACATTTTTTCCTTGAATTTTGTTTTAGGCTCGAGCATTAGGTAATTCTCATTTACATTAGGTTAGGCATGCTTTAGGAATGGTCAGTTTCTTTATAGGTCGTTTGACCCTCTCTTCTCCACAGTGATGGATGACTTGGTACATCATTATCCGAGTTAAAATTCATCTTGCTTCTGTATCACCTCGAGGTAGTATGCATTCATGTATGCAATGCTGTTGAGTGCTTAAATTTGTGATGAACTAGTTGAGTTTAGTGTAATTGTCAAGTCTTGTGCTATTAAATATGTTTCAGGTTATCTCTGTAGTATAGTGACTTCTGTGTTAAAGGAATCAACTTCGTCACAATGCTCAGGATGACTTCTAGATACTCTGGTGTTTTGACACACTAGCCAGTTTGGTTAGGCTTTCATGCCAACTGTTTAAATGATTTCCTTCTAGGAATCTTTAAATCCTCTTAATGTACTCTTCCTTATGTGAAGAGCATGTACCCTATCTTACCTTTGTCCTTGATGCACTAAGAGAGTATCAGTCTCATGCCATGTTAAATCATTAAAAGTTTTTGGGATTGTTTTGGGTGGTTTTATCAGTTTTGAACGATGATGTGTCATTCTTATCAAGGATTTGGTTAGTCTTGAGTGACCTTCTGATTTTCGTGTAAGAATTCTTTGGATGAACACTTGTACACCATTTTTTTCTTTTAACGTGACCACCAGTTCAATGTCACTCTAGGCTCAGTCAATGAACTGTTTTGGATGTCTTATCCTTGTACTAACATCTAACTTGTAAACATGGTTTATAGACTACCTTAGGTTAGTTCCTTATACAAATGTCTTGCCAATCCTAGGTTACCTCAGACTTGTTATCAGGCTCGGTGATGCCTAAATCAAGGAATATCACCAAAATTTAGGTATGAATTTTTGTAGATGTGTTTATGGTAAATGCAAGATACCTTTGAAGAATACATCATTGTTTAGTTCATAAAATACTGACCATCTAAGCTAGGAACCTTCTAAAATGGTCACTGGAAGTGGGTCAACTAGTTCTTTCTCTTATTCAGTGAAGTGGTTATCAAAAGACCTTTTTCTATCACGTTGTCAGGTGAGAGGAGTTCATTTTGGGTTATCTAGGGCTTTTCATTAAAATATGGCGTGACATGGGCTTTTAGGTCAATGGGAATCAAACTTTTTATCCATTTTAAAAATCAAGCGAGAACCATCGCTAGAACTCTAAAGGGTGTGTCTTGTAGGAAATTCTGATGGTGGAAGGTGTCGTGACTCAGAATTTTCTATTTATAATGTTAAAACCTAAGGTGGGAAGTAACTTTGACTAGATGTTTAATGAGATGACAACATGGTCATGTCTCTAGATAAATGAGTTTGGGTTGGTATCGTCTTGGTGTTTTAATTGGAAAATGAGAATTAGCTCAAAATTTAATGGATTTTGTGTTGCTTTTCTAACCAATGCTTGAACGTGCGTTGAGCGTTTAGAGACACAACAAAACCTTTTGTGTGAGACTTCACGACCCTTTTGGATCAGACGAAGGTTACATTGTTCCTGAAGGCTTCTTAGGGACGAAAAGTTCTAAGGTGGGAAGGCTGTAACATTCTGTGTTTTGAACCAAATGAGAAAGTGAAAGAAATTATTTTTCTTTTTTTCTTTAGCTGGGCAGGCCAGTTTTAAAACCGATCATCATAACTTTTTATTTCTCATAGTTGACACTGCGATGTGTCTTTCAAATAAATTTTATTAAATTAATTAGAATTAAATTAAAATAGAAACAAATTAAATGAAGGGTAAAATCATTATTAATACTTTGGAATATTATTTGAAATATTTTCAATGTTTGGTGATGAGTTAGCATGGGATTTTGAGACCCGTAAACTCTCTGCTTTGATAGAGTAAAAATATTAAATTTAGTTTATTCATACGCATGTGTATTTTTTTCAAAAAAATGAAATAAATCTCAAATGGTGCATTGTATGAGAAATTTGAGACCATCATTAGGTCCATAATGCAGGGTTTATCCTAGGAAGGGTATAACTTTGATGCAAGTCAGGTGTTTGGAAACCTCATATATGAAAATACTATCTTTATTTTTAATTAATTCATAATTCCATTTTTTTATATAATAAATATTTATTTTATCACAAACAGTGTGTCAAATGAGAAATCTGTGACCACCGATAGTTTCAAGATGTGGGGTTTACCTAGTCAGAGTATAACTTTTTTCGAGCATCAGGTGTTTTCTCATATCGTACCTGAAGATAATTCAATCAGGTTATAAATATTTTTGTTAGATAGTTAAAAATAACAATAATAATAAATTTATTATTACCATTATTATTTGAGTTGAAGACAAAAAAATTAAAAGGTACTTCCATAATTAATAAATTGTATCGTGGTGTAAATAATAACTGGGAAATGTAAGGAATGTGATATTATTAATTGTTCCAATTAAATAAAAATGCACAATAAATATTAATTTAATAAATGTTATCCCTTTTTTTAATGGTTTTGGTTTTTAAATTATTAATGGTGTCATTGACGAGTTATATTAAATAATTATAATTTTAATTATTGTAACATATCAAAAAAACCAAGGTACATACCATTAGGTTTTCTTGTCTGAATCCTTAAAAGAAACCGGGGTGCGTGCCTGAACATCTTGTTGCAGATCCCGGGCAGCTATTTAAGTAATTTAAATAATTTATCAGGTCTTAAGTAAAATATTACATCGCTCCCTAGTGTAGAGTTCAGTTTAAAAATGATTAAAAAGGATTAAAATAATTTTAAAGAAATTAAAAGAGATGGAAAAGTAATGAAAATAAAAAATAAAATTAAAATCATGAATGAGAGGAATAGAAAAATAATTAAAAATGGGTCTAACCATTTTTATTATTTTTATTTTTATTTGCCTTTATCTCACCCTTTTTCTATTTTTCCTCTTTCCCTTATTCTTTTTTTCTTTCTTTCCTTTCCTTTTTCTTTCTTTCTTTTTTCTATCTCCTCCTCTCCTCCCCCTCTCTTGTGTGTGGCACACCCCCCTCCCTAGTTGGTGTGCTCCACCACCTTTACACTTCGAAAGGTCACTGAAATCTTGTCTCTCATCCATTTTCATCCTTGTATAAAGCACTTTGAACCTCTCGGTAATGATTATCCCACGCAACAAGAATCATGCAATCTCATTCTCAATCTGTCGAATGATTTGTCGCAGAATGATTTTACCTGATATTGGGGGTTTTCTAAAATTTCTTGGTTTCTTCTGTTTTAGGTAAAATAAATATTGTCGTGGAGATTATGATCCTCTAAGATTATAAGCTAGAGAATATACTCTCTTTTCCTTCATTTTATTATGTCATTTTAATCGCATGTTGTACCGCTCGTTGGTGCCTACCGATGAAGTCTAGATTTTACCCTTTCCAAATTAAATAAACTGCTTTGTTGTACCTTCACACCTTTGTGTGAGACATTTTAACCCATTTAAATTATTGAAATGTCATTGGATACCTCTTTGGGTGTGCCAACGTTCTTCGCCTATTTTCTATTAGCCCCAAATTAATTAAATTAATTAATTTCCCATTTTGTGTGATCTCTTTTGTTGATTTTCAATTAAATAAATTATTTTGGGTAATTGTGAATAGTAATATTTGTTTGTGTTGGTTAATTATTGCCTAATTAATTTTTTAGTTGTTCAATTATTATCTTGTTGTGCCTTTATAAATTAATATATGTGTTTTTATTACTTTCACTGATAAATTTCTTTGGCTATAGGTGCTCAGTTTAAATGATCATTTTTTGTGGTAGAGTTACTTATACTGTTTAGTTGAAATTATAAATGAAACTATGTGATACATGTTCTGTGAAATTTTAATTAAATTCAGGGAGGGGAGAGAACGTGGGTTCCATTTTAAGGGCCATACATGGACTATCTGTTCTTGACTGATTACCTCTACGCGCCGGGGGGCAGTGTATTAGGCTTTTCCAGACCGAGACTTCCCTAGGATTTCTAAATACTTATGAGTGATAGCATTTCTAAAAGGGCCCATTGAGGATGGATCCATTGTAAATGTAGCTACGCTAAGCCTCAGATGATACTCGACCCCTTTTTGTGAGATCGGGATGGACTCATCGTAATTCCATGCCCCGAGTGATACTTGGTCTTTCGAGATATTGGCTTGGATGGGCTTGGTGGTATTGGGTAATTTGGAGGATTTAACATATCGATACCTTCAATATGGTCTCAGACTCTAACTCTCAACTTGAACATATTAATAATGATGCACTAAATGTTTATGTTAATGTCTCTTGAGTCCCAGGAGAGTTTTGATCCTTTCTAGTATGTTGAATCACATATGGTTGACACATAATTTAGTCCCCAAGTTAAAGTACAAGCTTGGGGGTATGCCTCTTCCTTGTTTTACCTTTTGTTTACAAGCTTATATATATAAATATGTGAATCCTTCTCATTACAGGCACTTCTTTCATACTATTGGACTAGGCTGAAGTAGGTGATTAGGGACAAGTGTCGTTGGGAACTCGTACTGAGTTATTTTATTTTTCTGAGCTTAATTGATTGTCTGCATTTATTATATAATGACACACTGCATTTAATTGTTGCACGAAATGGAAAGGTTTAGACATCATGGGTGCTGGCTTTATGGGATTTTATCTCACACCCTTCACGGGCGTCGTTGACACCCAAGTAGATTATATGCTTGCGGTTTTGACAAAGGGAATCATGCTTCTTCCGATGCTTGATTGATTCTCGCTGCTTAAGATGGAGACTGAGGCATAGGACTGAGCTTTTCTCATAATTTAATCGTTTCTCCTTGTGTTTTCCTATTTAGTTGATAGTATGCTTGGGTTTCTATTTTTTTCATGCTTTCCATTTAGAGAGACATCATATCATGACATTATTTTGTGAGCGTCCTCACTTGATTCTTATTTAGTTGGATTATTCATATTGCTTATACTGTAGTTTATTTATTTATATGCTTCTGTTATTTATTATTAATTGTTGTTTACTTCTGTTGTGATAATACCTTTTACCTATGAGGGTATAGTCTCCCCCATAGATATGAAAAAGTCCCTCACTACTAGTCGGAAACCTCTGGTATTCGGGGAGATGCTCTTGAGGTCATGTGACCCACTGGTCCGACCATCATCTTAGAGGTGAGCCGAGTTATAATGTCACAATACCGCTCTTGGAGAGGTTTCTTAAGATATTAGATGGAGAGTGTAATTGGATCATATGAAGATATTGATTTAGTTATGTTATATTTATTTTATACCTTAGATGTTATAACCATTTCGGCATTCTGATATTTTAGTCTAGTGTTGTTTTATGTTTATTTCATTATGTCTTCTACTTAGGAGTTTTATTTCATATTGTTCATGGTTTGATTTATTTTTATACTATTGATACTTATTTTATTTTTTATGGGAATCCAACATATGGATGCATCATGATAAAATTTTAATAGAATTATATTTCTAGTTAAATATTATCTATTTAGGATAAATAATCCCTACTGAGTTTAATATAATGTTATGGTGCTTGTACCTAGCCCATGGGGGTCAAGAAGGCCCCTTGAGTCTTGCTGTAGGCCTATTCAAGATACCCTCTAGTTGGTTTATGGTAATATTCTCACAAGTCATCATGAAAAATCATCATTTTTCTTTGAAAATATCATAAAAAGTGTCAAAATACATTATCTTATTTTTTTTGGAATTCCACTCTCATAAAATTAGATATATCAATGTGTTTCACACAACTACACTACAATAATATATATTATATATGGATATAAATATCTCCATAATTCTATCCTTTTAGAAATATCTTCTCTCTAATTGAAAATAGATTCTCTATGTTTCCCTCATTAAATATCTTTAATTAGTAATGATTATAATAGGAAAATTCATTCAATAACCCTCTTCAAATTAGAGTCAAGATCCTTGATTAAATTCCATGATTTCCATTATAAAAAATAGAAAATAATCATACAAAAATTTTCTGTCTAAATTCATTCATGGAATGACTATTATAATCACAACGTGACATCCATATCTTTAGAGACTATAATATAGAACTCAAGAACCTTTAAAAAATGAAATTATTCATCACCATGTGTATTTATCAATCTTTTATTGTCATAGATCACACCTACAAAAAAATTCATGGCATAATCCTTATGGATTATTCTTTGACTGGTGTACTATAGAACACATTTTCTCGTCATGACATGGATATTTAGACTCAAAACAATTACCTCCTCTATATCGAGTCATCATTGCATGATCCACCACCACAACATGAACATCCTTAGAATTGAAGAGTTACTAAAATTTTCCTCAACCTAATCATGGTGCGAATATCATCTTTCATAAAATAATTACTAAATGAGATCCAAAATAATATAAACCCTAAGTCTCATAGGTTCCAATCATGACATGAAATATTTTATTTTATACCATAATTTATAATAGGCTACTCTGAAATAATCAGGTCATAGTTCAATCAAGGGGGTCACGACGTGGCTTTTATTTTTTTTCCAAAGAAAAAGTAAAAAATATCACATTTTATTTTAATTAATCTTACATATACATGGAATATATTTACCCATTCCTTTTAAATATATTATTACATTATTTTAATCATAATTATCAAGTAAATACAAACCAAGGATTGAAAATCCAAGTGTATTTAGTATACTATATACATAATTCGAAAAAATGAATCTTGAATAAAAAAACTTTATATTAATATCCATAATGAGATCATAACTCCCTCTGAGATCCTATAACTTCATTGGATGACATGGGAAATAAATAGAAAAAAAGGGTGACCTAAAAAGCCCAGTAAGGGAATAAACATGGAAATGAAACATGGAACATGAGTCAGAATGATAACATAATAACCGAAAAGGCATGGATCATTAATAAACATATGTAGGAATACCATATAGAAAATGGAATAATGTTATCATGGAAACATAGGAATGTGGAAGAAATATATATAATTATGTAAACTTTAGTCAAGGATAACTTCTGAGATGATATCACATTGTAGACAGAGTCCCATAATGGATTAGGTTTACTCTCTAATCCCATACATAATATATCATGAAAAAACACATTACCTAATGCATTGGAGTGATATTTGGTTGAACCCATCATAACATGTACATTAATGTTTGTTCCACATAAATAAATCAAACATAAGGAATAAACATAAGGGTTTCCCATAGAAATAAATGAGTATCATAATCATGTCATAAGGCATAACTAAAGGGAGTATCATAATGGTATCCATGAAAGAAGAGATTTAATTCCTTCTTGTATATTCCTAAAGGAAAAAAATAAGAATACATCATGAATAATTATGTCCAGCTAAATTGAAAACATGAAAAATAATGGTAAGGTAACTTTAGAAATGTGACATTGAAGCGTGATTTTAAGGAAAAGAATAAAGATTCTTTAAAGAGGATAAAGGAATAATTATTTCCATAAAATAGGAAATTAACTAAAATGGGTTTTAATGATATGATGAGTGATTTTATAAAATATTGGCGTCTTCAAACATTTTTTGGAGTGTACTTGGAAATGGGTAATAAAAAGAGAAGTTCCCTTTAACTGGGGTTTCTTATCGAGATGAATTGAGAAGGAAACCTTTTAAAATATGTATTTACCCATCAAAGAAAGTTTAATTGAGCTATAATTTTATATATGTTTGGAATATATATAAAAAATATAAAAGAATTTTATTAGAATAATTAAGAAATAAATTGAGTCAAATAGAGATAAAGCGTTTCCCAAATGAAATATGGAGGTTTAGAGAGATCCCATACCTTATGTCCAAATGTGTTATGAAATTTCACTTAATGTACTGGGTAATAAAATTAGATTCATTAGTTACTTAATTAAGAACATATTACACATATATTTTATTTATTATAATTTTATTAAGTTCTTTTGTGGTCATTTTTATAAGTTATAAAGTTTAATTTCATTGTTTTGGGAGTGTTCGTTTCATGGATTCATGGTTGGTTCACTTGTGTATAATTATGGAAGTTCTTGTAAAATGGGAATACTTATATAAAAGTTAAAGGATACAGAATTAATGAAATTATAGAAGTTTAAATGGTCTAATATATCATTTTTTCCTGAAATGTGAATGATTCTTTTAGTATGATGTTAATCAAAAATGATGAGTATATTTTGGCTGTTTTTTCGACCATATCAAAATAGTTTCATTTCATTTAATGTTATGGCCATATAATATTTATATAATGTGAAAATAAAAATAAAAAAAATAATTAATTCATTTTAAACAATTATAATTGAATTTAAACCTACCATGAAGGGATTTGTGGAAAAAAAAAATTCATCATCCACAAAGGCGGTTAACCGACATAATATGGACAGTGGATTCTTTTTTCTTTAAATAAGAGGAGATCATAAAAAAGGTTTATAAAAGATATTACATTATAAATATAACATTATATTATACACATGATATTGGAATTTTTATTCTATGATGTATGAAGGGGTGTGGATAATGTATAAGAAGAAAATAAATTAAAATAGGTAGTGTGAGAATGTTACCTCTTGAATATCACCTCCTTGAAGCACACCTTAAGGAACTTGGAATTGGTCTTTTGGTGAGACCATAAGCACTTGAATTTAGGGAGACTGGGGAGGATAGTATTTGGTAGATATTTATAAATCTTAAAGTCTTAGAAGGTGTGACGATAAGGGGTAGTGAGGGGTGGTATTTATAAGGGGAGGAGAGAGGTGATTTGGATTATTATATTCATTAGTTTATTATTTTGGATCAAGAATATCAGTAGTATTTATTATTGTGACTATATATAGTAAATATTTCATGTGAGTTATAAATTATGAGTTCTTACAACATCCATGACTCAAAAATTCATGTATTTGTCTTATAATGTTAAATATTGTATTTTAGCATATTTTACTATTCACAAAGAAAAAAAAGTTTAGAACAATATCAATAATTCACCCTAAAATTTTTTATTTTTGGATTTAAAAAATGGAATCCATTTTATGAAAATAATTTTTTAAATATTATAAATTTAATTTTTAAATGAAATCCTCATTTATTTGAAAAATACTGATTTTAATATCACAATCGATTTTATGACCATTTGAAAAATTACTTATGGTGTCATAAAATTATCTTAATATTATAATATAAAATGATATTAATTTATGAATCCATGTTATGAAAATAAATTTTATTTTAAATCATTATATACTTATAAATACCTTTTATTACATTAATTCATCATTCAGTTCTATTTTCTCTCAAGTTTATATATACTTTCAACTTATAAATGAATATTTTATTATTAAAATTTTGTTTTATTTCTATAGATTTTTTGATGAGTGAAGTCATTCTGGTGGATCAAGTAGATCCAAATATTCTTATTCTTATTTCTGATTTTCTATATATTTTCCCATTATAATACTTGGAAGTCTTATTGGTTTTGTTTCTAACTAACATATTATTATCCGTTTATGAGAATAATGTTTTTTCATTTATATATGTGATTTAAGTGATTTAAACTATATTAAATAATTTTAATAAGGGAAATTCCATTGATAAAATTTTGGGCAATTGCATTCTTCCCCCCTTAGGAAATTTCACCCTTGGAATTCCATTTTACATAATAAATTGAAAATAGGTGAGGGTACTTCTCCTTTATCACTTCCTCCAGTTCCCTTGTACCTTTATCTTACTTATGGTTTCTTCATAGTACTTTGACTAGGAGAGTTGTCTTGTTGCATATAACTTTATCTCTATAGTACAATATTGTCATAGTATGATCCTCATAATAGAGATCATTTTCTACTTATACCATCTCTAAATTTCATACATGTGAGGGATACGGTATGTACTTCCTCAAGAGGGACATATGTAATATATCATGTACTTGATACATGGTTGGTGGAAGTGCTAGTTGATATTCCATATCTTTAATGCAATCAAGAATATAAAAGGGACCAATATACATGGGACTTAGCTTTCCATTATTCTCAAATATCATGACTCTATTCCACTTAGATATGCATAAGAATACCTTATATCCAACCTCAAACTATATCTTATGTCAATGATTGTCTGTATAGATCTTATGTTGACTTTGGGAATCTCTAATGTGTTGTTGAATGGTCTTCAACTTTTCTACAATTTCCTTGACCATTTTAGGTCCCAGCATCTTGTGTTTTCCAACTTAATCTGAAGATGTTTGTGTCCTACATATCTTCCCATAGAGATCTTCATATGAATCCATTTGGATGCTTGAGTGGAAACTATTGTGTAAGAGAACTTGACTAGAGGAATATTTTGGTCCCATCCTTATTTGAAGTTCATCAAGCATGCTCTCACAATGTCTTCAATTGTATGAATTTTCTGATCAGAATGGAAATATATTTGAGGGTGATAAGCCATACTAAAGTTCATGTCAGTGTTTAGATGTTGTTAGATACTTTTACAGAACATAGAGGTAAATCTAATATATTGATTGGATATAATGGATAATGGAACTCCATCCAGCCACACTACTCCTCTGATGTATTTTGTGCAAGTTTATTGAGTGTGAAGTCATATAAAGTTTTAATGAAGTGAACATTCATTATAATATGATCCATAATAACCCATATAGCATTATTTCCTCTATATGCCTTAGAAAGTCCAGTGAAAAATACTTGGTTTCATTTTACCATTTTCATGTAGGTATGGGTAATAGTTGCAACATACCCTTATAAATTTTTCCTTTCATTCTTAACTTACTGAAATTCCAGGGACTTTGAGGTATCTTCAATGATCTCCTTCATATTTTCCCACCAATTACGTTCTTGAAGATCTCAATATATGTTTGTGATTTCTGGGTGGATAAAGAAGGTCGAGCTATGTGAATCATTCAAAAGATATTTCTTTATGTTGTGATTTTATTGTTTACATAGTCATTACCCAAATATTATGAATCATTCCTCATTAATTTTTAACTTAGATGATTTTTTATTTCTGATAGCTTCCATCTTCTTCTAAATTTCTACATCATCTCTTTGAGCATCCTTTATATTATCTAAAATGGATGGTTGAGTAGTCATTTGATAAAGGAATGATTATGTTATTTCCTTTATGATTCCCATGTTCATACTTTACAACTATAATAATATTGGATCCTTCTAAATTCTCATCATTAATAATGTTGTAGGATCCTTTCTACTTAGAGAATCATCCACTTTATTTTCTTTATTAGGATAGTAGTGGATTAAGTAGTCATAATCCTTAACGATCCTTAACTATCTTCATTGTTGAATATTCAGCTCCTTTTATGTGAATATGTATTTGAGGCTCTTGTGATCATTATATATCCCACAATTCTCCCCATAGAGATAATTACTCCATATTTTCAATTCAAAGATCATAACCACCAACTCTAGAACATACATTGTATAGTTTTTCTCATTTAGTTTTAACTGCCTTGGGGAATATCCTATCACTTTATAATTTTTCATCAGTACAAATCCAAAGAACTTATTTAATGTGTCATTGTATACCACAAAAGTTCTCCACTTGTGGGTAGTGTATGTACTTGTATAGTGATAATCCTATTTTTGAACTCTTTAAAGTTTTCATCACATTCACTGGTCCATAAATTTTTTTCCCTTTCATAGTAATAATGGTTATTGAGTTTGAAAATCAAGATAAGTTTCTCAAAAATCATCAGTAATACCCATATAGACTAAGAAAACTATGGATATCCACTAAAAATGATGTCTTGAGCCACTCCTCAATTTCCTTTGTATTAAAAGGCTCTACAAATACCTCTTTACTAGTGATAACATACCCTAAGAATGAAACTTCTTCCATATAGAACTCACATTTACCATAATTTTCATATATATTTTTCCTTTCACAAAGTCTTCATGATAGTATTCAAATACTCTTTATTATCTTATTTTATCTTGGAGTATATCATAATATCATCTATAAATACTACCAAAAATTTTCATTGATAATCTCTAATAAATCCATTAATTAAGTCCATAAAGATTACTTAAGCATTAATGAGTCAAAAGGGCATCACTATGAAATCATAGTGTTCATATCTCATTCGAAAGGCAGTCTTCAGAATATCTTACTTTTTCACCTTTAATTGGTGATATAACAACCAAAGATCCACCTTAAAGAAATATTATGCCCCAAATAGTTGATTGAATAAGTAATATATACATGGAATGGAATAATTTTTCTTTATCATGTTTTTTTATCTCATGATAATAAATGAATGGGAACATTGATCCATCATTTTTCTTGATGAAGAGGATCGATGCACCCCATGGTGAAGCACTCGGGCATATGAAACCCTTTTCCAAATTCTAATATAACATCTTCTTTATTTATTCCAAATCAATGGTTTCCATCCTATAAGGACTCTTTTATATCAGAAGATATCCAAGTATAAGTTAAATTGAGAACTCAACCTCTCATTTAGGAGGAAGACCAGTGAATTCTTTAGGGAATACATCAGTGTAGTCCCACACAATAGGAATGTCTTCAAGTGTGATCCTACAATTTTTCTAAATCATTTGAGAAAAATATTATTACTCATAATGAAATAGTATCCATTCTTGAGAAGAATATTCCAATGTATATCCATCCTCTATATATTTATTTTGAATTGGAAGGTTCCTTGGGATGTGAAAAGTGATCAATATCTCCAGATAGTTGATGTTTGTTTTTTATAAATATTGTCAATCCATGCACAATATATCATCAAAATCCACAAAAGAAAGTAATACAATATTTTTTTGGAGGTCCAATCTATAAAAATTGTTCAAGGAGGACTTACATACTTTATATGCAATAATTTCCCCATTTTTTGTTCTTATAGATAACTCAACCCCCATATTCTGAGGTAGTGTTTGAATAGTTCAACTAAAATTGTAAGATATAAAAGAATGTACAAAACTAGAATCAAAAAGTGTGTTTTCTATTCTTGATTGAATAACCATCATTACTATCACCACATTATTTTTGGGATCCACATTAGCAGTAGTGATAACATATTCCCTTCCATACTACCTTGGAGGTTTTTGTCATTGATTGTTTTCGAAAACCCTTTGATTAGGGAATTGAATCATATAATAGCTGTGTTCCTTGAAATTGAAACATTGTACTACATGAAAAGGGTTAATCTAAACCTTCCTTTATTCTTACACATTAGTGGGATTCTTTATATTGCATTTCAATTATTATTCTAATACCCCTATTTTCTAAATTTGAAGCATCTCTTGGTTCCCCTTAGATAGTTACCAGGATGCTTCTTCCCACAATTTTGATATGTGGGATGTTGGGTTTTATTTCCTCTATGGGATTTATTTATTGATCCTCCAATATTAAAATCCATTTTCCACTTTTTATCTCTAGTCCCATGAGACCTATGAGAGTCACTAATATCCATATCAACCTTAGTAGTACAATGGAAAAACTCCTCATATATGTAAAAATATTTAATCATCAAATATTTTCATAAAATCATCTTTAATGAACTAAGGAAGTGATCCTACTTGCATTCATTGTTCATGATAAATCTTGAGGTGTATCATTAAATCCTTGTAAATTTTTTGTTGTATGACCTAATAAACGCATCTTCCTTTTTCTTCAGTTTGAGGAACTCCCTCTCCATCTTAAGAAGGATAATTTAGGGAAAATATATATTGGAAAATATTTTCTTGAATCATTCCCATTCTACATGATTCATTTTATTATTCATAACTTGATCATGTTGATCCAATACTGTCATGAAGTTCTGAGCTCCTATTCTCATCGGGCTTGACATATCATTAGGGAAATCATCACATTGGTTATAAAGTTTGTTTTTAGTATGGGTTCTCCTATTTCCTGCCATTAACTAAATGAGTACTTAGATAATGAGTATATAAAAACAGAACTATGAAATTATAAGGAACAACCTATAAATTAAAATTATATCTTAACTTATGATTACCTAAGTTTCAATCTAGGTTTTCCATGGTGATAGAATTATCCTTAGGGTTCTTACTAGATTTTTATAGTCGTAATCCCAAAAAATAACTAGACTGTTCCCTGATACCAACTATATGAACCCAATCAATTTACACATATTATTATATGATTTTAAGTATAACTATCCATTAAATACAAACCAAGGATAAAAAATCCTAGCATATTTGGAATACTAGGCACATAATTAGAAAACATGAAACTAGAATAAACAAAATTTTTATTAATATATATAATTTTCTCTTAAATAACATTGAGCTCTTATAACTACATAGGATAACCGGGGGTATACATAGACAAAATGGGTGAGCTAAAAATCATAGTAAGGGAATAAACAAAGAAATGAAACATGAGACATGAGTCAGAAGGCATAACATGATAATATAAAAGGCATGGATAATGAATACACATATGGAGGAATAAAATATAGAACATAGAATCATATTATCATGGAAACATATAAATGTGGAAGAAACATATAGCATGACAAAAACATGAGTTAGGGCTAACTGCGAAGATGATATCACATGGTGGACATAGTCCCATAATGGATTAGGTTTACTCCCTAATACCATACATAACATACCCTGAGGAAAAACATTAACCAATGAATTAGAGTAATAAATGGGTGAACACATCATAACATGTACATGCATATGTGTTCCACATAAATAAATCAAACTTAAACAATAAACATTGTGGTTACTAATGGAAAAAATGGGTATTGTAACCATGTCATAAGGCATAACCAAAGGGAGTATTATAATGGTATCCATGAAAGAAAGGATTTAATTCATTATCAAACATTCATAAAGTAAAAATAAGAATAGATCATGAATAATTATTTTCAACTTAAGTGAAACATTAAAAATAGTGGTTAAGTAACTTTAAAAAAGGGCCACTTAAGCACGGTTTTATGGGAAAAAATAAATATTCTTTAAAGAGGATAAAGGTATAATTATTTCCATAAAACCAGAAATGAAATAAAATTGGTTTTCATGACAAAATGAGTTATTTAATAAAATATGGGTAGATTAAAACATTTTTTTGAGTGTACTTTAAATTGGGAAATAAATAGAGGAATTCCCTTTAATCAGGTTTTCTTATCTAGATGAATTGAGAAGGGAGCCTATTAAAACATATATTTTCCCATACAAGAAAAATTAATTGAGAGATATATATATTTTAAAGTTATATAAATATTATAGGATAATTTAATAATAATAATGAATAGAAAAATTTATTCAAAGAGAGATAAAGCATTACCCAAAGGAAATATGGATGTTCGGAGAGATCCCTTACCATATGTCTAAATGCGTTCTTCACTTGCAATTAATATCCTAGAAAACAAAATTAGATTAATTAATTACTAAAATAATAACCTATTACACATATATTTTATTTATTATAATTTTATTAAGTATATTTATGGCCATTTTGAGAAGTTATAAAGTTCAATTTTGTTGTTCTCGGAGTGTTTGTTTCATGGTTTCTTGGTGGTTCACTTGTGTATAATTATGGAAATTATTGTAAAATTTGAATAATTATCCTGAATTGAAATGATTCAGTATTAATACACTTATATAATTTTAAATGGTCCCATATATAATTCTTTCTGACATATAGATGATTCATTTAATAAAACATTAATGATAAATGTTTATTTTATTTTGGCGGGTTTTCCGACCATCTCAAACTAGTTTTGTCTTACTTAATGTTATGGACTTATACACTTTCCAGAATGATAAAAGACATATAATATACATAATTAGTTCATTTTAAACAATTATATGTAAATTTAAACCTTCCATGAAGTCATTTGTTGAAAACCACTACTCATTGTCTACAAAGGCAGTTAATCGTCATAATATGGACAATGGTTTCATTTTTCTTTGAATAATATGACTTGAGAAAAGGGATGCATATAATAAATTCCATTAGAAATTTAAATTAAATTATATAAATTATACTCTAATTATTATTATATTACGCATTAAGGAGGTGGGGAGAAGGTAGAAGAAGAAAAGAAATTAAATGAGGAAGTTTGAGAATGTTACCTCTTAAATATCACATCCTTAAAGGATCCCTTAAGAAACTTCAAATTGGTATTTTGGAGATAAAATAAAAAAAATTATGTATTGAGAGTATTTAGGATAGGTTTTGGTAGATATTTTGAAAAATTAAAGGATTATAAGGTGTTAGGAGAAGGGGTAGTGAAGGGTGGTATTTATAATGGGAGGAGATGGGTGTTTTTTATTATTATATTCTTTAGTTTATTATTTTGGATCAAGGATTTAAATAATATTGATTATAATTAATATATATAGTAAAAGGTGAATGTGAGTTTAAAGTAATGGGTTCTTATATCATCCATGACTCAAAAATTCATGTAGTTGTCATACAATGTTAAATACCATAAATTACTGCATTTCACTATTCACAAAATTGAACTATTTTAGAAAAATCCTAAAAATTCACCCTAACCATTTTAAACATGTAGATTTAAAAAATGGAATCCATTTTATGAAAAAAATATTAATATTATAAATTTACTTCTTAAATAAAATTCTCATTTATTTTAAAAATAACTATTTTATTATCATAATCGATTTTAAAATTCTTTGAAAATTTACATACGATCCAATAAAATTATATTATCATTTTAATATAACTTAATATTAATTTATGAATCAATTTTATGAAAATAATTTTTCTTTTAAATCATTATATTCATTATAAAATTATAATTAAGTCATTCATGTTTTACAAAAATACCAACACTTAATTTATTATATTTAAAACATTTATTTACTTGTACCATGATATGCATATATCATATTTTCATTTTATAAGACACCTAAATATTATTATACATTTAAATATTTGGTGTTACTATTCTAATGGTTAGATTACTATTCCTAATGGTCTTATTACTTTTTCAATGGTAATGTTACTATTTCAACGTCCATATTACTATTTCAACAATCAGATTTATAATTATCATATGGGTTCACTATTTCTTATAAATACCTCTTATTCCAATCATCTATCCTTCAATTATATTTTCCCTAGAGTTTATATATATAATTTCATCTTCAAAATGTGCATTATATTGTTAACATTATGTTTTATTTCTATAGCTTTGTTCATTAGTGCGATCATTCTAGTGGATCAAGTCAATCTTAATTTTCCTATACTTATTATCTTATTTTATATTTATTATCCATCCATAAAAATTATTATTTTTTATTTTCAATTAAAGACACTTTAGGTTAAGTGGGAACCATAAAGCATACAAATCAAATAACACAACTAATCACCACCTTCCCACCTTCATTCCAAAACCACTGATTCAGAACAAACATAAACAAACAATTCAAATTTCAAAATTTCAAAGACTGGATGATATGGAATGAGAAAACAAAGATAGTTTCTTGAGCCCAACAGTGATGTGACATATGTTTGTATATACTATCATCATTCTCAATACATCCTGCCACCACTTCTGAAAAATTCGAACCATTGGAATACCAATTCCACAATGAAAGACTATCAGGATGAAAACCGGAGCTCCGTCCCCCACATCCAAATCCATGAAATTTTCTATTTATTATCCCATTGTGATATTTGGAATTCTATTTGGTTTCGTTTCTTACTAATTTATAATTCTTAATTTATGAGAATAATGTTTTGTTTGTTTATCTATATGATTTATTTTCTTTACACTATATGAAATAATTATAAGGAGGGAAATTCTGTTGATAAAATTAAGGGTCATTACATGAAACTCATTCCTTTTCCATGTACCTAGGATCTATAACCATGATGTGACTTATGTTTTCATGGTGTAAACCACTCCTACCCTACAAATGCATCTTTTTATGTATACATAGACACTTCTCCATGACTGTCCACATTTCACCATATATCCTTATCACTCTTACATATTGGTATGGACCTTTACATTTACAAGTCAAAGCTTCCCCAAAATTTTCCACATTTCATTTTTATAAAATAAAATGAATCTTATGTAATTGGGAAACTCCAAGACTTTACTATTTACAACAACTTTATTCCTCACAATGTGACACCTTTACTCACACTGTGATTTCCTCCTACAAACTCTAAAATATTAAAACTCATTATAACTTTTGGAACTTCATATCCTCTTATAGAATTTCATAACTTAAAAACATTCTTTACTTACTCTTTATAATACTTTTTAGAACATCCATATCTTCACTTTCCAGAACAACTAATTTTTTATTCTAGACACCTCAAGCTCTTCTTTCCAAAATAACGTCTGAAATAAATTTTTCACCAAGAAATCCAACCTAGATTCATTAATTTGGTTTTTAATAATTTCAACACTTTAACTCATCAATCAGAATTCAAAAAATACATAAATAATTTATAAAATTTAACAATTCCAAACAAGACCTTAAATTAGAAAAACAAATTATTCTCTATTGAAAATCACTTTTAAAAATTAAATAAACCTACCAACAACTCAAACCTCCATTAAATCATTAGTATATACATTAAAAATCATTATGTTCCGTATAATTTAGAGGCAGTAGTTTGCAAACACTTTTACTTGGGAAAACACATGAATAACCACAAAAAAAATAACATCCCAAAATTCATTTAACAACTTATAATAAATTAAAGCAAAGTTAAAGAAACATAAAATTTTTATAAACAATTTAATTAAAGCATTTTTTTATAATGAATGAATTATTATCCCATCAATTAAATTATAAAAAATATAGATACCTTCTATGTAATCCTAATCCAACATATACCCCACTAATCTTATAAAATCAACCCATAAAAAGAAAATTCACCATATATTTTCAGACTAAGGATTCCATAACTTGAAATTCCATCAATGGAGTAAGGAAGAAATTTTAAAAATGGAGTTGGGAATAAATTTTACGTGTAAAACAATGTAATTTTTTTTTTCAAAAACACATCATGATTAGAAGATGTTTCATACCTTCAATATTAAAATTGGAACCATTAAAAAATGATACAAGGAGGGTGAAACAGAGTAAAATTTCTATAAGAGCATAAATGATATGGTCAATGGGTGGCACAATAATATTTCTTTTATAAAATGGTAAGAGATTTATCCGTTCTTGCTAAAGAGCTCCAACAAAATAGCCTTTTATCAGTGATAAAATAAAAAGTAACGATAATTTAATATTTTATTAGAGTTACTTTTAACACTCATAAAATCGATCAATATCAATGATAAATTCAAAACTTATAATTTCTGGTTTAATCTTACCAAACTTTAGAAATTTATATCTATTGATATATAACTTCTATTTAATCTTACATAGAGGAATTTATCGGAAAAAATGTTAGCAATGGTAATGATTACTGCGTAAGATCAAACCAAAATTGTGTAAAGAGTTAGTCTTACACAGTTTTGATTTAATCTTAAAAAAAGATATTTACTAATGTTAACCTTAGTGTTGATATAGGTAGATTTATCAGTGCTCAAATTAGAGTCGATAAAGACCTCTATGTAAGATTAAATCAAAGATGTGTAAGAATAAATTTGAATTTACTATCAATTTTATTTAAAATAATACTAAATTATTATTTTTTACAATATATATAAAAATTACATATGTAATAATATAATATTTTTTATCAACTACATGAAAAAATATAGAAATATAAATATTTTTGACAATATATTATGATGTATAAAACTTAAAATTAAAAGTGGGTTTTTTAATAATTATATTTAAAATAGATTTACAATTACTAAAATATATTAGTATTACTGATTATTTATATAGTTCTATATATTATATTTATTATATATAAATATATAATCAATTAGTAACCGCGGTTAAAAATTATTAATTATAATTAAAATATCATTATTTATATAAATGAATAAATATTTTTAAAAATATATAATTAATTATATAAAATTATAATTATATTAAAATATATTTATATATATACATTTAAAAAGATAAATCCCAATAATAAAATTAATTAAAGAATAATTAAAATATGGATGTATTATTAATTATATAAAAACATCAATAATTAATAATTATATTTCAATGTGACTAATTTTATTTAAGAAATATTATTAATTATATAAATTTTTAAATGATATTTACTATATAAATGTATAAATAAATAAAAAAATATTAAAAATTACATTTAAACATAAAATATTTATAATAAATTACTAATTATGTACATATATATACTATTAATCATATTCATAATATTACTAATAATAATTTTGAAATATTTTTAATAATATTTAAAAACTTTAATTAATTAAATAAATCAATAAATATTTAATATTATAAAAATGTATACTCATATTTAAAATATCAATAACTATATTTGAATATATATAGTATTATTTTCAATATATTAGTAGTTAATATTAAATTTACTATCAACCATATTTAAAAATAACACTAAGTTATTATTATTTTAATATATATATATATATATTACATATGCAATAATATAATATTTTTTGGAAACTACATGACAAATATAAAAGCATAAATGTTTTGCACAATATATTATTAATTATAATAAAGTAAAATTAAAATTTATAATTTTAATAATTATGTTTAAATATATTTTTAGTTTCTAATATATAGATATGTTGTTATTATTATTAATTATAGATGTATATACTGCATTATTTTTTTAAAAAAATTATTAATCATTAATTATATTTAATTGTTTGATTATAATTAAAATTATTATTATTTATATAAATGAATAAATATTTTTAAAAAATATATCATTAATTGTATAAATGTATAATTATATCGATAAATAATTATATATATACATGCATAGATTGATAAATCTCAAAGATAAAAAACAATACAAGATTAATTAATATATGTATATATTATTGATTATAAAAAAAACATTAATAGTTAATAATTATATTTCAATGTGATTAGTTTTATTTAAGAAATGTTATTAATTAGATAAAAGTGTAAAAATTAATTAATAATTTTATTATTATAATAATATATAAAAAACTTTAATTATAAAATTTCTAAAATTATAAATACAATTTCATTTTATAAATTAATTAAAAGATTTGTAGTTTTTAATTTTTTCAATTAATTATTTACATATATGTCTATATTTATTCACATATAAATACAAGTGTATATGTGCGTGCATGCCTCAGGAACCCAAGAACAAGCATGTTGTTAAAATCAACACATACGTGTGTATATTCAACTATATAAAATGCATATAATATAAATTTCTATTATAATTTCTATATAAAATAGACTAAAATTAATTACTACAAACATATATATAAATATAGAATATGTATATATATATACACACATAATATTACTAAAATATAAAAATCCTTATAGGAAAATTTATAAAATTTTAAAATTTCTATTAATTAAACATAGATTACATCTGCCATCGTGGAACACGATGCAAGAAAGAAAATAAATAAACACACATTCCCCTAGTCATGGCCCCATGACCTACCCCGCACACCACCAAACTTACCAGTGTAATCAAAATATATAATTATTTTATCTTAAATAAGTTGATAAATATTTTACAAGTTCTATTAGTAAGGTTGAAAAAGTTATATTTATTAGTGCTAAATAAAATGTTGAAAAAGGTACAAATTTTATTAGTGTTAAAAAAATTGTTGATAAAAGTCAACTTTCATCAGCTCTTTATTTTAGGGATGATAATTTTTTATGAGAGCTAACAAAAAGTGATGATAGAGGCATGTTCTTGAAATAATAGAATATACAATATTTTCTTTTTAATATAATAAAATTAATGGAAGATTAATTCCATAGATAAATGAATGAATATGATAAGATAAACACAATTTCATTATTTTGTTTAAGTAAAGTAGAGAAAAAAATGATATACAATCAACATATTTAATTTGTAATGAGTAATTGATAAAATTGAATGTCGTGATTAAGTTATTTCAATGCCAAAATCTTATATAACCATCATGAATATGATAGTTATTATAAATAATGAAAACTATCAGCCATGAAATAGACATTTCTTCATATGCATCACATAATGAAATTATCATTATTGTGTTACTCTATAGTATAATGTTACAAATTGATGGTGGATATTATACATAATATTGGGTAATGTATTCATGTAAATGTCTCATAACTCATAAACTCTAGAAAACATTATTTTTATAAGAAACATGGTACATAGAATGAAATAGAATAAGATATGAATATATATATTTTAATCATTACAAATGAATAAAATATGGATTTATATGAGTTTTATGTGACTTTCATAACCATTTTGTATGTATATTATTTTGAAATGATTATTATATAATCATTAAGTGAAACCTATAGGGATAAGCACACTATAAAATCACGGAAAGACACAATGCCTGAATGCTTCAAAGGTAGAAACAAGCAATAAAACATCATTGACTTGAATTTACATCACAACTATAATGTACCAAAAGATATGAAAAAGAAAATATATAAATGGAAATTAAAGCTAATAAAATGTAATACCCTAAGATTTTAGAATATATTTCTCTTTAAATAAATTATAAGTGTTTGATACGTTGTTTGACACACACCACCAAGCTTAAAATGAACTATGATATATTGAAAACTAGTCATTAAATTGGTAGTATGAATTTGAATAACCATATTATGAAAAATATCTATAAAGTTTTTACATAATGAAAATGTATTTTTTAATTCATTATAAATATGTACTGAATTTCAGGTAAAGTCAATTTATGTTTTAAAAATATTTTTTATAGAAAATGATTTTTATTATATTTTATGGAAAAAAATTTAATTAATTTATACCATATTTATAAATTTTATTTTATATAATTAAAATAATTTTTGAAATCATAATTTCAATATTATATTATTGTAAATTTTTGGGATTTTTCTAAAAAGATTTATTTTTTAGTGAATAATGAAAAATACAGATTTCTGTAAAACTGCCATGTATTTTCTTTAATAAAGTAATATAAAATTTCCATTTTTTTATATATTTTTTAAAAGTAACATATGATCCATTTTATTAGAAACAATCTAAATATTTCCATAGGAATGAACTTTATATTTAAATTTGGTATATGTTCATTTTAATGTTTAAAAACTCATTGTTCTAAAAATCAATTTTCATTGTATTTTATGAATTTTTATTAAAAATGATTTCTGATACTTATAGAAGCTTAATTTTGAAATATTTATTCTATATTTTGAATCAGGAGGTTTAATTTGGTAAATAGGTCCCTTTTATTTTTAGTCATTATGAATAGTAACCCTTGTAAAATTTATTACCTCAGTAAATGGTAAAATGAGATAAACAAGATTAAAAATATATAATAAGGCTTAAAAATTACCCATAAACTTTCCTGTATTTCATTTTATGAGTTTAATTTGACCACCTATTCATATATTTTAAAATATGGCGTCTTGGTGCCTTTTTTTTTGATAAATACCTTTATATTATTTAAGTAAAGGAAAATTCCAAAAATGTTACTCTCTTGCATTAAATTTATATTATATGGTCAAATAGGGATAATAAGATTCTATGAAAAAATATAAAAGTTTAATTTTATCAAAATTAATGTATTTATATGATTTAAATTTATTTTTTAATTTATAGGGACAATATAATTACTTTAAATGCTTACACAACATCGATGCAATGCTTGTGTAAAAAATATAAAAATTAAAGTAAATAATTTTAAAAATATCAAAAGTAATATTCATTTGATAAATTACGGTTTAAAATAAATTTAATAGTTAATAATAATTTATAATTTATGGTTAAATAGTTTATATTCGAATTCTATTCTTTTTCATGATGTCTTTAAAGTGAAAATATATGAATAGTTCATAAAATGACTTTAATGGTATTTTATGTTAAAGAGTATTTTATTAAATCATTTACAAATTATAAAATATTTAAATAGAACAATAGGAATTATATGTGTTCTAAAATTTAATACCTTGAACATTTATGAACCAATTGATACCTTACATGTAAATTTACGTCCCTTTAATAATGAAAATGTTGTTTCCACAATTAATGTTAAAATGGGTTAATGATAGTGCTAAACCAAAATTTAAGGATTAAAATTCTACATAAACCTAGAACAATTTTATTGGTTGAAGGTATTTTTATTAGTTTAAGGTATTTAAACCTTAACCTATATTACCTTCTAATTTCTTCCCACTTTGTGCCACTTTCATAGGAAACAATTATTATATTTAATTCTTTTAAATAATTCCAAGTACGTCATTTCCTTCACTATAAAAGGACACCGACTATCCTCTATTTTACATAATTCAAGAGCCTATTATATCATCTAATACCTAACTAAATCCTTCTATAAAATACCTACCCATGTCTTAGATGTCTTATTTTGAGCAGAATACAATCCTTTCAAGTCTTAATGTGAAATACAAATGTCATGAACCAAGTTAGGTCACCATCCAAACTGGTGCTTGACCTGGTCCATGGAAAGGAATGAAGGGAATTCCCTATCCCCACAGGTTTTCAAAAGTTCCTGGGAATCATAAATAATGGTTTGGGAATGATTCACCCAAGTTTAAAAACATAAAACAAATAAAATAAACAATAATCCAAATCTGAAAATTCACCCCAAAAAAGTCTTAACAAAAATTCAGAATTGAATTACATAGTTTAAAAAACCCTGAAGGGGACCAAAAAAAGGATCAGAAAGTCAATCCCAAGAACTACCACATGGCAAGGAAGCATCTCCCTCAAGCCATCTTCACAACACCACACCAAGGAAAGAAGCTAACATCCCGAACTGTTGTCTCCAAAGACCTTTCCCTTACCTGTGTCAAACATTACCAAATCTATATACACCCAAAGGTGTAATTAGGGTGTGATAATAATCCCAATAGGATGCCACCCAAGAAAATATTCCATTATATAAACATTATAAGACAAAAAGATTTACAGATTTCATAAATAGGAAATCCTAGAAACAATTTTGAAGGGATTCAACTTTAAATGAAAACATCTTTCAAGAGGGAAACTTTAAATAATGAAATTTTTTAAAGAAAAAATACATTATTCTGAAATTACCAACCAAACACACCATATGAAGATGTTAAGTATAATATAATGAAAGAGAACTAGTCATGAGAAACACCCTTAGGCACTAGCTAGCTATGGGGCCCTAGGTACATTGTATCTTGGTGAAATGTGGCATAAAGACCACAATGAACTATGTTCTCATGCATGAGCCACTAGTATGTAGCACACTGATAACCTATTGGTGTCCAATAAACCATTATTATTTAGTTAGTATTATCTTTATTAATGTTTCTTCGTGAAAACGGGGTGAGGCCACTTCTGAATCACTTGCATACTGGTCCTAGTCTGCCCACCTAGATACCTGAGCTTCTAATTTGTGCTCAATAAAGTTACACATGTTATAAAATACCATTTTCACATCAAAAATCAATTTCTAAATCACACACATACAAAATAGTACCCCAAACATGTTCCATACCCTCAATGTAGTTCATTAAACCCAATAAAAATTTCATTAAACAACTTTAAGAGGTGTTACTAGGATTTTCACACAAAAATAATTTAAAAATAATATTTTAAGGCCAAAAACCCAAAAATACAATAAAAAATAGAATTTGAATCCCTAACACCATTTAATAAATCAATTTATTGAATCATAAAATAAACCCAAATGATACAACATGGAATACACATGAAAATCACCCAATTCCATGTCAAAATGCAACATTAAAATTAATCACTTAATCAATGCTACAAAAAATAGTTTTTGAACCACAAAAAATAGATTAGAAACGTGATAAATAGGTTGATCATGTAATATAAATTCGTCAATGAATGTTAACACATGGTACCACCTTTCTTGAATATCAAAAACCCCAAATCTTTCTTCGAAACTTCAACCACACAACAACTATGCCAAAAGTGAGTGAAAACAAACCCTAACCAAGAATATTGAACCAAGAAACTCAATATTAAACCCTAGGGACGAAACCCTAGATTTTAGAAATTTATAACCTCAATAAGGATGTAATAAACCCTAGAGATAAGGAAGAAAAACAAATAAAGACTCACTTGAATAATATTGAAGTTTCCCCACTAAACCCCCTCAAAATGAGTTCCAAGGAAGCTTGAGGGAGCTTGGAATCCTTATATCACTAAAATATTCAAACAAGGGAAGAAAGGGATGAGTTAGGTTTAATTATCAGAGGGAAAATTGGAATAACAAATTTGTTTTTATAACCTCAACATTGTGCACAGTTTGTCTTCACAATTTAGTAAACCATGCAGCCAAACTGTGCACTTGGTTCTTCCCTAAAAAAAACCATCATTTTATTCCAAAATTCATGGGGGTCTAGGGGAAATATTGGGGGAAAAATATATCAATAATAGAAGATAAAAATACCTAAAAAGAAGGACACATAAGTGACAATTCTCCCCACTATGAAATATTTCCACCTTAGAAATTCAACCTAAAGATTGATCAGAAAACAAGAATGGGTACACTTTCTCAACCCACGACTTCCACTCCCTTGTTTCATGCACATAATCCCCATGCTACCAAAGTAACCTAAACAATATAATATAGTTTCCCTGAAGCACCTTCTCTTGGGAATCCACTATCCACACCAGTCGCTCAAACACTGATAAATCCGGCTCTATCTCCAACTCTTCCCAATTCAACACATGGGAAGAATATGGATTGTACTTCTTAAATTGGGAGACATGGAATATGTCATGGATAGATGTTAACTGATAAGGAAAAGATAACCTTTATTCCACCTTTCCAATCTGCTCGTTGATCTCAAACAGTTTGACATACCACATAGTTTTCTTTTCCTGCTTTCCCAAATGACGATGACCCAAACAAGGGGCCACCTTTAAGAGTACCTGATCACCCATAGAGAACTCAAGATCTAGACTCTTATAATAAGTATAAGATTTTTGGTGACTTTGAACTGTCAATAAATGCTGTCTGATTAACTTGACCTTCTCATATGTATCTTGCACAAGGCTCAACCCCAACAGTGAGGTCTCTCCTACCTCATCCCCACACAGAGGGGACTAATAAGGCTGACCATAAATAACCTCAAAATCATGAATTATAATAAAGGTTTGGTAATTGTTATTATAAAAAAACTTGACTAATCCCAAATGGCTACCCATGATCCTCAAAAATCCAAAACACCAGCACCAAACATGTCCTCTAGAATTTGATTTGCCCGCTCCATCAGACCATCCATTTGAGGATGGTATGTCATGCTCATCTTAATTTGTGACCCCAAATAATTATAAAGGCCTTCCAAACATTGATAGGTAAAATAGTGGTATCTATATGAGACAACTGATGATGACACACCATGAAGCCTTACCACCTCATGAATATACAATCATCCCAACTCATCTACTTTATATGTATCTCTAATTAGAATAAAGTGGGATAATTTGGTCTGACGATCAATCACTACCCAAATATCATTATTACCCTAAGGTGTATGATTTAATCCAACAATGAAATCCATGGTGAATCCATCCCACTTCTAGGTAGGAATGGTTAATGGATGAAGAAAACCAGAGGACCTTTGATGCTCTGCTTTTACCTGCTGACATTTATAAAATATCAACATGAAGTCAATTATGTAACGTCTCATACCTGTCCACCAAAAATACCAATGAACATCATAATAGATATTGGTAGCTGCAAGATGAATGAATCGTTGAGATTGGTGGTTATCCTACATCACCACCTTCCTCAAAGACAATGGAACTACTGAATGACCCTTAAAGCACAAGATCCCCTCGGGAGACGAAGAACAATCAAAAGATGCCTCTCCACCATGAAGAAACTACATAAACTACTAACATATCTCATCACTAGGATACTCATGCTGAATCAACTCTAAAAGAGAGGGATTCAACTACAAACTCTCCAAAAACACACCTCCTCTATGTTCCTTAGTCCCCATGTGCATCTAAGAAATGATCCACATTAGAGTCTACTCAGCATTGGACTTCCTTAAAGCATGTAATGGTACTTTTCTACTCAAGAAATCATCCACCACATCACCCTTTCTGGGGGTATAGACAATATCAAATTAGAAATCCTAAAAATAATTGATCCAACAGTGCTGCCTTAGATTAATATCCTTATGTGAGAAGATGTAGGATAAGATTTAATGATCAGAGTAGACCACAAACTTCTCCCCAAAAAATTAGTGATGCCAAGTCTTCAAAGCATGCATCACCAATACTAACTCCACGTAATGGGTCAGGTAATTATTTTCATGTGTTCAGAGTTGGCTAGATCCATATTCCACCATGTGATCACCCTGCATAAGCACACACTTGAGACCCATACCTAAAGCATCGAAATACACCACGTAGCCCTTTCCAGATTCTGGAAAGATCAACATAGGGGTGGTAGTCAATCAGAGATTTAACTCCTCGAAGGATTGCTGACATTATGGTCCCCATTAAAGCTTCATCCCTTTACATGTGAACATGGTCATGGGAGAAGAAACCCAAGAGAAATCCTAAACAAACTACTTGTAATAGCCTACCAGGCAGAAGAAACTCTTGAACTCAAACAAATTTTTTGGCTGAGCCCATGACACAACAACATTGATCTTATTAGGGTCTGTTGAAACCCCTCGTTCTAAGATTACATGACATATAAACTTTACCTCCCTTATTTAGAAAGTTCACTTGGACAACTTTACATAAAGTTGATGATCCCACAGAGTGCCCAACACGATATGACAAATGATGATCACGCTCTTCCTCAGATCCAGAGTAAACCAAGATGTCATCCACGAATACCACAACAAAAAAGTTTAGATATTGTTGGAACACCTTATTAATGAGCACCCGAAAGGGCACTGAAGAATTCGTAAATCTGAAAGTAATGACCAAGTAGTCAAAGTGGTTGTACCTTCTTTGGTAGGCTGTCTTTAGGATATCCACCTCTCTCACCCTTACTTGGTTGTAACCCGAATGCAAGTATATCTTGGAAAACCACTTTTCCCCTTAAACTAATTAAAAAAATTATCTATTCATGGAAAATGATATTTGTTCTTGATGGTTACCTTATCCACATTTCAATAGTAAATGCATAACCAGAGGGATCTGTCAGACTTATTTACAAAAAGAACAGGAGCAGCCTAAGGAGAGACACTCGGGCGAATGGATCCTTTGGATTCCAAATCGTCCAGATATATCATTAATTCCCTCAAATTGGTGGGGGCCATACAATATGAGGGATTAGATATAAATTTTTTTACCAATGATAAATCAATTGAGAAATACATATCCCGCTCTTGGGGTAAGCTTGAAAAATCATGTGGAAATACCTTTGGGAACTCAACACTACAAAAGGTAATTCATCCTCAGGAGCACTACCATCATCCTCTAGCAAGAGAGATGATAAATGAAAGATAATATTTCTTAACTCTATGAGTGGAGGTTCTTCATGACCCGAATGAGGATCCCATTCCCTAATAAAACCCTAAGGACTCCCATTAGGAGCCATGAAGTTCACTCACTTCCTACATCAATCGATATGGAATTAAAAGTGAACTAGAAAATCCATGCAAATGATTACATAAAAAAGTCCATATCCAAGACTAGAAGGTCCCATTCTATCTAAACCCCTGACACAGAAAGGGCACATGATGGGAACCTGATACCTTGCTCATTCTTCTTACCCAACAACATCACCAACTCCATCGGGAAAAACAAAAAATCGGTTGAAAAATTTAGCAGATTCACAAGATGAGTAGTGATAGAATAAAAAAAATCACTGATATCAAATAGAATAAAAGATATATAAGATGAAATAAAAATTTTACATCAAACTATTGATGGTCCTAAATCCGATCTCACTGGTTCTTGATCCATAACTTGAAGATTCCTAGTCTTTTCCTGAGAAAAACTGATCACCTATGGCTCTGCCCTGAATTGGATCTGACCAGAAGATGATCCATACCTACCTCCATGGACACCAAAATAAGATCCCACTATCCTGTATGACTCTGAATAAACTAAAACTCCCCTAAAAACTAGACATCCTCCCCCAATCTGGTATGGGCACGTCACTATGGAAAAGCACTGCACATGCCTCATAATTCCACATCGATAAAAAGGCCTAGGAGGGGAGGTACCTATTGTCTGGATGTTCCACGCCTCCTCGTAATGATGTCACACCACAAAACCTATGTCAGAAGAAACAAATGAAGACTACATGGAAGGATGGACTGAACTACCACCTCACTTCTTCCCCTAATCACCCCACTTACTCTTTTTCTTTGAGGATTTTCTATTTCCCACAGCAGACACCACTCCAAAAAACCCAGACATTCCTTTTTGATAACTATCAACCATTCAAGCATGATCAACCACCTCAGTATAGGTTCCTATCTTAAACAAGAATACCTAAGAGTAAATTTCTATTCACAACCCCTTATCAAACTTCTGAGCTTTCATAGATTCATTAGAGACAATATCAATAATGTGCTGCACTAGCTCAGAAAAATAGTTAGCATATTCCATAACTTTATGATCTCTCTGGTAAAGATCCATGAACTCCTGGGATCTCACATAGGCCAGGACCTTGTGATAATATTGCTTATTAAAGATGGTCTTGAAATCCTTCCAGCTCATTTTATCATTATTCCCATCCTAAAGCACTATTTCCCACCACCTATGGCTGAGACCTTCTAGTAGAAATGAGATACATTTCACCCTGACTTCCTCAAGTGTATTAATGAACTCGAACATGCGATTGATCTTCTCAATCCACTCCTCTACTTCCTGGGGTTCCGCACTACCTCTGAAAGTAGGAGGCTTGTTCTTGAGAAACTTTTGATATTTTTCCTTCCTATGACTAGAATCATATTCTCTAATTGAAGTAGGAACATGACCCACTCCCTACCCTAGATATTGGATAGCTCGAACCATAGATTCTACCAACCTATGATCAAGTGGGGAGGAAGAAATCTCTATAGCTTCCTACCATGGGTTCATGGGATCTTTCTGGGGTGGCATATTACTACAAAAAGAAATAGTCACAAGAGAAATCCTTAGTACAATAGTTCTGAAAAATTTCAACAATAAAATCAAATATAAAAAAATAAAACTCATCACAATAATGAAATATACAACTACTTCACCCCCACCCAATGTCCATGTGCAGTCTGAAGCCCTCACATCCCTCCTGGAAGAGAAGTCAAAAAAAATCCAAACATCCCATGGAAACATGAGGTTTGTCATTAGAGTTGTAGTCTATGCACCCTATTCGCATCGAGAACTCCGAGCCCTAATAGTCTTAGCTCATATATAACTAGACTCTTCCCAAATAATATGACCCAATGATCTTAACCATGCTCTAATACCATTTTTTCACAAACCAGATGGGTCTCCATCCAAACTAGTGCTCGACCCGGTCCATGGAAAGTCTTGGAGGGCATTCCCTATACCCATGGGATGGAATAAGTTCCTTAGTATCATAAATAAATGTTTGGGAATGATTTACCAGAGTTTAGAAACATAAAAAACTAACAATAAACAATAAACTGAATATGAAAATTCACCCCAAACAAGTCTTAACAAAAATTCAGAATTGAATTACATAGTTTAAAACCAACCCTGAAGGGGAACATAAAAAAGAGAGTAGAAAGTCTATCCCAATAACCACCACATGGAAGGGGAGAATCTCCCTCAATCCATCTCCATAACATTGCACCAAGGAAGGAAGCTAACAACCCAAACCGCTGTCTCCAAAGATCATTCCCTTAACCGTGTCAAACATTAACAAATCTACTTACACCCAAATGTGTAAGTAGGGTGTGAACCTATTCCCAATAGGATTCCACCCTAGAAAATATTCCATGCTATAAACATTATAAGACAAAAAAATTTCAAGTTTTCATAAACATGAAATTCTAAAAACAATTTTAAAGGGATGAAACTTTAAATGAAAATAGTTTTTAAGAAAAAAACTTTAAAGAATGAACACTTTTAAAGAAAAAATACATGATTCTGAAATTACCAACCCAACACACCGTATGAAGATGGTAAGTACAATATAATCAATGATAATTAGTCAAGAGAATCACACCTAGGAACTAGCTAGCTGTGGGACCCTAGGTACATCATATCTCGGTGAAATGTGGCATAAGAACCACAAAAAACTAAATTCTCATGCCCGATCCACTAGTAGGGAACACACCCATAACCTAGTGGTCTCCAATAAATCATCATTATTTAATTAGTTTTGTCATCATTAATCTTTCTAAGTGAAACCAGGATGAGGCGACTTCCAAATCACTAGTGTACTAGTCCTAGTCCTCCCACCTAGATACCCCAGGCTTCCCATTTGTGATCAATCAAGTTCCACATGTTATAAAATACAATTTTCACATAAAAACCCATTTATAAATCATACACACACAAAATAGTACCCCAAACATGATCCACACCATCAATGTAGTTCATGAAACCCAATAAAAAATTTATAAAACAACTTTAAGATGTGTTACATGGATTTTCAAACAAAACCCATTTAAAAAATTATTTTAAGGACAAACTCCCAATAATACCATAAAAACTAGAATTAGCATCCCTAAAAAGATTTAATAAATCAATTTCATGAATCATAAAATAACCCCAAATGATAAAACATAGAATACGCATGGAAAACACCCAATTCCATGTCAAAATGAAACTTTAAAATTATACATTTAATCAATTCTACCAAAAATGGTTTCAACAACACAAAAAATAGACAAGAAACATTATAAATAGGGTAATCAAGAAAGATAAATTCATCAAAGAATTTTTACACATGGAAACACCAACCTTGAATATCAAAAACCCAAAATCTTTGTGCAAAACATCAACCACACCACAACTGCACTACAAGTGAGTGAAAACGAACCTTGACCAAGAATATTGAACCAAGAAACTCAATATTAAAACCTAGGGACGAAACCCTAGCTACTGGAAATTTAGAACCTCCAGAAGGAGGGAAGAAAACCTAGAGAGAAGGAAGAAACAGACGCATTAGGTTTAATTATAGAAGAAAAAATTTAGGATAACAAAAAAAATATGACTTGGACACCAGGCACATTTTATCTGCACAGTTTTGAAGGTTCTGGGCACAACGGAAGAATGGTTGGGATGGGACCCAATTTGATTTTTACCATGATCAATGATTATCCTGGGATCAATATGATGATGAACTCCAGTCTCCACAGAATATAATAAAATATTTAGATAAAGAGGAAAGATTTTTGAAACCTTTAGAGAGGATCTTTCACATCATGTTTATAATTAATTTAATTAATTTCATAAATAAAACTAATACCTGGATCTTTGGTATTTTTCTTTGTTGATGATTTTGATCGTCTGGAATGACCCTTCCAGATTATCTTATTGTGCTTGTAAGGATCCAAACTAGAATCCCTCTAGTGGTGATCCACACGTGCTCCGATGGCCTCCGATCGACACTGCTCGTTCTCCGAGTGCTAGCACGGCGAACCAAGTGTCTTGTGTCAGTCATTATTGATCACCTATTCTTAAGATTTGAATAGAATATCTCATTTTTGAGAGGGGAGAGAAGAGGATTCAAGAGAGAAATTGTTTGGCTCAATAATTCTCAATTCACCAGGCATGTGGTGTGGTGTATGGCACAATAGTCGTACTTGCCTATTTATATACATGGAATTTTAGTTACAATATTTAATTGCATAGCGACAATTAAATACATTCATGACATTAGAGAGAACCAATGAATTTAATAATAATACCACATAATTATTTATTTTGTGCCAACTTGTGAAAAACTGAATTATAAATAAAATTGTGCATCACAAAATAATAGCAGTGTTATTTTAATTTGTGCCAACTAGTTAAATAATTATTTACTATCTTACAAATTATTATTTTACTATCAGACTGACCTTGGTCCGCTCAAACTCCACTTCCATTTATTGAACACTCTAATAAATAAATAAATAAATTATTCTCTTAAATAAATATTTTATTTACAAACTAGTAAATAAATATTTATTAAATGTTAAATAAAATAAATAAATATATTTTATTTAATTTATGAGTTCATTTTAACTTGAATAAAATTTTTCCATGTTCTTGAGAATAATATTTATTTCATTAATTAAATTCAAATAGAATTTAACTGAGACCACCAAAAAAACTTATTGTGTGACCCTCTATGATTCTTTCTCGTTGCCATTAGGCGGACTTGCCTAAAGTAGAAGAGTACTATCTAGCAATGGGTCAAGGCACCCAAGAGAAAGAACATAAAGTCGCAACAACTACATCCACATACGAACACTCACTATGTAATATAATCCCCTTTTCGCAATATCTTATCAAGCAGGTTTCATGACTGTGTCATCAAATTTTATGCTTGATACATCATTCTTTGACTACCTGAAATAAATTTGTTATTACACCATGGCCATGGAATTTCACGTGACGGATCTATTTCAATAATAAGGCCGAGATATCAACTTCCATAAATAGAAGGGACAAATCCTTCCTCGACTTATCCATTAATAACATGCCACTCGTGACACACCCAACGTACCCTACTTTCCACCAACTATTTGTTTGAAAATTTTTGTTAGTAAATCAAAGTGAATAAGTCATGACACGTATTAATGATAATATTAAATTCTAAGAATCATTACACTTGCTCACAGATAGAAATATCTGATGACACTAAAACATGAGGAATTCTTACTAGTGGGTATGTTCTCGTAAACTCCTATCTTAGAGATTACCAAGTGTGAAATTCATGCGAGGAAGTCTCATCTGCTTACTAGTACTCGCACCTGACAGTCTACATGCTATGTGTCCCATCATAGCATGTCATCCAACCGCAGAACTATATTTAAGAATATTATTAGAGCATTTCAAGGTTCTCATTATAGCAGGGAACTGCCATGACCTTATCAATGAAACAAATACTCTAGTACATTATTACATCATAATCATGCAGAACAATGAAAAATATGTAATAATACATTAAATTTCCATGTCATAAAAGTAAAACCAATTGGTTATAGGACACCAACTCTTACAAAATCCCACTTGGACTATAGAAAACTGCCTACAAATTTCAGTCTGTTATACCTCACATGATGATCATGTTTCTATTGAGTCAAGGCTTTAGTCAAGGGGTCCACCACGTTGTCTTCTGTGGAAATACTGCTCACTTCAACTTCACATCTTTGAGAAAAATCCCTCAAGATATGATACTTCTAAAGTATGTGCTTCGTCCGCTAATGTGACCTTGGATCTTTTTTGAGAGCCACCACTACAATATTATCACAGTACAATGTGATGAGATCTTCACTTCTAGGTATCAAATCTATCTCCTAGACGAAGCTTTGCATCCAAACTGCTTCTTTAGCTGCCTCAGAAGATGTGATATACTCAAAATCTGCTATAGAATATGTGACCACACTCTGCTCTGAGCTCTTCCAGCTCATTGCACCTCCATTCAAAGTGAAGATGTATCCTGTTTGCAACTTCTTGTCATCTTGATCAGTCTGGAAACTAGAATATACATATCCTCTAATGACTAGTTCCTCATCACCTCTATAAATCAGGAACATATCCTTAGTAAGCCTCAGATACTTTAGGATAGTCTTGACTGCCATCCAATGGTGGTCACCTGGGTCATCTTGATATCTGACTACTGCACTCAATGCATATGAGACATCTAGCCTAGTACATAGCATGAAATACATGACTGACCCAATCACTAATGTGTATGGAGTCCTTGCCATTATCTTTATTTCCTCATGTGTTTGAGGACACATTTTCTTGGAAATATGAATGTCATGTGACACTAGAAAAAATCCCCTCTTGGATTTTTCCCTACTGAATCTCTTCAGTATCTTATCAATTTATGTACTTTGACTTCGTTCCAGCAATCTCTTGGATCTATCACAATGTATCTTGATCCCAATAATATACACTACCTTTCCCAAGTCTGTCATGGAGAAGCATTGATTCAATCGTGCCTTAACAAACTGTTAGATTGGTATCTCATTTCTAAATTGTAATATGTCATCAACATATACTATTAAGAAAATGACTGCACTCCCACTAAACCATTTTTAGACACAAGGATCACATTCATTCTTAATAGAACCAAATTCTTTTATGGATTCATCAAAATGAATGTACCATGACCTAGATGATTTCTTTAATCCATAAATAGATTTCTGCAACTTACATACCTTATTAGCCTCCTTTAGAGTCACAAACCCTTTAGGTCGTGTCATGTAGAAATCTTCCTGAAGGTTCCCATTAAGGAATGATGTTTTGACATCCATTTTCGAAATCTCATAGTCATGGTAAGACACAATTGCAAGTAGAATTCTGTTTTATTTCAGCATTGCAACTGGTGAGAAGGATTCATCGTAGTCAATTCCTTGATGCTGTTTAAAACCTTTTTCAACCAGTCATGCCTTATAGGTACTAACTTGTCCTTCAATGTCCAGTTTCTTCTTGAATACCCATTTCTAACCAACAGGTTTTACATCAACTGGAGGATATAAAAAAATCCAGACTTGGTTTTGGTACATGGAATCCATTTCAGAATTCATGGTTTCTTCCCACTTGGCAACATCTATTACACTCAGTACTTCCTTGTACGTTAGAGGATCATTATTATCAACTAATAAGGAGTCACCATCCTTGGTAACTAGAAAACCATACCGTTTTGGTTCTCTAACCTCTCTTGTACTCCTGCGTAGTACTTGTGTCTCTGGAACAGATTCTTCTTCCATGAGGCTTTGTGGAATCTGTTCATGTACCAACACTTGTGTACCTTGAGCCTCGACTTCATCAAAGTATATCTTGCTCCCATTATCACTTTTAGAGATGTTCTCCCTCTCAAGGAATATGTCATGTCTTACCACTATAACATTTTTGTCCAAGGGGTTGTATATGTAATATCCCTTTATTTCCTTGGGGTGTCCTATAAAGGTACACTTTTTGCCTTAGGGTGCATGTTTGTTACCTGAAGAGGCCTTAACAAATGCATCACTACCCCACACATGTAAATTCAATAACATGGATTTTCTTCCACTCTAGAACTCATATAGAATATTGTTTATCGATTTAGTTGGTACTTGGTTTAGTATGTGTGCCACTGTTTGTAATGCATATCCCCAAAAGGATAATGGAAGACTCGCATGACTCATCATTGATCTCACCATGTCCAACAGGGTGCGGTTTCTCCTTTCACTCACACCATTCCACTGGGGCGTGTTTGGAGGAGTGAGTTGGGATAGGATCCCAAACTCCTGTAAGTAATCAATTAAATCTTGATTAAGATATTTTCCACCTCGGTCTGAGTGGAGTTTCTTAATCTTCTTACCAAGTTGGTTCTCAACTTCATTCTTGTATTCATTGAACTTATCAAAAGAATCTGACTTATACCTCCTCAATTTGATATATCCATATCGACTAAAATCATTAGTAAAAGTTATAAAGTATGAGTACCCTCCCCTTGATTCAACTGGAAATGGTCCACACACATCGGTATGAACCAATTCAAGAAGTTCTTTAGCCCTTTCACCTTTCCCACTAAATGGGAATTTGGTCATTTTTCCTTGTAAACATGCATGACATATTCCAAGTGGTTTTAGTTTGAAAGAATATAAATATCCATCTTGATGTAACTTTGTCAAGCGTTTCTCATTTACATGACCTAGCCGGTGATGCCAAATTTGGGTGTGGTATGAGTCATGTGAAGTATCTTTGTTATCAATTTCCATTACTTGGTTTGTGTAATCCAACACATAAATTCTGTTGTATAAATGTGACCTACCATAAAAATGTTATCTTTGTAAAAGAAGAAACATTCATTTCCAAAATTGAAAACAAATCCATTTGTATCTAATCTGGATACAGAAATAATGTTTTTAGTAATATAAGGCACAAAATAACAACCCTTCAATACCAAGATCATCCCAATTGGAAATGTAAAGTGGTAGTCCTCTATATCTACAACAGCAAGTCTAGTTCCATTGGATACTTGTACATCTACCTCACCTCGATCAATCTTCCTGAATCTACTTGGTTCGTGTATTTGGATACATATGTGAGCACCACAAGCTATATCTAATACCCAATTTTTAGAAACATATATATTTCATTCAATGAAAAACACACCTGAAGCTTCCCCTTTCTTCTTAGGCTGGGTGTGGTTCTTCTTCTAGTGGCCCTTCTTACCACATGTGAAACAAACAGCCTCATGTTACCTTGCCCCCCCTTTGATCTTCCTTTTCTTGGAAGTCCATGAAGAATATTTGGGCTTCACCTTCCCTTTCCTCTTATTCATCATAAGGAAAGAAGGATTTTCACGCTTCATATCTTTTTACACTTGGTGAATGAGGATAAGAAGATTAGATAGAGAATTCTCAATATTTTTCATATTAAAATTGAAAACAAATTTAGAGAAGATCTGAGGGAGTGATGCGAGAATGAGATCAGTGCCCAGTTCTTCGGGAGTTTAAATCCTATAACCTCCAGGCGCTCAGTGTAGCCAATGAGCTTGACTACAAGAGGCCCACCTGGGGAACCTTCTCCAAGCTTACTCTAAAAGAGTGCCTTAGAGATCTCAAACCTTTCATGTCTTTCTCTCTCATAGTAAAGACCAAAGAGGTGCTCGATCATGCTATAAGCATCCATGTTTTCATGAGACTTCATGAGCTCACTATACATTGATGATTATCATCAAACATTGAATGTCGACCATTTCATTTATATGTTTTACATAGACCAAGAAATCCTCATCACTCGCCTATTTGGCAGACAAATTAGGTGTTGCTGACTCCAACATGTAAGACTTCCATTCATGGAATAGGATAACCCAAAGGCATCTAAACCATTCCTGGAAGTTACTTTCATTGAGGATGTTGTCTTTATCCAGAATTGATTGTAGGGATAGTGTGTTTGACAAGTTTGTCATTTTTATTCTACAATTAAAAGAGCAGATCATTAGTACTTTCATGATTAAATTTTATAAGAAATAATAAATTTTATTAAGTCTCCCACTATTTTATCAAGTCCCAATAACACTCACCATTGAACTTGTAATTTACAGTTTCCATGACATTCTAGTGTCAAGGATCCATATTCTTCTTCGCATAACCCCAACAGGGGTTGGTCAATCTATTGGAAGGTATTTAGGTAGGCAGGTCTTTGCCAACTGTAGTCTTACAGCTCCTTGATATGTTGAGTGGACTCCCCAATCCTGAAATCATGAATTTGTATTTCCTCAACTCTTGCCTCCAATATTACACCAAGTCTATCAAGGGATACTCCTCTTGATGTAATATGGTTAAGTCAACCTGAAACCTTTCATAAGGGATTCCTATATAAAATTAAGTGTCCCAACAAGGGTTGGTCAAACACATAGTTTTATTGAGTTTTTTTCTTAATCAATTAATAGAAGGATCGTTCTAACTTAACATTTTAATTGAGGGGTTTTTTATCTCTTATGTGTGAATTTCTTATTATCATTGTCACACACTTGTTAATATTAAGTGGAACTTACTTAAGTGATTAACCATGTCTTGATAATATTTACGCATAAGATTAGTTAATTTTCGTTCCATCTTGCATGCTTGTTTAATTCATTAATTATGTGATCGTGGAAACACATCCATAATGATAAAAAATGCAACTGAAAGAAATAAAATAAAGTAAATGGCATGATCATGAGATTTTCTAATGGTTAGTTTATCTAGTGGTTGATAAACTAACCCTGAACTAGGGGAGAAACACCTTGAACGTTTAGGGTTTGTGTTTACAGCTTCCATCTATCCACCTTTGTATCTCTTAGGATTGGTTTCATCTCAGCTCCAGCTTGAACCTCCTTCACTAGCTTGGGAGTTCCATTCATTATATATGCCTTTTTTTAACTCACATGTAGGTGAGGGGTAAAAAGGGGTTTTACATAAAAGAAACCTTGGGCTCGTAGGACCTACATATTACTGAGGAGAAGGCTCGCAGGCTAACAAATTTAATTCAAATAAATAAATTAAAAGAAATCATCCACATACAAAGGTCTTGGTCTAGCTCATGATCATCCATACATGCAACGATATTTTCTCAAAAATAAAACTAGAAATCAATTATTTAATAATTATCGTTTAAGATAAATCGCGCTTGAATCAATTAATTATCATCTTTAATTAATCACTCATTTTATCTTAAACCCTTTTCTGAAATTCCTTGAGATTCTCATCCATCATAATTTTAAACAAATAAATTCATTTAAAATTATCTTTTTACGTAACTTGTACCTTGGAGGCAACCTAGTGAATTCCTATTCAAAACTACCCAATGAGTAGAAATTACCATTATATAGATGTTAAATTAAACACACACATATATAAAACCTATCACGTGTTATGCCTCATCTTTATTCCAAAACAATGGTACACTTCTCAAGGGTTTGTATAATATAATGATAAATTTTAATAAATCTGCGTAATTTCAATGAGTATATGATGTGTAGTTCCAACTACATGGTGTGTATTAATTTTTACCGTCTATTCGAAGTACACACCTGAGGAAAAAGCATGTGAGTATACTTCAGAAATCATTAGAGTACATGGCATGTCTAGTGGGCCACACATCATGTAGTTCCCCATTACATGGTCTCCAACCGGGCAAGACGTGTATGGGGTACACAGTCCAACCCTAACCCAAAGGGACTACACGTCATGTCCATTGGGACACATGGTGTGTAATCTAGAAACCACATGCCACCTATTCCTAGTCAACACATGGAGTCATGTAAGACTTAGAAAGACTCCAACACATGGCTTGGTTTGGAGGACCGGTCTGATGCATTGAATCTTGACTATACGGCGTGTACTGTTGAATACACACTACATGTTCTAATGTTGTACGACCAGGAATCTTTGGAACCTCCGGATGATATCCTCTATTTTATTTTAATCAAAATTAAAAGAAAAGATCATTTCTATAAGGTTAATGAGAAATGAAAGAGGAGGAATAGATCCCGAGATTCAGATTTACAAAATGATTAACTTGAATTGAAACAACTAAATTATTAAATGCGTAATTCATCAACGAAATATTTAAATAATTATAAACTATGATTTAACCACTCTGATACCACTTGAAGGTTCTAGGTACAATGGAAGCATGGTTGGGATGGGACCCAATTTGATTTTTACCATGATCAATGATTATTCCGGGATCAATACGATGATGAACACCAGTCTCCACGGAATATAATAAAAAATTTAGATAAAGAAGAAAGAGGCTCGAAACCTTTAGAGGGGATCTTTCATATAATGTTTATAATTAATTTAATTAATTTCATAAAGAAAAATAATACCTTGATCTTTGGTATTTTTCTTCATTGATGATGTTGATCATCTGGAATGACCCTTCCAGATTATCTTGTTGTGCTTGTAAGGATCCAAACTAGAATCCCTCTAGCAGTGATCCACACATGCTCTGATGGCCTCCGATTGACACCGCTCATTCTCTGAGTGCTAGCATGGTGAATCAAGTGTCTTATGTCGGTCGTTCTTGATCGCATGTTCTTTGGACTTGAAGAATGTCTCTCATTCTTGAGAGGGGAAAGAAGAGGATTCGAGAGAGAAATTGTTTGGCTCAACAATTCTCAATTCACTAGGCGTGTGGTGTGGTGTATGGAAAAATAGGCATACTTTTCTGTTTATATACATGAAATTTCAGTTACAATATTTAATTGCATAGAAACAATTAAATACATTCATGAACTTAGATAAAACCTATGCATTTAATAATAATACAGCATCATTATTTATGGTGCAACAACTTGCGTAAAACGGAATTATAAATAAAATTCCACGTCACAAAATAATAGAAGCATTATTTTAATTTGTGTCAACTAGTTAAATAATTATTTTCCATCTTGTAAATAATTATTTTACTACCGAACTGACCATAGTCCACTTGAACTCCACTTCCATTTATTGAACACCTAAATAAATAAATAAATAATTTATTCTCTTAAATAAATATTTTATTTACAAACTAGTAAATAAATATTTATTAAGTGTTCAATAAAATAAAATAAAAATATATTTTATTTTATTTATGCGAAAATTTTAACTCGAATAAAAATTTTCCACAGTCTTGAGAATAATATTTATTTCATTAATTAAATTCAAATAGAATTTAACCAAGACCACCAAAAACACTTAGTGTGTGAACCTCTAGGATTATTTCTCATTGGCATTAGGCGGGCTTGCCTAAAGTCCAAGAGTACTGTCTAGAAACACGTCAAGGAACCCAAGAGAAATAATGTAAAGTTACAACAACGACATCCACATATGAACACTCATTGTGTAATATAATTTGTCTCAATATCACATCAACTAGGTTTTATGACTGTGTCATCCACTTTTATACTTGATACTTTGTTCTTTGACTACCTAAAATAAACTCTGTATCACACCATGGATATGGAATTTCATGTGATGGTTCTATTTCAATCAATGGGATGAGATATCAACTTCCATAAATGGATGGGACAAATCCTTCTTCGACTTATCCATTAATAACATGCCACTCGTGATGCACCCAATGTACCCTACTTCTCGCCAACTGTCTGTGTGACGGTTTTCATCAGTAAATCAAAGTGCGTAAGTCGTGACATGTATTAATAATAATCTTAAAGTCTAAGGATCATTACACATGCTCACAGATAAAAATATCTGCTGACAGCAAAACATGCAGAATTTCTACTAGCGGGTATGTTCTCATAATCTCCTATATTAGAGATTACCAAGTGCGAACTTCAAGAGAGGAAGTCTCATCTGCTTATGAGTACTCGCACATGATGGTTTGCATGATATGTGTCCCCTCATAGCATGTCATCTAACCGAAGACCTATATTTAAGAATATTGTTATAGCATTTCAAGGTTCTCATCATAGCAGGGAACATCCATAACCTTATCAATGCAACAAATACTCTAGAAAATAATTACATCAAAATCATGCAGAAAAATGAACAATATGTAATAATACATTAAATATACATGTAATCAAAGTAAAACCAGTTGGTTCTAGGACACCCACTCTTACAAGTTTAGTAAACCATGCAACTAAACTGTGCACCTGGTTCTACCCTCTCAAAAACCCTCATTTTCTTCAAAAAATCAGTGGGGATAAGTGAAACCTATAGGGAAAGGTAGGCCAAGAATATAATAGAAAAATGCCTTAAAAGGAAACAAATGTGAAAATTCTCCCCACCATGAAAAATTTTCTCCCCATAAAGTAAACCTGAATCTTGATCATAAAAAAAGAATGGGTACTCTTTCTCAACCCATGAATTCCTATCCCATGTCTTGTTCACGTCATCCCTATGATTTAAAAGGACCTGAACCAATGGAATATACTTTCCCCAAAGAACCTTCTCTTGGGAATACACTATTCACACCGGTCACTCAAACACTGATAAATTTGGATTTATCTCCAACTCTTCCCTATTCAACACATGGGACGGATCGAGATTGTACTTATTCAATTAGAAGACATAGAATAAATCGTGGATATATGTCAAATGATAAGGAAAATATGGCATGTACGCCACCTTTCTAATCTGCTCGGTGATCTCAAAAGGTCCAACATACCTCGGTGTTAGCTTTCCCTGCTTTCCCAAACGATAATGACCAAAATGAGGGGCCACCTTCAAGAATACCTGATCACCCATAGAGAACTCAAGATCTCGACACCTCTGACCAGAATAATATTTTTAAAGACTCTGAGCTATCAATAACCATTTCCTGATTAACTTGACCTTCTCAGATGTCTCTTGCACAAGGCTCAACCCCAATAGTGAGGTCTAACCCACCTCATCCCAACACAGAGGGGAACAACAGGTCCAACCATATAATGACTCAAAATAATCCATTAAAATATAGGATTTGTAATTTTTATTATAAGAATACTTGAACAATACCAAATGGTTATCCAATGATCCTCCAAAATCTAAAACATAAGAATGAAGCATGTCCTCTAGAATCTGATTTTCCTGCTCCATCTGACCATCCGTTTGAGGATGGTATGTCGCGCTCATCTTAATCTACAACCCCAAATCCTTCTGAAGGTTTTCCCAAAAATTTAGAGGTAAAATGGGGTTCTCTATCTAAGAAAAATGCAGATGAGGCACCATGAATCCTTACCACCTCCAGAATATAAAATCATCCCAACTCATCCACTTTACCTGTATCTTAGATTAGAATAAAATGAGATGATTTGGTTAGTTTCTCAATCAATACCCAAATAGTGTTCTTACACCAAGGTGTTTGAGGTAATCCAAAAATGAAATCCATGGTGACCTCATCCCACTTATAGGTTGGAATGGGTAATGGATGAAACAAACTAGAGGGCATTTGATGATTTACTTTTACCTACATACATGTATAGCATCTCGAAATAAATTTAGCTATGTCTTGTCTCATAATTGGCCACCAGAACTACTAATGAACATCATAATACATTTTGGCATCTCCAGGATGAATGGCCCACTGAGATGGGTGGCTATCCTACATCACCACCTTCCTCAGAGATAACAACACTACTAAATGGAAATTGAAGCACAAGATCCCCTCGAGAGATGTAGACCAATTAGAAGATGTCTCCTCACTACGAAGAAACTGCATATACCACTAAAATATCACATTATTGGGATGCTCCCACCGAATCAACTCTAAAAGAGAGGGAGTCAACTGAATGATCACAATGAACACACCTCCACTATGCCCCTTGGTCTCCATAAGCATCTGAGAAAAGATCCCAATCAGAGTCCACTCATCAATGGACTTCCTCAAATCTTGTATTGGTAATTTTCTACTCAAGGAATCAACCACCACATTACCCTTTCCTAGCGTATAGTGTGTAATGACTGGACCCGAACAGCCACCCGAACAGTGCTAAACAGGTCGGGTGCTACTACCTTAGGCGCACCTCCCCGAATGCCAAAGGCTGATGACTAGCAGCGATGGTCTAATAGGTATAGTGGGGAGGCTATACCCTCTCGGAGGATAATAATAATGGTACTGGTCCAAGTATAATAGTAAAGATGCAGCAGACTAAATGACTCAGCAGACTCGAACCAGACCTGTAGAGCGTAAGCACATTCAATATCATTAAATAGAGGAAGCAATAAATATAAACAATAGCAGTGGAAATAAACACAACAACATGATGATCACATGTAACTACTACTAAGAAACACAACATGCATTCAAAGCAGGTCATACATAACTGAATATAAAAAGGGCGTCAATGGCTAACCAACTGTAACTACAAACAAGTAAGCATGTTGATGTAGAAAAGAAACAAAACAAAGTAACTATAGTTAGGTAAGACCTCAATGTCCATACCATCTCCATGAAACAACTAATATAGCCCATCTCCTGAAGCTGGCCTATTCCTTGCACACAAATCCAAAAAGTCTTCATGCATCCCGAAGGGCCCGTGCAGGGTGTGAGATAAATCTCAGTGGGATACCGCCCAACGGTGCGTACCTAATATAAGTGTTTAAGCAGACGTGCATTTATACAGAAAAAAATAAACAAAATGATGCACAAATAAATACAAACTCCACTAGTGCTCAGCAGCCACCATGGAGTGTCACCTGCTTCGGCCAATGCTGGAATCTCTGTCATGCAACCCGGCACCATGTGCCCTCTGACACTGCGTGTCTCAAGTACCGACGTCCCGAAGGCACGCCCAATAGTAGTAACCCAGAGGAACAGTGATGTCTATCCTCAAATGAGTACTAGAGTGACAGCGATGTATGCCCTCAAATAATATAACCGGAGGGACAATGATGTATGCCCTCAAATAAAGTACTCAGAGGGACAGTGATGTCTTCCCTCAAATAACGTATCTGGAGGGACAACGATCTCTTCCCTCAAATAACGGAAAGCCTCAACCCCAAACCCGATAGCCTAAATGCTATCCCCTGAAGGTTCCTCACCTCTCACGTGGCTTCCTATGGCAAGCAACCACAACCAAAAGTACCTAAAACGCAAATAACAGGGCCTCTACCCACACAAGTGGTCAAAACTACCTCATCACATAGTCTCTCCGTGTGCACACTACTCTAAGTCCAGGTGAGCGGTAATCACCAAAATAGTTCCCAAGCCACAACGTCTCTGACACCTCATGTCCCTACAACCATGTCTCTCAAGTCTGATGGCATCACCATCCCAGTAACCCGGTCCATGCCCAACCTGACAGTCATCCTGCCTCAAACCGACGTCCATGATGCCCAATCCCGTGGTCAGCACCACCCAACGTAACCCAGGCCCAACCCAACCTGTGATCAACATCACTCAAGAATATCCAACCATGCCCAACACCACCCAAAGGGTATAGCATATGAAATTCATAAATTTCATATATAACATTTTTAAACAGAAAACATAAACAGGAAAAACATTATAAACAGTTGAATTTCCCTAACCCAACGGTTAACAATCAATAGCATTGAGGTATTGAATGCCTCTAACTAACCCAATGGTTAACAATCAACAACACTGAGGTCTTTAATTCCTCTAACAATTTATATCAGGCTTAATAAATTAAACTCAATAGTTTATAACAATATAATTCAAATATAACCATTTTGTCATCCCCCAACCAAAATGCCATGATGAGCAACGACCCCTCACCCGGCCCCGCTCAAGAAAAACTGGTAACATGGAATACCCAAAGGCATCCCATAGGTCAACAATCAATTCAATATGAAATAGAAGATAAAACGGGTCCCACTCAAGATACCTGAAAATGCGCCGATGGCCGCGCCACCCAAATGACCACGAAAACCCAAAATAAGGTATGCACCACCTACTTGAGACTCGTACGATGATACTACTCTGGTAACAACCTCCAATTAGGTCTGAAACACGGTAGATCTACAAAAGAGTCAAAACCGCTCAAACCCCTATAACTCGTTCTAGAACAGAAATCAAACAAAACGGATCAAGGGGAAAAGAGGCTTTACCAAGGGGGTTCCAACACATCTAACTATGACCAAATCTGATTTCGGACGAAGAACTGGGAGAGGAATGAAGTTTCGGCCAGATTGGTTCACAAAACCTAGCCAAAATATGTGTTTTGCCTCCAAACAAGTCTACTTCCCGTTTTAACGCAAAAAAAAAAAAGAAACTACACGGCATGTACTTTAGGACTACACACCGCGTATATCATTTAATTGTTCATATGGCGGCTGGAATTCCGCCAACATACTTTCCACAACCTACCGACATGAGTACATGGCATGTACTTGGTTTTCCTTCTCTTCCTCACCGACTTACCCAGACACCATGTATTTCTCTCATACACAGCCAGACTACACAACGTGTTCAAGGATGACACAGCGTGTACTTGGTTAAACAATTCTACCTGGGCAACAAGCCTACACACCATGTATATCCCTCATATAGGGTTAGACTACACAACATGTACTTGGTTAAACGTTTCTACCCAGCCAACATGCCTACACACCATGTGTGGCCTCCACACGGTCAAGGGTACACAGCGTGTCTAAAACTACATGTCGTGTAGTAATAATTTTCTATATGGTCATCACATAGAATGTACTCATCAAGTACACAGCCGGTCACTCTTTTAACATATACATGGTGTGTACTTAAAGTACACGATGTGTAGTCTGGAAATTTCCAAAAACTGCCCACTTTCCCCAGTTTCCTCAGAAACAAGTCCAAAATTCAAACAGGGTCTGGATTTTGACCTGTTTTAAAAACACAGGTTCTTTCAATCTCCCCACATTAATATAGCTCATCCTTGATCTATAAAAAAAACCCAGATATGGCACCGAACATACCACCCTGATCAAAGTAACCCGGAATTCCCCGGTCTCAAAAGTCTTGGATAAATTCCTCAAGGGGCTCACCACCTTAGGAATTTCCTAACATGGTCTCAACATAACAAAACTCAAAGTTAACAAAGGTCTAATAACCTGTTTGTAGGACTCATAGTCTTTCTGTGATGCATCGTCGGCCCTTCACCTCATTGGTTATCCTGTGTTGTTCCCGACACCCAACGTATCCCACACCACATCGGTGTCCACCTCCACGAGATCCTGCATCCCATAGATGCTTAAAAACAAACTTGGTGCCTAGAACCTCAAGTAACTCACATCCTCAATGCCCCGATACCCAAGGAACCTCAAGTAACTCGCATCCTCAATGCCCTAATGCCCATGGAACCTCAAGTAACCCACATCCTCGATGCCCCTAATGCTACACATCTCATACACACACAAATATATATATATATATATATATATATATATATATATATATATCACACTCCCGGTATGGAGCCAATCCCACTGACTAGCATCTAGTCAGTCCACATAGATCTTGTGCATCACGTGCACTCAAAATGGACATGCCTCTACCGGTCATGCCAAAAAGGAAACATGGAAATCACAGCCACACTACGGTGTACCTCTAACCGTCAATGGCTCACTAGCCTGCTCAGTCTATGGCAGCTCCACAACGTGCACCTGGCCTGAAGTACGACTGCCTGATGCTTGACCTCCCTGCGGTGATGCTCTAGCCACCAGCCACTGACCCCTCAGCTGGATCCCATTGTCTCTGTCATGTCCTCCACATGCAGCTGAACCTCGACTACCCTCTCCTGGTACTGAACCAGAGCCAGCTCCAGATGCCATCATCTATCATGTTCCCTACATACCATCTTTCTAAGAAGGATACCTGCAAAACCTCTCAAGGTTCCTGACCTTTCCACATGCTTGGCACTCCTTTGGAGGCCTATCACACTGATTCTGGACATGCCTTGGCTGTCCACACTGAAAGCAAACCACTAATGAACTACTACGAGGTGGTCTAGTTGAGTACTTGGCCTGACTGCCCTATTGGAACTCATCCTATCATCACTTCCTACTGTCCAAACCCTCACCTGAAGCTATCGCCCAGCCAACCTAAGGCCTATCCCTCTGGTTTCCCACCACTATGAGCGCCTAATTCACCACCTCTAAAAAAGAACCTAGCCTGAAAATATTCGCTTGGACCCGAATGGCGTGTCTTAAGCCATCCTTGAAGTGCCTCACCCTAGCCGCGTCATCGCTTACCATACCCAGTGCAAAGTGATACAAATCAATGAAATTAGCTACATAGTCCATGACAGACATGTATCCCTACTGAAGACTTAAGAACTCCCGAGCTCTCTATGCTCTTAGTGTCTCTGGGTAGAAGTGCTCAAAGAACATGTCCTCGAAGTCCTTCCATGTCAGTCCCTCATGTTGATGAGCCTGAGCCTATACATCCAACCAACGCTTTGCTGGTCCTCCCAGCATGTATATCGCCAGTTTGACCCTTCGCCCTAGAGGCATATCGAGCTGCTTGAAGATCATCTGCATGCTCTCTATCCAGTTCTCAACCGCCTCCGGACCACCCTCGCCATGAAAAAGTGTTGGGTGCTACGAATGGAACTCCCACATCAGATATTCCATAGATGGATCTATACCCGGCACGCCTCTGTTGATCCCCTGCAAGACACACACCAAGCTAGCCCAGAGCTGCTCGCCGAGACATGGCCCAAACGCTACCAAACCCAGCTACTGTCCTACCTATACTGGATCCTGAACGTGATCATATCCCTGAGCCTGTACCTACGGCTCCTACTCTGTGTGCACCAGATCCTGAAACTGATCTGCCACCTATGGCACTATACCATCTCCCGTCTGACACTCTATCTAAGTCACCCAAAAAGGAATCCGCTGAATACCATAAATGGTCAGACAACCCATATATATATAACAATATGTATTCAACGCAGATAAGGAAAGTAGTAAAAGGTAGTGCATAACTACTACCCTTACTCTCCCCCACTGAAACCCATGCCCCATGGCATCCCAGCCTCATGGCCTCCTTACCCACCCCTATCAGGGCCAAGTATCAAAAGTACATAGGGACATGCCCATCCTGATGACTAATGTTGCCTTAAACTGACGACCGAGTCGCCCAATCCTAGTGATCAAAATCACCTCAACTAAAGTACATGCCTTCTCGTACAAGATTCAGACCCAAATATCCTACCACATGTAATTATACAAATATAAAAAGTCTGGAAATTGATTTTATTCACATGTAATTATCACTTCACAAATCATACGTGCAGTTATGAAATTAAAATACCCTAAAAATGTGCCTATCAAAAGCCAAGCAAACAAGCCTTGTCATACCAGGCCAAGGTCTAATACTCCCTTACCACACCTGTCAAGGGTTACATATCACAATCAATAACATCACATACCAAGTGATCCACTGAGGTGGAAATCATATAGAATGTAATCTGATCAAAAGAACACAGTAATTCCCACCCATGGAAACTTGGTCCATCCCTCATACCTGGGGTTGCAGGTACCCAAGAACAAGCTAGAAACCCAGTTATAGTAACAACCTATCTCCAGTCTACCATATCCCAAATAGTAAAACCATCATAAATAAAAGGTAAGTCTCAATCTCATTAGTATCTAGTAAAACGTTGCTACTAAATCCCTGTCAAGAACCCCTTTGATACCACTTTTTAATGACTTGACCCGAACAGCCACCCGAACAGTGCTAAATGTGTCGGGTGCTACTACCATAGGTGAAACTCCCGAAACTCCAAAGGCTACTGACTAGAAGTGAGGGTCTGATAGGTATAGTGGGGAGGCTATACCCTCTCGTAGGATAATAATATTGGTACTATTCTAAGTATAACATCAAATATGCAGTGAAATAAATGACTCAGCAGACTCGAACCAGAACCGCAGAGCGGAAGCACATTCAATATCAATAAACAATGGAAGCAATAAATATAAACAATAGTATAAGAAATAAACACAACAACATGTTGATCACATGTAACTACTATGGAGAAATAAAAAATTCATCTAAACCAGGTCATACATACCTGAATATAAAAAGGGTGCCAATGGATAACCAACTGTAACTGAAAACAAGTAAGCATGATGATACAGAAAAGAAAAAAATAGAGTAACTTTAGCTAGGTAAGACCTCAAGGTCCAAAACATCTCCATGCAATAGCTAATACAACCTATCTCCTGAAGTTGGATTCTTTCCTGCATGCAAATCCATAAAGTATGCATGCATCCTGAAGGGCCCATGTTGGGTGTGAGACAAATCTCAGTAGGATACCATGCAATGGTGAAGACCTAATATAAGTGTTTAAGAAGGCATACATTTATATGGAAAATAATAAATAGAATGATGCAAAAATAAACACAAACTCCACTGGTTCTCAGTAGCCACCATGGAGTGTCATCTGCTTCAGCCAACGCCAAAATCTCTGTCATGCAACCTGACACCATGTTCCCCCTGACACCGCGTGTCTCAAGTACCAACATCCTGAAGGCATGCCCAACAGTAGTAACCTAGAGGAACAGTGATGTCTATCCTCAAATAAGTACTGGAGGGACAAAGATGTCTACCCACAAATAATGTAACCGAAGGGACAACGATGTGTGCCCTAAAATAAAGTACCCAGATGGACAGCGAGGTCTGTCCTCAAATAACGCATCCGGAGGGACAACGATATCTACCCTCAAATAACGGCGAGCCTCACCCCCCAACCCGATATCCTCAATGCTATCCCCTAAATTCTCCTCACCTCCCACGTGGCTTCCTACTGCAAGCACCCCCAACCAAAAGTACCTAAACTGCAACTAACAGGGGCCTCTACCCACACGAGTGGTCAAAACCACCTATCACGGAGTCTCTCTATGTGAACACTACTCAAAGTCTAGGTGAGCAGTAATCACCAAAATAGTTCCCAAGCCACAACATTTCTAACACCGCGTGTCCCTGCGACCATGTCGCTCAGGTCTGATGGCATCGCCATCCTAGTAACCCAGGCCATGCCCAACCTGACAGTCATCCTGCCTCAAACCGACATCCATGATGTCCAATACCTTGGTCATCACCACCCAACGTAACCCGAGCCAAGCCCAACCTGTGATCATCATCACTCAATAATATCCGGTCATGCCCAACACCAACCAAATGGTAAAATATATTCAATTCAGCAATTTCATATATAACATATTTAAATAGAAAACACAAAAAGGAAAAACATTCTAAAAAGTTGAATTGCCCACTGAGGTCTTGAATTCCTCTAACTAACCAAATGGTTAACAATAAGCAGTAGTGAGGTCTTGAATTCATTTAACAATTTATATCAGGCTTTATAAATTAAACTCAATAGTTTATAACAATATAATTCAAATATAACCATTTTGGAATCCCCCAGCCAAAATGCCCCGATGAGCAACGACCCCTCACCTGGCCACGGTCAAGAAAAATGGGTAACATGGAATACCCAAAGGCATCCCATAGGTCAAAAAATCAATTCAATATGAAACTGTAGATAAAACATGTCCTGCTCAAAATACCCAAAAATGCACCGAAGGCCACACCACCCAAATGACCAAAAAAACAAAAAAAGAGGTATGCACCACCTATATGAGACTCATAAGATGATACTCCTCTGATAACAGCCTCCAATTCGGTTTAAAATTCAGTAGATCTACAAAAGAGTCAAAATCGCTCAAACCCCTATTACTCGTTCTAGAACAGAAATCAAACAAAACAGCTCAAGAGGAAACGAGGCCTTACCGAGGGGGTTCCAACGCATCTAACCATGACCGAATCCGACTTCATATGAAGAACTTGGAGAGGAATGAAGCTTCGGCATGCTTGGTTGGCGAATCCTAGCCAAAATATGTGTTCTGCCTCCAAACAAGGCTACTGCCCATTTTAACGCAAAAAAAAAAGAAGCTACACGGCGTGTACTTTAGGACTACACGCTGTGTATATCATTTAACTATTCATATGGTGGCCGGAATTCTTCCAACTTACTTTCCAGAACCTGCTGACATGAGTACAGGACGTGTACCTAGGGGTACATGGCATGTACTTGGTTTTCCTTATATTTCTTTCCGACTTATCCACACACCATGTATTTCTCTCATACACAGCCAGACTACACGGCGTGTTCAAGGAAGACACAGTGCGTACTTGGTTAAACAATTCTACCCTACCAACAGGCCTACACGCAATGTATATCCCTAATACACGATCAGACTACATGGCGTGTACTTGGTTAAACAATTCTACCTGGCCAATAGGCCTACACGCAATGTGTGGCCTCCACACGGTCAAGGGTACACAACGTGTCTAAAACTACACGCTGTGTACAAAGAAATTTCTACACGGTCATCACACGACATGTACTCAGTGATCACATGGTCGGTCACTTGCTTAAAATATACACTAAATGTACTTAAATTACACGATGTGTAGTCTATAAATTTCTAGAAACTGCCCATTTTTTCTAGTTTCCTCCAAAACAAGTCAAAAATTCAAACAGGGTTGAGATTTTGACCCATTCTAAAAACCCGGGTTCTTACATAGTGGATATCAAAGTCGAACCCATGAAAATACTCGATCCAATGGCACTGCCTCAGATTAATATTCTTCTATGAGAAGATGTAGGATAAGCTTTTATGACCAGAGTAGAACACAAAATAATCTGAAAAAGGAAGTGATTCCATGTCTTCAAAGCATGCACCACCGTAGCTAACTCCAAGTCTTGGGTTAGGTAATTTTTTTCATGTGGTCATAGTTGGAGAGATCCATATGCCAACACATGATCACCTCACATAAGCACACACCCGATACCCATACCTAAAGCATCACAATACACCACATAGCTCTTTAAATAATCTAGAAAGATCAAAACAAGGGGCAGTAGTCAACCACAAATTCAACTCCTTGAAGGATGTCTAAAATTTTGGGACCCATTCAAACTTCACCCATTTCCAGGTGAGTGTGGTCATGGGCGAATAAAGCTGAGAGAAATCCCAAACAAACCGCCTGTAGTAATTTCTTAGACTAAGTAATCTCCTGATCTCGAACACATTCTTTGACTGCTCCCCGGACATAACTGCATTGATATTCTCAAGGTCCATCAAAACCCCCTATTTGAGATGACATGACCTAGAAAATTCACCTCCCAGATCAAGATTGGACAACTTTTCATAAAGGTGATTATCCCATAGAGTTACCAACACAATTCGTAAATGATGCTCATGCTCTTCTTTGGATCCATAGTAAACTAGGATGTCATCCACGAATACCACAATGAAAGAGTCAATATATTGGTGGAACACCCTATTCAGGAGTTCTATAAAGACTGTTGGATCATTGGTCAATCTGAAAGGCATGAACAAGTACTTGATGTGGTCGTACCTGCTTCAGAAGGCTGTCTTTGTGATATATGCCCCTCAGCCCGACTTGGTGGTAACTCAAATGAAAGTCTATATTGGAAAACCTTTTTCCCCTATAAAATGATCAAATAAGTCACCTATTCATGGAAAATGATATTTTTTTCTTGATGGTTACCTTATTCAGCTTCCATTAGTCAATGCACAACCGGAGGGATCTGTTGGCCTTCAATGCAAAAAAGAACAGAAGCAACCCAAGGAGAGACACTCGGGAAAGTGAATCCTTTGGATTCCAAATTTTCTAGCTATATATTTAATTCCCTCAACTCGGTGGGGGCCATACGATATAATGTAAGATATATAAGTTGTGTTCTTAATGAAAAATCAATCGATAAATCCATGTCCCACTTTGGGGGAAAGCCTGAACAATCATCTAGAAATACATCTAGGAATTCATCAACTACACGAGGTATTCCATCCTCAGGAGCACTACCATCATCCTCTAGTGAGAGCGATGATAAATGAAAGGAAAGATTTCCCAAAATTGGGAGTGGAGGTCATACCCGACCCTACAAGGATCCCATTCCCCAAGAAAAACCTAAGGACACCCATCAGGTGCTATGAAGTTCACCCACTGCCTATAGCAATCGATATGCGCTTGAAATTTTTGTAGTCAATCTATGTTGAGGATTACATCAATAACGTCCATATACAAGACTAGGAGGTAGAATTATATGTCAACCCCTAACACAGAAAGTGCACGTGATGAGCACTTGAGACCTTGATTCTTCTTCTTTCCCAACGACATCACCAACACCATCGTGAAAGACAACCACTCAGTTGGAAAATTCAAAATATTCAAAAGACAGGAAGAGATAAAAGAAATAGAATAACCAATATCAAAGAGAACAATAGCTATATAAGATGCAATAAAAATGGTACCTCGAACTATCGAATGTCCTACATCCAATTTTGTTGGTGCCTAATCCGTAGCATGAAGATGAATAGTCTCTATATAAAATGGTTGATCGCCTGTGGCTATACCTAGAAGATGATCCGACCCTATCTCTATGACCACCAAACCCAGATCCCACTATCCTAAATAGTTCTAACTGAACTAACACTCCCCTAAAATCTATAGATCCTACCCCACTCTGGTATGGAGGCGTCACTCTGCAAAAGCACTACATGTGCCCCATAACTCAACATTGATAACAAGGCCTAGGAGGGGAGGTACACGCATGCTGGATGTGACATGACTTTCCATTCTGATGGTACACCATAGACCCTACATCATAATTTACAGATGAAGACTTCCTGGAAGGATGACCCAAACTACCACCTTCCATATTCCCCAACTCATCCCTCTTCCTATTTTTCTCCAAGGAGTTTCCATTGACCGTAATAGACACCACTCCCAAAAAACCCAAACTTTCTTTTATGATCAAACTCAACCATGTAAGCATGATCAACCACCTCAGTAGAGGTTTCCATCTTGAACAAGAAGACCTGAGACTATTTTTTTTTTGCATCCCCTTCTCAAACATTCAAAATTTCATAGATTCATTAGAAGAAATATCAAGCACGTACCACACCAGCTCAGCAAAATGGTTAGAATATTCCATCACTAAACAATATCCCTGGGAAATATCCATGAACTAATGGGATCTAGAATAGGCCAAGACCTTGGGATAATACTGATCATTAAAGATGGCTTTGAAATCTTTCCATCTCATCTCCTTTCTTGAAACACTGACTCCCACCACCTGTGACTGGGACCTTATAGAAGAAATTAGACATATTTTACCCTGACCTCTTCAAGTGTATCATGGAACTTGAACATGCGCTTGATATTCTCAATATACTTCTCTTCTTCCCGGGGTTTCATGCTAACTCTAAAAGTTGTAGGATTATTCTTGAGAAACTTCTGGGATTTATCCTTCATAGAACCATACTCATATTCTCTAACTAGAGTAAGAGCAGGAACAAATCCCTACCCTAGAGCCTGGACATCTCGGACCCTATCTTCTACCAACCTTTGATCAAGCGGCAAGGGAGAAGCCTCTCTGGATTCCTCTTGTGGGTGAATGAGAGCTTTCTGGGGATGCATGTTGCTACAAAATGCAATAGTCACAAGAAAAATCATTAGTACAATAGTTATGAAAAATTTAATCAATAAAATAAAATATAAATAAATCAAACTTATAAAAATAATGAAATAAAAAACAACTTCACCCCCACCCAATGTCCATATTAAGTCTACAGCCCACATGTTCCACCTCGAAGAGAAGTCAAACAAAAATCCCAACATCCCATAGAGACTCGAGGTCTGTCATGAGAGGTGTAGGCTAAGCACCCTACTCACATCCAGAACTATAAGCCCCGATATTACTACCTCCTATTTAACCATACTCATCCCAAATAATATGACTCAAAGATCTTATCCATTATATTATACCATTTTGTCATGAACCAAGTCGGGTCACCATCCAAACTGACACTTGAAGTAGTCCGTGGAAAGGCCTGAAGGGAGTTCCCTATCCCCACTGGAATAAAAAAGTTCCTGAATATCAAAAATAAAGGTTTGGGAATGATTTACCTAAATTTAGAAACAAAAAAACAACCAGTAATAAACAATAAACTAAATCTAAAAAATCAACCCATACATGTCTTAACAAAAAACCAGAATTGAATTATATAGTTTAAAACCAAACTCGAAGGGGACCACAAAAAAAAGGAGAAGTAATTATATCCCAATAACAACCACATGAAAAGGGAGTATCACCCTCAATCCATATCTACAACACCGCACCAAGGAAGGGAGCTAACAAACCAAACCACAATCTCCAAAGACCTTTCCCTTACCTGTGTCAAACATTACCAAATCTACTTACACCCAATGGTGTAAGTAGTTTATGAGACTAATACTAATAGAATTCCACCCAAGAAAACATTCCATGCTATAAAAATTATAAGACCAAAGCTTTCAAGTTTTCATAAACATCAAATGCTAGAAATATTTTTAAAGGGATTCAACTTTAAATGAAAACAGTTTTCAAGATGGAAACTTTAAAGAATGAATAATTTTAAAGAAAAAATACATGATTCTAAAATTACTAATCAAACACACCATATGCTGATAGTAATTAAAATATAATCAATGATCACTAGTCATGGGAAACACCCCTAGGCACTAGCTAGCTGTGGGTCCCTAGGTAAATTGTATCTCGGTGAAATGTGGCATAGGAACCACAATTAACTATGTTCTTGTGAATAAGCTACTAGTAGGGAACACACCCACAACCTAGTGGTATCCAATAAATTATCATTTTTTAGTTAGTGTCATCATCTTCAATGTTTCTAAGTGAAACAAGGATGAGGACACTTCCAAATCACTAGCATACTAGTCCTAGTCCGCCCCTAGATACAAGAGCTTCCCATTTGTGATCAATCAAGTTCCAAATGTTATAAAATACAATTCTCACATAAAAAAATTGATTTCTAAATCACTCACACACAAAACAGTACCTGAAACATGTAATGTACTCTCAATGTAGTTTATTAAACCAAATAAATTTTTTATAAAACAACTTTAAAAGGTTTTACAAGGCTTTGCACACAAAAATCTTTTAGAAACCATCTTTAAAGGCCAAACACCCAACAATACCATACCAAACTAGAATTTTCAGACCTAACACTATTTAATAAATCAATTTCATGAATCATAAAATAACCCCAAATGATACAACATGGAATACACATGAAAAACACCCAATTCCATGTCAAAATGAAACTTTAAAATTAAAAACTTAATCAATTATACCAAAAATGGTATTCCCACCATACACAATTTATGAGAAACATTATAAATAGGTTAATAAATCAAGATAAATTCATCAAATAATGTTTACACATGGAACCACCAACCTTCAATATCAAAAATCCCAAATATTTGTGAGAAACTTCAGCCACACCACAAATGCACCACAAGTGAGTGAAAACAAACCCTAACCAAGAATATTGAACCAATAAACTAAATATTAAAACCCAAGGATGTAACAATAGCTTCTATAGATTTATAACCTCAAGAAGGAGGGAAAACCCCTAGAGATAAGGAAGAAAAATAAGGGAAGACTCACTTACTTGAAGAATCTTGAAGTTTCCCCACCAAAAACTCCTTCAAAAAATGGGTTTGAAGGGAGATTTAAGGATCTTGGAATCCTTATATGGATGAAATTGTTAAATGGGGGAATAAAGGGGTGCATTAGATTTAATTTTGGAAGGGAAAATTGGAATAACAAAAAAAATTATGACCTGGACACCGTTCTCCGGGTTATGCCCTCCCAAAACCCTCATTTTCTTTCAAAATTAAGGTGGGGAATAAGGGAAACCTATGGGTAAAGGTAGATTAATAATATAAGATAAAAATACCCAAAAATAAGGAAACATACGTGACACCAAAGGAAGTTTCTCAATAGAGAGGTATAACAATTAACCAAGTAATTTCAGTTTTATTTATTCTTACAAATTCTATAAACCTATTGTATTAATAATAACATGATTAATTCAATATAATAAACATACTTGAGTTTTATTATGATTATGGAACACCAATTTTCCACCTTATTTCCATAAAATGGGAAATAAAAGTATCATTTTTTTCATATGTGTGGACTACCACCTCGACGTAGTGATATGATTCATTTTCAACACCATATTTGTTGGTTTGTTATTATGATGTATTTAATGTTTATTTATGATATTTATGACATAATTATTCTTTTTTAATTATAATATCTTATTTACTTTCTTACCTTTCCATCCATTGGAAAATAATAAAGTTTGTCATGTGTACGTGTGGAAAACCACATCCATGAAGCATTGTGATTAATTTTTAATTTATGCTTTACATGGAGATTAATTAGGATAAATTTAGTGAATTATTTCTATCAAAGGTGGAGAAAAATTTTCCAACATACATAAGCCCATTTTCTTTTATCGTTTCAAGTTTCACATTGGGTTCACCATTTTTGTTTCTATCAAAAGTGAAGAAAAATTAGACAATGTGAATAAAAAAAATTTCTTTTATCATTGCAAGGTTCGTGTTAGGTTCACCAATTTTATTTACACTAGAAACTCCCAATTATTCCCACATCCATAATTAGTCATGGGCTTACTTTTCAAAGGAAAGTGATCTTTTGTGGTTTTAAACCCAATGGTGATTAGGATCTCGTATTAGTCAATAGAATGAGAGGTTGGTTTTATCACACCCTTTTGAGGGGAATTATTTCCTACTATAAGAATATATTATATATTTAAGATATTTTTTTGAATATTTTGGAAATTATTACATGGGACTAATTACCCTAATAAAACAATCGGGTTTTAAATCCCTATACATGCAAGAGGGTGTTCTATTAATGACACCATATATATATATATATTAGAGGTTATATATTTGGTTCCCATTATTTCTTAACCATGAGAGACTACTCATGATTTTAATCCATATATCAAAGAAATTTGGAGTCTACTACCATCTAAGACAGTTATTTGGTATTTTGAGAATGGGATTGAACCTCCAAGAGGAATCCTACATATCCTGTGAGAAAATGAATCAAATACCATGTAGTTCATTTAGGTATAATATATAAAGATTTAACATCATATGGAAAGGATGTAAATGAATGAATTTAGGAATTGGATATTGATATCAAGCCTTAGGAAGGTGTCCTATGTATCCTTCTTATAATAAGAATCAAATTCTTTCTAGTTTAGATTTTCCTGAACCTACTGATGGGTGGGGATAGATAATCAATACTTGTAAGGGTTATTTACCCAATGTTTATCTACATGTTAATTATTTTAGTACCTACACCAAGGTGTATTCCCGTGTAATGAGGCATTTATATCATATTATTAAACATAGATTACACACTGAGGTTACCCTAATTGGGGGAATTTTATGATTCTATTGATATGATATTTAAAAAACTCTAATCACACGTGAGTCATTATTGGTGTGAGAAACAAGATACAACAAGTCATTGGTCACACTACATAAGGATGCAGGACTTATGCACTGAAGCAGACCTGATGGAGTGTTCTGTATGGAGATCAAGCCTTAAGAAGACATCCTACTTATCCTACTTATCCTTCTTATATTAGGAATCATTTCCTTTGTATTTCAATTAATTTTCTCAATCCACTAATGGATAATGAATAATGGTTAAGACACAGGTGGTGTGTTCTTTGGAATAGAGTTAATATAATATTGAGGGGTCATACACTGAGGTGGATGAACATGAAAGATACCCAACCCTTATCCTATAACAGATAAAGGGTGTGAACCATGAGTGATCAACTAAGCATGATTGAATGGTATGAGGATCCCATAACACCAATAATGTTTTATGAGTTCATAACCCAAGTCTATTATGGAAACTCCCCATATGAAGGGGGAATGTTTGAACAATGTCTCATGGTCTTAGGTTCACATAGTTTGAGGGTACATGTCCAAGTATTCCTACTGGACAAGGCTGATATGTCTAACTGACATATCCAAGCACTTCACTTGAAACTAGATAAAATATTTGGGGTATGTAACACGATCATAACTAACATGTCTGAGGGATGTATCATAATCCAACTTTCATGTCTGAGGGATGTGACGTGATTAGGTTGGAATGCCCAAGGATTTCATATGAACCTAGATTTCATGTTCATAATATCTTACTGACATGTCCATGGTATTTAAAATAAATTATTGACACATTAGAGAGTTTCTTCCTAACATGGTTGAAACATAAAAGGGTGTTCACATGATCAAATATGACATTTCAGGGGTCCTTCACATGATAAGACTGACATGTCCAAGGTGATTTGAATGATCGAACTGACTTGTCTAAGGGTTGTCACGTAATCAAAGATAAAAAGTCCAAAGGCTTCTTATAAACCCATATGACATTTCTAGGGTGTGTCGTGTGATCCAAGATGACATGTATAGGGTGTATTCACATGATCAGGTAACTAGTCATGTAAATCACATAATTCCTTTATATAAAAAATGATATATCTTCGTTCACATGAATATTTCTTCATTTTCATCCTTATTTACATAAACATCCTAATATTTGTTATGATTTTTTTTACTAAGGCATTTTCTGATCAAGAAAACATGATTAAGGCCCTTTCAGTGGGACAATATATTCAATGTGCTTCATATGACAGAATTTGACATATCCAAGTAATTTTGTACAAACCTAAATGACATGTCTAGGGTGTGTCATGTGATCCAGTTGACATGACTGAGTTCTATCACGTGATCTAACTGACATGGCTTAGGGTTATCACATGATCAAATATGAAAAGTCTAGCGACTCTGTGTGAACATGGATAACATGTCCAGGGTGTGCCACGTAATCCAAGCTAACATGTATAGGGTGTCTTAACATCATCATGGAACTAATCACACAAAGCGTGTGAGTCCTTCTCATGAAAAAATATATCTCCCTTTGAATGAATCTTCTATTTTTTTCAACCTTCTTTATGTAAACATCCAAATAGTTTTTAGGAATTTTCCTACTTAGTCATTGTGTAATCAAGTCTACATACCGAAGGCCCTTCATTTGATCAAATTGAAATATTTGATATCATTTTTTGATCAATTTAATGATCATACGAAGTGCATACACATATTTTTTAATCCCTTAAGTTACTCACTAAAATATTTCTGGTGGAAGAATCTTGAGATCACACAATCCTTTTCTCTATGAAGTTCACTCTCACCTTTTGTGTGTTTTTATGTGTCGAGGGGAGATTTTATAGGCATCACTGCACCATATCCATTCCTCTTTGCATGATTATTATATCTCATATCTTGTCTTGATTTGGTAAAGAGATTAATATAATCGAGCCACATGTCATCAGTGACATAATCTTTGTGTCATGGGATAAATAACGATCATGTTACCACTCTAACATTACCATATCTCTTAAGACCAAGTCTTTCCAAATAGATTTTTATTGATCAATCAAGATCCTAAAATATCTTTCTCATAATCCAATCCATATGTTAGATAACCTTCACATGATTGAGTTGACATACCAAAGTTCCTTCTTAAGATCAGGATGATATTTCTAGGGGTCATTGAGAGATTAGGACACATGTCAAAGGGATTTCCATGTGACCATTCCAACTCATCTGGGGACTTTTGTAAGGTCATGCTATCATGTTAAAGGTCCTTCACATTATTTATGAATTGATTATGTGAAGAATATAACCCTTAAAAATGAAAATAGTGTAACTCCCTTCATATAAGTATCCCACCATTTTTATATTTTAATTATATGATCCCATTGGGTGATTGTTAAGAATCTATCGATTGAAATGTCATATTATTAGTAAGACTTATCCATAACCCTTCACATGACCATCAAGGATTATATGGAAGCTCACATGATTAGTTCATCGATCACATTAAGTGAATAACCCCTTAACATAAAAAAAATTGTAACTCCTTTCACATGAATCTTTTATCCTTTTTTGATTTTCATTGCATGATCACATTGGTATATTTTCATATGTTTGTCATTTGATATGTAAAATGATCAAAAGAACTTATATGAGGGGCTTTTCATGACCATGGGGGCTTGTCTGGAAGCCTTTGTGAGACTAAGAGGACTCATCATATAGATTTTACATGATCAATTGACATATCACATGAAGCATGTGACCCCTTCACATAATACTCCTACGGCTATGAAATCATGATTCCTATTGAAGGTTACATGATTTTCATACTTCAGATGAATAATCTTGATATATCCATGTTGCTCCTTTCTATCCTCTATAGAGAAAATAATACCTATGATTTGGGTATTTCTCTAACCCTAAAATTTTTTATGCTCAATTTTCGGGTGTCAATAAATTACCTCACTTAGAAGTGAAGTCTAAAGGAACATGGATTCAGTTCTAAGGAAGTAAATTACCACCCGAGTCTCTTGGGCTTCCAGTAGTTGGTATTATAAGAATCATTTTCCTTCTAGGAGGCCATTAGTATTCTGTGAGGTACCCTATAAATAGTGGAGTATGAGACCAATCATTTCACTTGTGGCCCAAACCTCTAGATCTCTCACTATTTCCTCTCTCGCGTGATTTCTTCATAAGAACACTTCACGTAAAACCATCATAAGAATTGTTCATGAGACTTGATCATGTGATCTTATTTCTTGACCTCTTTTCACGATCTCCTTATCCTCAAGAATCATGAAATAAACCTTTTAATAAATCAATAAAAAGTCTCTTTAATTATAATACACATCCTTGGTCATAGGGTCACTTCACATGCTTCACGTTTATCTCGAGGGCTGTCACATGAACAATTAATCATTATGTGATTTGTGTGACATTCACATAGTGACATTATCACAAGTCTTAAAAATGATCATGTTACCATAATATGTTATATGGTTCACATGATTCATGTTATTTGTAAAAAGTCATGTGACCACAAACCCTTATATGGGTCATGCAATTCACATGATTCCCCCCAAGCTATGTAATTATTTTACTACTTTTGAAAATTTTATTTACTCATATGACATATTATTATTATATTTTGATCCAAATGTTATCTAAAAGGGAGGCAAAAGTATTAACAACTCATCAAAATTCCATGGTTGTAAATGTGGGAGCTGTTCAACATTAGGTTGTCCAGTCATCTCAGGTACGACTGTTGAACCTGGTGGTGAAAAATCTTTAGGAATATTCTTGTTCATACTCATTACCTCTATATGGGTTTATCCTAAAAAACAATAATCTCATTCTAAAACCTCATTTGAAGATCATTCATCCTTGGATATTGAAGACTCATGACACCTTTAGACCATATATCTCTCACATGGGCTACTTAATTTTCAAGGAAAAATGCTCCGATGATTATATGTTAATGTTTATGAAAACAATTCAAATAGGTACATCATTAATTTGATCTTTACATTCATATGCACAAATTTATAATGTAGAAGTCTTATAAGAATCAAAATTTTGAATGGTTTCCCGAATGGGACCTTTGATTAGGTGGGAGCTTTAGAATAGACATGGGTTGACCTTTTTGGGTGTAGAATAATACCACAATATTCATTTTTGAGTTAAAGAGAATTGGTTTGTATGATGCCACCTAGGTTTAACAAACAATTTCTTGTTGTAACAAGGGATTAATGATATAATTAATCTGCTGATGAATTCCATAAACATATTCATTTCATCAGACACATAGTGAAGTCAACATTAGTCTTTGGGATGTAAAACAAATATATGGTGCACTATTTTAGGGAGATATTTATGATGATTTTATATCTCCATCATCTACCTTGGATGATGTATACAAGACCTCTCCCATTTATAGGGATCTGATCAAGTTAGCCAAGAATTACCTTAGGAAGGCCCAACTTTCTAGTGCAGACACCCCATTTAATAAATGTGTGGTATTTTGTTATCTAGAAGGCCCACTTTTAACCCAAAGTCAAGAAGATAAAGAACTAATAATCAAAAGAGTCTCATGGGGATGAAGGTTCCTATTGGCCTATAGTTGAATAAGGTTCATTTAATAACTGGGGGTGGGAGGTCATTCCTGAAGTTAATCGACCCATTCAATTAGATTATATTCTCACAATGTACATTAGTGGGTACCTAATTATGACCAAGGAGAAGGGTGGATTTAGGGTCCCCAATTTCATGATAGAAGTTTCCATAGAAATATGAAGGAGTGTTGGTCTATCCATTCCCATGTTGGATAGACTATAATTCCTTCTATGCCATCTTTATGCACATTATCCCTAAACCATTTAGTGAGGACTCCTTAAGTGCATCCAAGAGACCCGAGATCAAGTCCAGACAGAGGCTAATTTTCTAGTACTATAGTAGTACTGTAGTAGGGGATGTAGAAGTATTTTAGCAGGTAATATAGCAGGAATTGTGCATAACTATAGTAGGTACTATAGTGGGAACTATAGTAGGCACTATTTGGTACTATAACAGCCAGAAATATTCCCCTGTTTAGGCCTTCGGGCCACTGATTTGGTCCCCGAGTCCTTTAAGGCCTTCGGGCCACCCAGGCCTTCGGTTCAGTAAGGACTTAGGGCCACCTGAAGGCCTTAGATCCACCTTAGGTATAGATGCAAACCAGACAACCTACAAAGGAACAAACTTCAGAAGGAGGAGGAGTAAGGAGCTCTCTTCATAACAAAAGCTAAATGGATTGCAAGAATGAGAGGGTATGGTACCTGCCATCGGTACAAGCCTTTGAATGAATGGGAAATCCTAGACGAATAGGCATGTGAAGGTGGAGAGCTGATTTCACGATGAAGATGCTGGGGAGGAGCAGTTCCAAGTAGTTAGTCTGGGTTGTATGTAAAGTTTGAATCCTACAAGAAATTAATTCCTCTAAGGCCTATGGTCCATGTAATACTTATGCCTATGGGACTCTTAAGGGTTCCACCTCACCCCTTGAAAGGTGGATTATCAAAATCAATAAAAATGAAGGCCTTCGGGCCATTGGAGGTATGCCATATTTACAAAGGAAGAGCCCCGTACATAGTCTTTGTCCCCTTCCAAGTGTTGTAGGGTTGGAAGGGAGATCACTTGGGAATATATGAGTATTTTAATTATCATAATATACTTGGTTTTTGGTTAAATCCATTTTTATAGTAAATTAGTGGAGTGAGGCCCATCACGCTCAATAATTGGTCAATCAGGGCCCATCTAAGTCATTATGATCACTTCTATTTCATGGATTATGAGGCACCCATCGATAGTATAACTAATAATGGAGTGGGGAACTATAAGGATAGATATTTTAATTTATGATGGTTTCATATCTACCTAGATCAGTAGAAAATTTCCCTATGAGTGGTATTCACCCTATCAATTTGGGCGTCAATTTTGGTGTATTCAAACAAAATAACCTTCCCCTCTCTATGATTGATATGAATGTCACCCAATGGTGGATCATCATTTTTGGTTAATTTTTATTTGATATGAGACTCATAATCAAGCAGACATCCCTCCAATCACCACTTAGATTGGTATTTCTAAGTGCTATGTCGATACTTGGATTCATTCATACCTGGGAAGGTAACTATTTTCATCAGTACCTAAGTCCACATAGATACCACAAATTTTCAGGTCCAATATGAGACCTAGAAAGTATCTTTCTCCTAGTATGAAAACAACTTAATATATGTATCACAAGGAATTTAGACTTCTCGACATATTTTTTTACTAGGAACAGTGAAATTCGAGACAACTTTCCAAGTAGCGATGAGAAGGTGGAAGTTGGAATTTACATTTTTTATGCTGGGGTGGAGCTTTCCTTTGTTGTATTGATTTGTTTGTTGATGTATTGTGAACTTTTGGGGCACAATTTATGTTTTTATGTCCATGATTTCATGTTGGGTTCCCCCTCACCCATTAAAAAGGGGTTTATGATATAATAAAAAATTAATTTTTAGTCTTCGGTGAAAGTTGGCATAGCTTCAATGAGTGGGGAATCCGTAATTGAATCCTTAACTGAGGTAGTGTTTCCCGTTTCATGCTACCAAGGGAAAATTTGGAGGAAGGATTACTCATATTCTGAAATTTGAGGTTTGTTATATTAGGTGATAATAAAATTAGTAGATTTTTCATATATCACTGCTACTGGTGTAATTTCATTTAAATACTAGCCTTCTTAGTTTGAGGCCTTCCTTTTAATCCTTAATGCTATAATGTTTAGTGTGAAAGGAAAAATCCACTATCCACCCCAGGTGTAGAATATGATGGTCTCTGGTATGATAGAGGTTGTCGTAGATGAGGAGGATTAGCTGATCTCTAAGGAAGAGGCAAGACTAGCATCACTACCTTGTTCAAACAACTATATTTCTATCAAAATCATGCTAATTTATTTGGAATTTACATGAGTTTATAAGAAATGTGAAGGTTCCTAGTCACTCCTTACATTCCCATAATGTTATCTTGGGGGGGTGGGGTACAATTACCATAGATGACATGGGTGATGACTAGGGGACTGATGATGGGGGGGGCAATGGTCAAATGGCTCTAATGAGGGTGAAAATTTCCAATCCTAAGGAATTTTAGTGCACACCAACATTAGTTCCATATTTATTTCCTTTGGTATTAGAACCTTCCATAGAGCCTTCCTTAGAAAGGAAAGGAAAGAGTAAGTGCTCTGAGTCATTAAAGTTTTCTTGCAAAGAATCCTAAATTAAGTGTTACACTTTACTTATTCCTCTTTATAATCCATTTCAATAGCTTTTTTAGACCTATCAAAATGTGAAGGTACTCACTGAACTCATGTTTAGAAAAAAAAACTATTTCTATAGATAAAATTAGGCCTTATAATTCCCTAGTAACAACTTCAGTACCAAGATCAGTCCATGAAGTGGTTTAAATGGTTGAAGTTTCATCACAATTGGATCTGGTGCCAACTATTGATACATTAGAAATCATCCCCTTTGATCTAGTGTGAGTGGATGAATTTTTAGAGGAGGATGATACTGAAATATATTTCTCTACTGACTTAACCTTGATATAGGTGTCACTAGATGATGGTAAGAACCTATTTAGAGACCTAACACATTGTCCATTCTGTATTATGTCACCTAATGATTCTATGCACCTGTATCTCTTCAAGGTAGTGTGTTGGTTATGCTGATAGACAAAACCGTTGTGGAACTACCAAGTCCCTAAACACAAGAGGTAATTTCTTACTCTCATAAAGAAGGAATTGGGGAAACAGATGTTATCAGTGTTGCAACTAAGAAAGGTATGCTCCAAGAATTTACCATAGTTTTTGATTATCTGACAACATCATATTATTCATATACTGATTGATAATCCTTTGTAACTCTCATTAAAATAACTTCACCTTAGAGCTCAGAACCCCTAACCCCTTCTTCTTCAATACCCACTTCTGGTTTGACTAATGTTGAAGCCAACTCTATTCCAATATCATAAAAGGAACCTGAATATAAGTCCCTCGCTTAGTGAATTAGTCCTATAATATACTTATATTATTGGATTAGGCTTGATTCCAGGTTCAATGTATATAACACATCATAAACTGATGCACTGATAGGTGTGGGGTGATATTTAGAGCCTAATATTAGAGGTCCCTTTGAAATATCTAAAGGACTGGATGGGTTATCTCAGATATATGTTTTCCACCTTCAATTATGGGGTATTTGAATATATGTTTCTCCATTCCTAGTTGAAATAAGTGATTTCGTTTAGATAATAGAGGAGGGACCTTGAATTGAGGGTTATAGTGGTAGAGGATTCATCTTAAATAAAAACTCACAAAGAGGCCCTAAAGAGGGCTTCCTAACATGCGATAGTGGTAACAGATCACCAAAACATTATAAACTCCAAGAATGTCAAGATTGGTTGCCTATAGTACAAAATCAACCAGCTTCCATAAAATTTATCCCAGTTGTAGTGTATGCTGAAAACCTTGAAGAAAATCTTATTAGGAAAATAAGGGATCCTTAACTTAGTGGATAAGGCAATATTTGATTCCATTTATAGGGTAAAATCATTAAAGTGGGTTGTAGAGGTGGATACTGACTCGGTTGATCAATTCTGTTATTCCATAGCCTCACTAGAATAAAAGTTAGTAGAGATAAAATAATCCTCATAGAAAATATTGTAATTGGCCTACACTTTTAAGATTATCATTTTTCTTTAGGATTCATGAGAGAGAATCTAGTTTATAGATATTCCTTCCTCCTTTGTAAACCGTCATTGAAAAAACCTTTTAAACTTTACATGTTTCTATCAAGATTTATTTCATTCATCATGTGAATAGAATTTCATTGAATCAATATCATTTAGAATTTCAAAGACATCAATTCTTTTTATAATATCAAGAAAACCCAAATTTTGAACTCGAATTCTTAAATCTTAATAGAAATTCCATGAGAACTACCCATAAATGATTAATGGAATAAGAAACATTATTAATGTATATATTCTAGTCATTCCAAGATCACCAATTTCTAAAGGATAATTTAGATATATTTTTCCAAGAGGAAAAGTGCTCTATATGTTTCCTAAGTCAAAGGAATTAGAAAGCATATCTTGATTTTTTAGGGCTAGATAATGGTCCCTACAAGATTTGTATCTTTTATTTTTAGCCCGGAATTTTGACTAAGTCGTTGAGGGAATGGATTAGTGGGAATGGAAATAGATTTCTCTAAGGCTTCTCATTTTGAGTTTTCATCCTTACAGGTTTTTGTATATTTTTTCTTTATATGTGTTCAATGTTTCCCAAATCACACAAAGTGCATGTCCTGTGAGTAGAGACTCAACTTTTTCTCGGGGTTCTATTTTCGGGTTTTCAACATAGAGAGAATGGTGTCTCTTTAAATTAGTATATTTAAGGTCTATAAAGTTAGAACATTACTATAGTTTAGGGTCTTCCATCGCAAAACTTCAATTACTATAATTTAGAGTCTTCTAGCTCAAACAATCTTTTTCTTTAGTTTAGGGACTTCTAGATCATACCATCTATTTTTTTGTACACCTAAGATGTAGAATGGGGAAGGATGAGTAATCTTGAAGGGTTCAAGTACCCTTCATCCTTGATGAGATGATGAATGATGGGTATTCAAGAAGGGTTTGTACACCCCACATCCTTGCTGAGATGATGAAGTATTGGTATTCATGAAGGTTTTGGACACCCTATATCCTTACTGAGATGATAAAGGATGGTCTTTGATGAAATATTTGGATACCACACATCCTTTAAGAAATATGGTTTGATTCATGGTGGCATAATGTTAGGGATTCCAAATCTACTTGGGTAGTTGGAATAGTGTTATTTTAAATCATGTCTCCAGGAGTTTTAATAGGGGGTGATAGAATGGGGAATAAATTATATGGATGATCAAAAAACACTATGATGTTCCAAGTTACACTATGATGTTTTTGGGTCTCACAAGAATTTGAGTTCCTTTCCTGCAAGGAGGAGATACCTCTAGTTGATGAGTATAAGGAGCTTATGTAGATTCAACTCATATATGGTTAAACAGAGGGGTCCCCACTCATTTTTAAGGTTATTGAAAGATTTATATAGATTCAAACACTTGGAAAATTAAGTAGAGTATGGATTAAAGACTATCCAAGGAGGGTTATAGAACCCTAGGGGTAGTTTTTTTATGATTTTGAAGCTCAGGCACTACATCACCTAGTTTTAGGTTACACCATGATGGCCACCAACATGTTAAATAATGGAGTACCACATTCTTACTTTGAGAATGGGTACAATAAATGGTTATGTAACACCGAGGATGTCAAGTTCACTTGAATATTCTAGTTATGAGGATTTTAAATAATGACCTAAGAATATATGAGTCAACTGAAAATGGGGGATAAAAGATACAGGTTGACTATTAGTAATGGTAGAAACTAGTATCACACATAGCTTGGACAATAGCTCATCGATTCAGGGGGACCTTTCCTCTGGGAACAAACCATCCACTAATCATAAGTTTTTAAGAGATTCATTATTCACTAAAAAAGTCTAGTGGGGTCCCTTCAGAGTAGTCAGTCCTTGTTACCAATACACTATGGGAAAGATCCCAGATAAATAAATCAAGGCTATGGTGTTCTAGGATAAGTGTATAAACTCAAGGAATTGGTGGTTGTTAGCTTATATTTCAAAGATATGAAGTTGGTTTATAGAAAAAATAAAATTCAATAAGGGTGAGGGAACCCAAAACATTGTGTCACCACTTAGTGAACACATTATCATGGAGAGTATATGTGATGAATCATTACTCTACCTTTTTCCAGGACCAAGGGGGTCGAACAAGACTAGATCGAATTTTAGTAAGGAACAAGATATTACCTATGAGACTTATTACTTTTTTATATACTCTCTAACTTTTTACTAATATCTAGATATAAAGAGTTTAGTGAGTGGATACTAGAATTTTACTCAGATATCCCTTTGCAGGTTTTTAGCCTAAAAAGTTTTGTGTCTCTTTCAAAAGGAGTTTAAGGTCTTTTAATTTGGAAATTGGAAGGATAAAGTTTAAGTTTGTAAAACATTGACCAAGTTAAATATAGTTTAAGGTCACGATTCCCGTATAATTTGTATCTATACAGTGATACTCATTATCCCAATTAGGGTTCCTACAGTAAAGAGTACTCCAATAAACTTCCAAATAGAGTATGTAGGTGAAATAAATCATGTCTCAAAGTTCTCAAATCATAAGCGATGATATGGGATAGTCATGATGAGGATGATGATAGATCCCACTATGGAGATGAGTTCCACCGTGATGATGTCAAGGATCAAAAGTATCATAAGTCCCTTGTTATGAGGCTTAAATATTTCCTATTGATGGGTCTAAGGACCTTATGCAGATATATCTTGTATGTGGTCAAATAGAGAGATATTTTTTCCTTTATAAGGGTCGTGAAAGGTTTGAGGAAACTCAAGATACTCAAGACATGAAGTGTTGTTTATGAATTGAGTTTCTCAGAAATATGATGGAAGAACCTTGAAATTTTGTTGACTAGGGTAAACTCTTGTGGTCATTTAATAAAGAGTGCTGATGGAACATTTTTTGTATAGTTTAACATCATGCAGTGGGGACGCATTTGTCATGCATTTTAACATTTGGAAATGAAAACATAATTGTCATACAATTTAATGCAATGTGACTAAAATTCCTTCCTTTCATTTTAAAATCATTCGATAAGGATATGGGAACTGACATGAAATTATGCAATATATCCTTAAGGACACTTTTCATTGGTTGGGTGAATTTAGATGTGGGAGGAATATTTTATCCTTACTCAAGATTACTGGTGGGTATTCATGTAGTAGATCCTATATTGCATAGATCTATCTCATACAAAAAAAAATCATACATAGATATGATTTTTACATAGGAAAATATAGTCTATATGACTTAATTATTCATAAGAATTTTGAGGTCTTAAATGGTGGACCAGAATTTAGAAGAATATTAAATTTATGTGATTGGGAATTATTGGGTTCCCCTATACATTTTGTAGAGGTATAAATCATGCCACAATTTTATTTACCATATATCTTCCCAAAAATATCAAACTCATATGTGGGTAGATGTTATTTTCATTAGACCATAAACAATATTTGTGAGGATTCCACTATATAGATTTATCCCACATGAAGGAAAGTGGGATTCAGTCTTATCTTAGTTCCGAACTATTAAAGAGATGAAGTATCACTCTAAAGTTTTATAAACTAAGGTATGAGAGGAATTTTCATTGAAATTCAGAGCTGGCCTTGGTAATAAGTGGTCTAAGAATCACTAAGTATCCTATATGAATAGTAATCAGTCCAAAAATAGTTATAGGGAATTTAACGGCCCCCTTACATAGATTTGATTCATATGAAGGGGATACAAGCATGTTTCCCCTGACATGGAGTTAATAAACTACCATTCAGTTGCAAAATCTCTTGATGTTGATGGTGCTATTGAGGTGAAGGGATCTCTTATTAGGAAAGGACTTCATTGGTGGGAAATTTTCTACAGTCTCATGACCAACCGATGTTGATAGCTTTCAATATAGATCAAGAAACTAGGAATGTTGTGAGAGTGGTAAACCTACGACTGAGCCCATTATAAAATACCAGGGCATCACTATGTATCTTGATAGGTCTAGAATCAAGCCACACATAGTTCTTACTAAAAGTTACTCCCTTAATTGATCTATCTCATATGCATGGAGGGAAAATTTTCATATTTCATTCTAGTATAGAGATTATACATTCATCTCTAGAATAAATTTATGGATAGGATAGCATGCTCTAAGTAATTTTCGGTCTTCTAGTATGGAATTTATGTCATGTAGTTTAACATCGTGTGACTAGGATGTATCACTGAGACGAATTACTAAATTAGGGCATTTGGGTCTTCATTAGAGATTAATACCCCACAATGGAGGGGGTACAAGAATATGATATTATAATATTGCTTTTAAAATGGGTATGCTTCAAATATGTGTAACATATAGGTTATCTAAATCCACTTGAATTATAGGGTTATAGGAATTTTAAATCATAACCCAAAAATATCTGAGTCAATGGGTAGTGAAGATCGATGGGTATTGGTCAACCATTAATAATGTTGGAAATCTTGTATCTCATAAAGTTAGGACAATGTCTCCTAGATTTAAGGGGGTATTATTTTGGGACTAGAGCATCCATTAGGAATAAGCTATGAGGCACTACATTATTCACCAGTGAATCCTAGTTTGGCCCCTTTGGAATAACCAGTCCTTATTACTAATTTTCTTGAGGGGAGAACCAGGAGTAGTGGGGTTCAAAGTCCATGGGGTTCTAAGAGATGAATATCAACTTAAGGAATTGGTTGGTATTAATGCAGATATAAAATATATGAAATTGTTTCATGAAGAGTGTCAAATTCAAGAAGGTTTCAAGAAACTTAAATGTTACACCAATGTGTATTGAACATATTTCAATGATAAGGGATAAAAAATGTGATTCTTGAGTAAAATATCATCAGAGGGAATGATTTTTTCAACATGAATACCTCTTATCGTGTTGTTTAATGTCATGTGACAAGGAATTTCTTCCCTATATTTAAATAGAGGGAATATATGGGAATATATGGGTGTAATCACATTTCTGTATGAGTAGTAATCCCCACACAAATTTTGTTCTCATTGATGGACATATTTGTGAGTGAGGAGAATTCATGGATGGGTCTAAAATATAGGATCTAGGTTTCACTACATACTCCATTGTATGGGAATTGAGCCGCACATAATTCTTATTAGAGAATCCCCTCTATAGGTCTAACCCATATGAAAGGGAAGGGGCATTTTTGTTCTTTTCATTGTGATTAGGCCCAAGATTAGAGATTTGAGTGTCACTATGTATCCTGTAAGAACTATATTTGAGCCACACATATTTATTCAAAAGAATTTTCCCTATATAAACCAGGCTCATGTGAAGGGAATAGGGGTACTATTACCCTCAAGTGCAATCCACTAATGTTCCAAAGGCTTCCACATGGATCAACTTATCATGTGGGGGAATGATTCATGATTGATCCTAAAAGTGATATTAAAGTGTTACTACATATTTTAAGGGAATTATAATAAATCCACATGTAGTTCTGACATTGAATCCCCATATAGGTCTAACTCATATGTATGGAAGGGGAATTTTATCATTGTGTCATGAATGGACCCAGGATCGGAAAATCAGACATCACTATGTATCTTGTGGTAATATTAATTAAGTCACACATAGTTATAATATAAATTCTATACAATTTATATTCTTTCCACAAAGACTCTGAATATACAGGCATAAAATATAGAGATATTCCTTATAACAACCCTGATCTTTTATTACACAATTAAACATAATTTATTACATAAAATTCATTTGATACAACATAGAAGATTGAGAGGTCTAGTGTCTTTGTGGATTAGGATCATTACATAACAACTTAGAACATGAAAAAACAACATCTTTATAGAAAAATTCTTTTACATGACCACTACATTCCCTCGTACTTAGCATTTCATGGGATAACCTGAGGACATGCATAAAAAAAGGGTGAGCTATGAAGCCCGGTACGGGATTAATCATGGAATAACATGAGGAATACAATACATGTTAGACAATAGGAATATAAATAGAGAACAATATGAGCATAAAAATAAATGCATGATAAATCATGATAATCATAACATGGAAATGTGGTAATAACACTTAACATGGAATTAGCATGAGCCAAGGCCAATTGCACATAGAGCATGAGTAAACCCTCATTTCACATGAATCATGAGTAAACCCTAGTTTTAATTGAATTAGAATGAGTAAAAACCCATTTCACATGACGTATCGTGATAATATACTTTACCCAATGCATTGGAGCACTATAAGGGCACACCCTTCTTAAACATTTCATTTCATGCATAAGTGTGCCACATGGATCATAAAACATTGAATCATTCAACACAATCAATTATTCCATGATAAAAGAATGTGGAATACATAAATGAAACTCTTTAAACAATAAGTAAATTTTCATAAAGGTGAATACCCTTGATAGATAAATGGGCATGGTATTCACTATACAATGACTTTGTCTTGGGAAAGCGCTGTGCAATTTCGGCAGCATAACGACGTGACATAAGAACACATAAAAATGGTTGATGAGAGAGAAATGGGTGTATCATCATATTTACATGACATGGAAAGTAAGGGGGTAATATAGATACATTTCCCAACAAATGTAATGGAATTTAGATTCATGATACAAAGGAATTTCTTGAACGTAAATGAGGAGAGAGAAATTCCTTTCGGAATTTTAGCATAGTAACGGGTGTACATGGGAGGCATTTAATGAGAGATAAATGGGTATCCCATCATTCAAAGATAAAGAGGTTAGTACGGGGGAGGTGATAAATTACACCCTAATAATTATAATTGAAAAATATAGGTCATAACAATTTAAAGAATATTGGACAAAAATGAGAAAGTAAGAAAAACCCTTACTTAAAAGTGTGATTCCAAAGGCTTGAGAGAGGCCTGAGAGAGGATTCTTGGGAGATTAGGGAACCTTGGGAGGATTTTAGAGAGAGTAGTAAAGAGTTTGGACTAAATACAAAGGTTTTGAGTGAGGAGGAAGTGGGAGCTTGGGTGGGATTATATAGGAAAGGAGAGGGAATTGTTTATTATTTAGGTTTGGGACACCTCATATTAAACTAATCAAAACCACAAACCAACCCATGGTTTTTGCACATATTTTTTTCTAAAGGTGAGTGGAAAAAAAAATTTATAATCCCAAAGTCCTAAATTCTTAAAATAATGGGGTTGCTTATGTGGAGGTGAGTCACACTCCCAAGGAAAACAATTTAAAAAGACAAAATGTTTAATAAGTCTTGAAGGGTCCACTAAAGCTTTGTAAAATAAACCAAACAAACCCAAAATCACATTATTTTAATGGTAAAACATATATTGGCCGAACATAAAGTCTATATTATTTTATTACATCACTATTGGGTCGTTATAATGTCATAAAACACATTATATATTTAAACGGTATTTAATTTTTACCCAAAAATTTGACTGTCTCAGAAAATTATGAAAAATTCACCATTGGATAATTTCGACATCCAGATTCCAAAAATAATATTCATTTTATCTAAATAAATATCTATATATGTTAATTTTAAATTTTAAAATAAAAACTTACATTTATAATAAATTCACGGGTTTTGACAAAAATGGCTTTCAAATCTTAATAAAAATTACAATTGCATTCATAAAATTATACGATCATTTATATTTAATAAAAATTAATTTAATAATATTAATAATATTTTATTAAAATATTATTTAATTCAAAAATATATTAATTCATCAAAATAGATTTCTTAGTTGAACATTAACTAAAAATACTATTTGTGCTTTAAAAACCATTTACAAGGTAACAATAATAAAATGAAAGTATATACACTATTATATACAAAAATAATGAAAATAACCATAGTGATAAGGTCTTGTTACATAACCACTTATAACACCCACATAAGACTGAAGAGTAAGGTGTGCGATGGTGACAAACTCTTGACGTGGCTCGGATAACATTTCTCAGGTGGTAATATCTACCAACTTCCACTTCTCTCATAGGCGGTCTCACTCGAGATCAACATATTCAAGCTTGGATTGGGCTTGGTCAAGAGATAATCCCAAAGAAACAACCTCCTTTCCTATCTCTAAAAAATAGGCTTCGTATGGGGCACGTCTACTGGATGAGGCCATCGCTTCCTTTGTCTGAGTAAATTGGATTTGTTAAAGCCCTGTATTTATACTAATCATGTGATCACTATTCAATAGCTATATTAGAAACGGTCACAATTCTTAACATTATTTTAAAATCCAAAAACACAAAACCAAATAAGTTGACATTTTATATAAACATTTTACATGAAGAGACATTTAATTAGATGAAGAGGGATTTCCATTAATGAAAGTTTGGGTCATTACAATCTTCCCCCCTTAAGTTATTTCATCCTCGAAATTTCCTTTTCCCACACTAAAATAGATTTGGGTAACTCTTCTTCATCATTTCCTCTGATTCCCACATCGCTTCTTCAAAATTTTGGTTTCACCACAACACCTTGACGAGGGGCATTGTCTTATTTCGTAGAAATTTTTCTTGATGATCTAAGATCTACACTGGTTTCTCCTCATAAGAAAGATAATCTTATAATTGTACTACGTCTGAAGAGAGTACATGTGAGGGTTCTAGTATATACTTCCTTAAGAGGGATACATGAAAGATATCATGTACTTTGGACATGGTAGGTGAAAGTGCTAGTTGATAGGCCACATCCCCGACACGATCAAGAATCTCGAAGGGGCCGATGTACCTTGGATTTAACTTCCCTTTCTTTCCAAACCTCGTGAACTTATTCCATGAAGATATGCATAGAAATACCATGTCTCCAACTTTAAACTCAAGTTCTTGTCGACGATTATCTGCATAATTATTCTATCGACTCTGGGATGCCTTGATATGTTGTTGAATGTTTTTCACCTTCTCCACCATTTCTTCGACCATTTTTGGTCCAAGTAGCTTACACTAACTGACCTCATCCCAAAACACCGGTGTTCTGCACCTTTTTCCATAAAGGGATTTATATAGTGCCTTTTGGATGCTCAAGTGGAAACTATTATTATAAGAGAACTCAACAAGAGGAATATGTTGATCCCATACTCCTTTAAAGTCCATTGATAACACTCTCAACATGTAATCAAGTGTTTGGATAGTCTGCTTGGATTGTCCATCAGTTTGAGGATGATAGGTCGTACAGAAGTTCAGTTCAGTATTCAAAGCATGTTTAAGACTCTTCCAAAACTTAGAGGTGAATCTTGGATCTTGATGGGACACAATAAATAGTGATAATCCATGAAGCCTTACCACTTCCCTAATATATATCTATTCCAATTGATCCAATGAGAAATCATCCCAAATAGCAATGAAGTGTGCAACCTTTGTAAGACGATCCACAACAACGTAGATTGCATTGTTGCCTTTAGATGTCTTTGGGAGTCCAGTGACAAAGTCCATGGTGATGTTCTCCCATTTCCAATTTGGAATGGGCAATGGTTGCATCATCCCCTTAGACTTCTGCCTCTCTGCCTTCACTTGCTTACACACCAGGCACTTTGATGTATATTTAGCGATCTCCTTATTCATATTATCCCACCAATAATGCTCTCAGAGATCTCGATACATCTTTGTATTTCCTAGGAGAATAGAGAAATTTAAACTATGTGCATCTTCCAAAAGTTCCTTCTTCAGCTCTCGACTTGATGGAACACATAATATTTTCCCAAATCTCACAATTCCTTCTTCATTAAGATTAAACTTCGTGGATTTATCTTTTCCGATTGATTCCACTTTTTCCTAAATTCCCCCATAATCCTTTTGAGGATCCTTTAACCTTTCCAAAAGTGACGGTTGAGAAATCATTTGTGAAAGGATTGATGATGTTCCCTTATTTATGATTCCCATGTCCATATTCATCAAATATAAGAATATTGGATCCTTTTCAATTCTCATAAATGATAGAATCGATGGGTCCTTTCTACTTAGGGCATCTGGAACCTTGTTCACTTTACCAAGGTGGTAATGGATTGAGCAGTAATAGTCTTTGATGAGCTCTAACCATATTTATTGGTGCATGTTTAGCTATTTCTATGTGAATATATACTTGAGGATTTTGTGGTCTGTATATATTTAACACTTCTCCCCAAAGAGATAATGCTTCCAAATTTTCAAAGAGAAGATCACTACAGACAACTCGAGGTCATGTGTTGGATAGTTCTGTTCATGAACTTTAAATTTCCTTGAAGCATAGGCAACAATTTTTTCATTTTGCATCAACACACATCCTAGGCCCTTCTTCGAAGCATCCCTAAATACCACAAAAAGTTCTTCGCTTGTGTGTAAAGTGAGAACGGGAACAGTGATAAGCCTCTTTTTCAACTCCTTGAAGCTTTTTTCACATTCATCACTCCCAGAAAACATTACTCCCTTCCGAGTTATCTTGGTAAGAGGGTTGGAAAATCATGATAAATTTCTCACAAATCACCGATAATATCCAGCTAACCCCAAGAAGCTACGGATATCCGTTACTGATGTTGGCCTCAGCTATCCCTCAATTTCATCTATTTTGGAAGGATCCATAGATATCCCATTGGTTATGATGATATGGCCCAATAATGAGACCTCTTTCAACCAGAATTCACACTTGCGGTACTTTGTATAGAGACTCTGCAAGGTCTCTAGTACAGTTTTTAGATACTCCTCATGATCCTCCTTGGTTTTAGAGTATATCAGAATATCATCTATAAAGACTACCTAAAATTTATCAAGGTAATCTCTAAAGACTCCATTCATCAAGTCCATGAAGATTGTTAGAGCATTAGTGAGTCTGAAAGGAATTACTATGTATTCATAGTGCTCGTATCTTGTACGAAAATCAGTCTTGGGGATATCTTCCTTCTTCACCCTTACTTGATAATATCCCGACTGCAAATCCACCTTGGAGAAGTATTGTGCTCCACACAGCTAATCGAACAAGTCAGCAATTCGTGGGAGAAGATACTTGTTCTTTATCGTGATTTTGTTAAGCTCATGATAATCGATGCAAAGGCGCATTGACCCATCCTTCTTCTTGACAAAGAGGACTAGTGAACCCCATGGTGAAGCCCTTGGGCGTATATACCCTTTATCCAGATTCTCCTATAGTTGTTTCTTTAGCTCCTCAAGCTCCAAAACAACCATTCTATACAAAAGTCTTGGATATTGGTAATTCCCCAGGTATAAGATCAATTGAGAATTCAACATCTCTTCTAGGAGGAAGACCACTAAATTCCTCGGGAAACACTTCAGCGAATTCCCTCACAATAGGCATGTATTCTAGGATGGTTTCCTCTTTAGACTCAATCATATGAGCCAGATGTGCATGCTCCTAGGGCACTAATATCCACATTTGAGATGATGGAGCTAAAGAAGATTCATCTTCCTCCTTTCTCTTGTAAAGAATCGGGGGTCGATTCTCCATATGGAGAGTGATTTCCCTCCCATGGCAATTTATGTTGGCTCTATATAAGAAAAGATAATCCATGCACAGAATTGCATCAAATTCCACCAAAGGGATTATGAAGAGGTTCACTTGGAAGTTCAATCCATACATTATGAAAGGGTAATAGTTATATTCATGGGATGAAATGATTTCCCATTTTTCGTACTCACCAACATCTTTACTTCCATGATTTTTGGTGGTGCTGGGATTGTTCTACTAAACTTTCAAGATATAAAAGAATGTGTAAAACCTGAATCAAAAAGTATGTTCACTATTCTTGAATGAATAACTAGCGTACCTATCACCACTTCATTTCCAGGGTTCACTTCGACAGTAGTTATGGAAAAAGATTACTCTTGCTACCTTGGAGGTGTTTGGTTGCCTCTGAGAACCCTTGGCTTAGGGCACTGTTTGCAATATGCCCTAGTTCTTTGTAGTTGTAGCAATGAACCACACGTTGAGGTTCAAACGGATCTTTCCTCTCCTCTGTCACAGTAGTGGGTCTTTCTTTCCAATAGTTAATAGCCAGGTTCCCTTCTCTTCCACACCTAAATCATTTCCCTGTCCCCTTCAAGAAATTTTCGGGCTTCTTCTTTCTGTACCTTTGGAAAGTAGGGTGCTGGATATTCTTAGCACCATTGGATTTATCCATTGGACCACCAGAATTGAATTTCACCTTACACTTCTTATCCCCATGATACTCTTGAGATTCTCAGATCTCCATTTTGACCGTAAGGGAACATCGGAAAATTTCCTCATACCTATCAAAGTCACGGATCACCATCACTTCCCGTAGGCTAGGTTTCAGCCCACCAAAGAAGCGGTCAACCTTGCATTCGGGGGTAACGACAAAGCCGAAATCATATCATGCAAGCCTTGTGAATTTTTCCTCATACGCTCCCATAGATTCATTGTATTTTTTTCATGAGGTCAAGGAAGTCCCTTCCATATTAAGCCAGAGGGTGCATGGAAAATATTTATCGAAAAACATCTTCTGGAGATACTTCCATTCCAACGCCTCGATCTCCTCCTCAGGCTTCGTATTTTTGATCAATGTCCACCATTGATCGTCTTCACCCCCCATACGATAAGCAGCCTAGAGAACCTTCTCTTTTTCATAACATTGAAGTATGGAGAAGATCTTTTCAATGGATTTGATCCATTGTTCAGCGATTGAGGGATCAGATGATCCATTAAAAGTAGGAGGCCTTTGTCTCATGAAGCTCTTGATTGTGACTTGTTCTTTCTTAGGGGGGGGTGAACGTTCCTCTTGAACCATGTTTCTATTCAAATCTTGAGTTATCTGAGAGAGAAGCACGACAAAGTTTGCGATTCCCGATCCCATTGGATTGGGCATCTCATTAGTACAGTCATCACATTGATTTTCACATCATTTTTTAGCCCAAGTCCTGTAATTACCATCCATTGGCTGGAATAAAAGGAAAGTTAGGGGTAGCACATAAAGGGTAATATAAGGACAAAACTGATGTCTTATAAATAACTCTTATTTCCTTAACATATGAATCTATTGGCTTCAGTCTATGTTATCTATTATCTACTTTCTAACATATATTCTTAGGTCATTTTTTTGTCCCTTAATAATGGTTCATACTAAGCTTGTGAATTTACCAAAGCATATCCCCAGGTAGTGGCATAACCAAGAGTGCATCAAGTCTCATTGTTGTACACTAGTTCCCATTCGAGTCTAGCTCAATGTGGTGTTTTCAGGTTTTACCCCTAGGATACATCTGTGCCAGAGCTGCCTCTACCTGCTCATATCCAGATAGGGATGTATTTTCTTGATAAACCACTTACTAAATACTCACCAAAACTTAGGGATGATTTTGTTATACTCAGTCTTTTCTCTAAGGATTTACTATGGTTTTCTAATCCTAATCCCAAAAATAACTAAACCTATCCTCTGATACCAACTATGACAACCCTGATCTTTCATTACACAATTAAACATAATTTATTACATAAACTTCATTTGATACAACATAGAAGATCGAGAGGTCTAGTGTATTTGGGTCTTAGAATCATTATATAACAACTTAAAACATGAAAAAACAACATCTTTATTGAAAACATCCTTTACATGACCACTACATTCCCTCATACTTAGCATTGCATGGGATAACCTGAGGACATGCATAAAAAAGGATGAGATATAAAGCCCGGTAAGGGATTAATCATGGAATAACATGCGAAATAAAATACATGTTAGACAATAGGCACATCAATAGAGCACAAGAGAAGCATAAACATAATGTCATGATAAAGCATGATAATCATAACATGGAAATGTGGTAACAACACTTAACATGGAATTAGCATGAGCCAAGGTTCATTGCACATAGAGAATGAGTAAACCCTCATTCCACATGAAGCATGATTAAAACCTCATTTCAATTGAATTATAATGAGTAAACACCCATTTCACATGGAATACCATGATACTATAATTTACCCAATGCATTGGAGCACTATAAGGGCGCACCCTTCTTAAACATTTCATTTCATGCATAAGTGTGCCACGTGGATCACAAAATATTGAATCATTCAACATAATCAATTATTCCATGATAAAAGAATGTGGAATACACAGATGAAACTCTTTAAACAATAAGTAAATGTGCATAAAGTTGAATACCCTTGATAGAGAAATGGGCATGGTATTCACTGCACAATGACTTTGTCTTGGAAAAGCGCGGTGCAATTTTGGGTGCATAATGGCATGACATAAGAACTCATAAAAATGGTTGATGAGAGAGAAAGGGGTGTATAATCATATTTACAAGACATGGACAATAATGGGGTCATATAGATACATGTCCCAACAAATGTAATGGAATTTAGATTCATGATACTAAATAATTGTTGAATGTAAATGAGGAAAGAGAAATTTATTTCGAAATTTCGACATAGAACGGGTGTAGATGGGAGGTATTTGATGCGAGATAAAGGGGTATCCCATAATTAAAAAATAAAGAGGGAATTATGGGGGAGGTTTGAAACCATACCCCAACATTTATAATTTAATGTAAAAGGGAATAATAATTTAAAGAATATTTGATAAAAATGTGAAAGGAAGAAAACCCCTTACTTGGATGTGTGCTTACAAAGGCTTGAGAGAGGATTGAGATAGGATTCTTGGGAGCTTGGGGCACCTTGGGAGGATTATAGAGAGATTAGGGAAGTGGTTGGAAGAACTCTAAAGGCTTTTAGTGAGGAGGAAGTGGGAGATTGGGTGGGTTTATATAGGAAAGGAGAGGGAATTGTTTATTATTTAGGTTTGGGACACTTCACATTAAACTAATAAAAAACACAAACCAGACCATGGTTTTTGTAACGCCCCGACCCCAGCTACCCAGAATCGGTGCATTACTTCGTAACATTGGCATGATCACAAAAGATCAAGTCTCGAAAGACCGATTAGTTTAGTAGCCTTGGAAACACTAGATACATTCATAAGTGTTACATTACAGCATAAAGTGAAAAACTACAATAACAATGTCTCCATAGTCCACACTCATATCCTCTTCTGACTATCCCTGCAGGTCATTCATAAAATACTTCTTCACATCCTGGAAAATATTAAAACATTGAAAGGGGTGAGCTCAGATGCTCAGTAAGGATAACAATAATGCGGAAGCTTTCATAATTAAACATAAAAATTTAAGGCAATGTATAACTAAAACAAAAGCCTTTTAAACTTGAACATCAACATAATATGGCAAAAGTAAAATGAGATAATGCCATTCACTTCCTCACATGGATATTCTACTGGTCGAATAATCACATGCAATATCAATAACCACTTTCATAATGATGGAATGCATAATGCCAGACTATCATAACCACGTAGCCAAGGCCTCGTGCCAAGACCACAAATAAGATTTTGTCAAGGCCCCGTGCCAAGACACTAGTTTGTCTCATGAGACCTGCCGATGCATCGAGGAGCTATAGCGGGCTCCACCCGTCACTTATTAAGTCCAATGCATTCCTCATATGAATAGGTTTAAACATATCATAAACCATAACATAATCGTATCACATAAAACATGCATAAAGGAAACATAACATTTCCACATTTCAATCACAAGATATCAATACAACACATTGATATAATAAAAACGCTTTCAATTCCATTTTCAATACCAAAATAAAAGAAAGTTAAAACTTTGTATTTATTTTTCATTAAAAAAATGATGGCTTGTTGAGGAAGCCGAAACTCAAATAATGGTCACGGCGGCGGAGAAGTCGTTGTCGCCGGAAAGAAAAACATTCCCTTTTGTAGTTTAGCAAAATTCTTTGTATAAAAAAGATTCCTTTTGAATAAACATAAAAGTCAAAGGGGTTTATACACTGTACAAAAGAAATTTGTGTATAAAACAAAATATGCCTCAATGAATGGAGATTGAGACGAAGTCCCTTAAAAAGATCATTTTTAAATAAAATATATCTATTATGTGTATTCACTATATGTACACATAAAGAAAGTATAAATACAATATACGACATAATAATATAATGACATAATTTGAAAGTAGGAGATTAAACCAAAGAATGGAAATTGGGTTAAGAAGTTCCCTTACCTTGTGTCCGACTTGACTCAACCGTTCTTTAACCTCCTCAAAATCGGGTAACTCTTTTTGATTTGAGCCAAAGGCTTCCTTGGGAAGATTTCTGCCCAAAGTAAGGCTTCTAGGAGTAAGAGGGGGAAGTTGGGAGAGTATTTGGGCAGAGTTTGGCCGAGCCAAATGGCTTGAAAGTGTAAATGAGGTGGGAGAGGTGGGGGCCTTTTATAAGTGGAGAGGAGGGGTACTTTTGGAAAGATTGAAATGTTACATTATTTCACAATGCTTTTCGGATTATAAAGGTCCCACACTTATATAATTCGAGGATAAGGTGATAAGGTTTCTAAATCTCCTCATCCAATGGGCTTTGGACAAGTGTAAGCCTTGGATTTTGCATTATCTTCTCATTTTATTTATATCGTTAAATAATGAGGTCATCGCTGCATCATAATGTTGTCATAAATAATTTAATTTATTTAATGTCTAAAAATTATAAAAAAAATACTATGATGTAGGAAATCTTCTTAGATTTCTAATGAATATTTATAATCAAAATTTGGACTTGTGTAACCCCACTTAAAAACTGTTTTAGTAAAATAACTCATGTTTGTGTCAATTTAATTTTAACATTAAATAAATATATATTAATGTCATTTTCCAACTAAAGTGGCTCCATGGGGTCCCCAATTTGACCCATGGGTTGTATTGGTCGGCCATGACTCATCCAATAGGAGTAGGACAAGTGTCATGCTCATCTCATATTATTAAAACATTATTTGTACCTTAAACTACACTAATTACCTCTAATCGCGATTAAGAACTTAAAAGTTACTATTCACCAAAAAAATTATTTTAATCTCATTGAACCACATTTTACTTCTTAATGACAACCATGTATGTCGGATTTTTGAAAATCAAATCACAGAAGTGGTAATATTTCATTTAAACGAAAAATCAGTTATTTAACTACCACTTAGTGGTTTCACTATTCATCAAAAATTGAAGTTTTTCAGAACAATGCCAAAATTTCACCCTAAGCTATAATTGATATTCCAAATTCAAAAATGATGTCTATTTTACAAAATTCCAAACATATAAGTTGCATTAATTAATTTTATAATTAATTCCCGCTGTCACAACAAATAGCGTGTTTTTAAGACACAATTTATATCAAAAGATTGGCAATTGTTTATGTCCAATTTCAATGTTAAATTAATTCTAATGACCACCATTGGATAAAATGGTAAAAATATATTCTAATTATACTTCAAAACCACTAAATAGTATAATTTATCACTATAAATTATTTTGATTAAAAAAGTTGTTTTTAAGTAATTTTCACTATTCATAAAAAAAATTAGAAGTTCTCAGAAAAATACCAAAAATTCAACATAGGCTAATTTCGATATTACGAATACAAAAATGAAGTCCATTTTGAAATATAAAATTTCTATAATTTTAAAAGGTGGTTATTACTATTCATAACGGCTACTTTGATTAGTCGCGGTGTTTTAGAACTCGAAGTTGCGTACAATGCAAGCTATTGCATTATTGAATGAGAAGCGTATCGTGGAAGCTCGGGGTGTTACAGTTTTTGCCAAAGGGGAGTGGAAAAAAATATTTTATTAGGCCAAAGTCCAAAATTCTTAAAATAATAGGGTTTATTATGTGGAGGTGAGTCACACTCCCAAGGAAAACAATTTAAAGAGACAAAATGTTTAATAAGTCTTGAAGGGTCCACTAAAGCTTTTTAAAATATATCAAACAAACCCAAAATCACATTATTTTAATGGTAAAACATATATTGTTCGAACATAAAGTATATAGTATTTTATTACATCACTATTGGGTCATTATGATGTCATAAAACACATTATATATTTAAACGATATTTAATTTTTACCCAAAAATTTGACTATCTCAGAAAATTATGAAAAATTTACCATTGGATAATTTCAACATCCTGATTCTAGAAATAATATTAATTTTATATAAATAATTTTCTAAATATGTTAATTTTCATTTTTAAAATAAAAACCAACATTTATCGAAAATTTATGGGTTTTGACAAAAATGGCTTTCAAGCCTTCATAAAAATTACAATTGCATTCATAAAATTATAAGATCATTTATATTTAATAAAAATTAATTTAATAACAATAATAAAATATTATTAAAATATTATTAAATTCAAAAATCCATTAATTCATCAAAATATATTTCTTAGTTGAACATTAACTAAAAATACTATTTATGCTTTAAAAACCATTTACAATTTAACAATAATAAAATGGAAGTATATTTATTATTATATAAAAAAATTATATACATAACCATAGTGCTAATGTATTGTCACATAACCCCTTATAATACCCACATAATACTGAAGAGTAAGGTCTGTGATGGTGACAGACTCTTGGGGTGGCTCGGATAACATTGCTCGGGTGGTAATCTCTATCAACTTCCACTTCTCTCATAGGCGGTACTGCTAGAGCTTACCATATTCAAGCTCAGCTTGGGCTTGGTCAAGAGAAAAGCCCAAAGACGAAACCTCTTTTCTGAGCTCTTAACAATGGGCTTCATATGGGGCACGTCTACTGGATGAGGCCATCGCTTCCTTTGTCTGAGTAAATTGGATTTGTTAAAACCCTATATTTATACTAATCATGTGATCACTGTTCAACGGCTATATTAGAAACGGTCACAATTCTTAACAATATTTTAAAATCCAAAAACATAATACTAATGAAGTTGACATTTTATATAAACATTTTACATAAAGAGATATTTAATTAGATCAAGAGGGATTTCCATTAATGAAAGTTTGGGTCGTTATATGCCTAATCCCTCTTAGACATGGGAAAAATGGGTGAAAGAAATTATATCTATAAATCCCTATATCAAGGATGATCATTCGATGATTTTTGGGACCATCACCACACCATTAGAGAAATAGTTCATGGGATTGAGGGGGCCTATCCTATGCAACCAAAATATCCATTATTCAAAAGCTCTCATACATTGTGTTGCTCACTAGTAAATCCTAGAAGGGTCCCTTTAGGAACCAAAACACCCACTAGGTACAAGATCTTAGGCATTGTGTTATTCACCAGTTAATCCTAGTGAGGTTCCTTCAAGATTGGTCAATCCCTATTACCAATATGCCATGAGAGGACAAGAGAATATGCACTCAAGGTATCTAGAGATTTATAAATGGAAAGGGGGAAATAATTTTGTTTGGTGAAAAAAAGTGGGGGTGTACAAATAGATTTTGAAGCTCAAGGAAATTAGATCTTCATAGGGGATATATACCAAGAAATAAAATGGTATAAGAATGTGGTGTCATAATATTTCTTAAAAAAAGGGTACAATGCACAAACGAGTAACATCGGGGGTATCCAAGTATACTTGAATAGTTGGGTTATGGGAAGTGTAAATGACAACATAATAATATCCGATTTAACAGAAAGTTAAGATAAGTGAGTTTAAGTCAACCATTAATAATAGAATAATCCTATATTTGATACAGTTAGGAAAATAGCTCATGGATTCAAGGTTCCCCTCCTATGGGATCAAAACATCCCCTAGGCACAAGATCTATGGAATTGAGTTATTTCTCAGTGAATCATAGTGGGTCTTGTTTGGATTACAACTCTCTATTACCAATTTTCTATAGAGGGGGAGCCGATAGCCTAAAAGACCAGGGTCCATGGGGTTCCAAGAGAAGTATATCAACCCAAGGAATTGGTTAGTATTAACTAATATATTGAAGATATGAAGTTTGTTCATGGGGAACATAAGATTAAATTAGGGTATGAGAACCCTAAAAGCTACACCAATATGTATTGAACACATTTTTAGGGTGAAGGGATAAAAAATTCAATTCTTCAATACACAGTCATTAGGGGGATGATCTATTTTTTATGAAGACCTCTTGTTATACATTTTAATGTTATGAGAATAGGATTTGTTCATACAGTTTAACTTCATATGACTTAAACATAATTCCCTATATAGAACACACCTTGATCATGCTAGTCAATGAATATTACTAGGGTCCCTAAGATAACTTGAGTGATGATCTGAATGAGAAACAAGGAATAACACGGCAGTATATTGAGTTGTTCAAGAGTGTTTGATAGGGAATATGTTGGGGTGTTCCCAATTTAATGTTTACTGGAGCCTCTACATGGATCTGATTATCAAAAAGGGGTATTGTTGTGAGTGATGATAAATTATGAATGGGCCTGGAATAGAGGATACAAGTGTCCCTACATATCTTTTAATGATAGGGATAAATCCACACATAGTTCTAGAGAAATCTTCATGCACAAATCTGGCCGATATGCAAGGAGGGGAAATTTCATTCTCTCATTTTTATAGATTATGGTTGGGCCTATAATTTGAGATCCGAACATCACTACATATCTTTTGATAATAGGAATAATGAAAAATTTAGTTCTTACATGGTAAATTACCCACATTAATCAAGTTTCCATGTGGGGAGAGGACATTTTTATCATATTGTAGCTGGGATATGATATAGGATCAGGGCGTCACTACATATCTTGATATAGAGATAATCAAGCCACACATAGTTCTTTTATGGAAAATTACCTATGTAGGTCTGACCCATATGAAGGGTGGGTGGATTTTCTATTTTATATTATGGCAAAACTGAAGATTTGTGATCTCGGAGTAACTATGTATCATGTGATAGCAGGAATCAAGACACACATAGTTTTATTATGGAAAATTTCCTACAAAGGTTTGACCCATACATAGGGAGGGGATGTTTGTCCATTTATATTGTGGTTGGACCTAGTATTGGAAACCCGAGTATAACTATGTAACCATCGATAACAGGAATCAAGACACATGTAGTCCTTAGATGGAAAATTACCTACGCAGGTCTAACCCATACATTGGGAGGGGACATTTTTCTATTTATATTATGACTAGACCTAGAATTGGAGATCCGAGTGGTACTACATATCCTATGACAACATGAATTATGCCAAATGTTGTTTTTTGAAAAAATTCCCAATGTATGTTTGTCCCATATATAGGTAGGGTACATTTTTCATTTTTTATTATGGCTAGACCCAATATTGGAGACTCGGGCGTCAATATATATCATGTGATAAATGGAATCAAGCGACACGTAGTTCTTAGATGGAAAAATTCCCTTATTTGGATCTAAATCACACATAGGTATGTGTATACTTAATTCCCCCCCACCCCCCACACAGATCTAGCTCAAGTGTAGTGAAAATTCCATGAAGTAACATCCTGGATCAGGATAGAAGGAAACCCTTCATGAATGAGTTTTTAGTGCTTAAAACCAAGTAAAATCATTTTTCCCAGTGTAAGGTTGTTGGAGGACACTTAGAATGAGTCGGTATCCCCCTACACTGGAAACCTTTTACAGAGATATGGACTATACATAAGAAATGAAGGTAGGTCCCTCAAGGTGACCGTATGTCATACAACATTAAAGTGTTACAACCGAGACCATGTTTCATATAGTTTAATTTCATGCAGTGAGGGAGTACTCCACATAGTTTAACGTCATGAGGTGGGAAATATTCCATGTAGTTTAAGAGTATACGATAAGGACATATTTCTTGAAATATAATGTCACTTGGTAAGGATATACAAATGCTATGTAGTTTAAAGTCTTACCTTCAAGACTTTGATTTTATGATGATAATTATGTGAAGCTATTCTTAAGAAACCTCACATTGGTGTAGTGTGTAACACGCTCCCCATCCATCGTGTCCAATGAGTATGCTCTATTGGAATAAAACTTATATATGATTTAATTCCCTTTCTACTTGGATTCCATATTTGTGCCTTGGTTCTTGGTTTCTTGGCCTTGATTTTGTTGTTTGTAAGTGGTGAAGTGGTGGAGTGGTGGTCTGATGTAGTGATGTGTCAATGATGTAATGTTTTGTTTCTCACTTTTTCCCCAAAGTGTTTTCATAATAAAAATAATAATTTTCAGTCAGTCAGTGGTTATACAGCATACAAAACCTTTTCTCATTGAATCATTCTAACTCATCCATCCAATTTTTTGATTTTTAATCATCTGATAGTTTTTCAAAGATAGCTATTTAGAGTGAGGGAAACTGTACTTCAATGGAAAACACTACCTTTATCCTATAAAATAATGAATATAGGGTGTCTCACTAGTATTTTATATATTAGCCTTTATGTAATGGTGGAATACTTTAAAGATACGTAATTTCTATAATGTTACTCTAAAAGCACACTACAGAGGATTCATCTTCAAATTGTGATGCTGCAATTTACTGAAGATTTCTCGAAGATAAGTTAGGTTATCACAACACTATTGAGATTTAACCACCAAATCATCCACATAAAATTCTAAAATTCATCCAAATATTTGTTTAAATATATGATGTATGGTTCTTTTGTATATAGAACCCACTTTCTTTAATCCAAAGGGTATGACCTTATAGAAAAATATTCATTGATGTATTCTAAAAGTAGTGGCTATATCATCTTTAGTGGATATATTTACTTAGTTATACCTTGAACACCAATCCATAAAGGGAAGGTCTTGGAATCTATAAGTTACATCAATCAAAAGTTATATGATTGGAAATGTGAAATCATAATTCGATATGTGATGATTAAGTTCTATGAAATAAATAAAGGCCCTAATCTTCCCATTCTTTTTCTTGATGAGGATGATGTTGGAAAGACATTTTGGGTACTACACCTCTCATAAAAATATGGATTTGATCAATTTGTCCACATATGATTCTATATTAGTAGCATGAGAGAGGTTAGTTCTCCTAGATGTCTGCTTAAAACCTTAATGGTTATCGGGAAATCCTAGGAGATGAGTAGACCCATTTAGGTTCAACCTGAGAATCTCTATATAATTCCAAGAGAACACATATTAATGCTACTTTAGAAATGAAATGTATATCTCCTATTCCTTTAGAGGAATGAAGGCACTAATCAATGTAGGATTTTAGTCTTATTCTATTCCCAGATCAACCTACTTGATCTCATCGATGGTGGTGGAAATTCCTTCCTCAAATGTTAGAGGAGCGTTCCTGAGGCCATCCTCTTCTTCTTCAATTTTTGTTTTCATGGATAAATTTTTAGTAATAGTGGGTAATTCAAGGGAATATCTATCCCTATTGTGATAAGAGTGAATATTAGGAGATACACTAACATCCTAAACTACCATATTTATCACAGAGTGATTATGGGGATGCTTATTTTCCTTTATGCTACTATCGGGGGTAGGGAAGGTATGAAAATCTTGAGTTATAAAAAAATTATTAGGGGAATTTTAAATTTTTGATTATGGTGTGAGTAAATTAATAAATCCCAAAAGATCATTAGTCTAACTTCCCTTTATTGAATACACTTAAGTTGATGGGATTACTATCACATGGACATGGTCTAGTGAATTTTTTGGTATGAAATAACTTACTAGGATCATTCCTACTACCTCGATTGAGTTTAGGGGAAACAAATAATTGTTGTTGATCATTATAAATGGATTAAAAGGGGTTTTTACTTAGAAATTGGGAGTATAAACCTGCATATCATCATCCACCATTGATTTTTTTACCTCCCCTCTTGTAGAAACTTACCTCATCTTATATGAATTCAAAATACTCAAAGGGTGTGCTGCCACCATGTAGTATGTTGACCTTTTTGTTGATGGGGGATTTAAAGCATTAATGAAATGTTGAAGGTACCGCTACATGGATATGAATCCAAGATCTTCTAAGTAGGACATTGTGTGTTATGTCTTTTTGGATAACCATGAACTTATCATTATATGTGAGATCCCAAAATTGAGCCTTAAGCTTGATCTTTCCAAGAGGAATTTTCCCACTCTTTTTGTACCCTTGAATGGTTAGTTTTTTAGAGACAATATAACAACCCTAATTTTTCTAACATTACTATTACATTATTTCAAAGATAAAAAACATAATAGTGTAACAAAACCATAATCCAAAGGTTTAGTGTCTTGGGAAAATTTGGACAATACATAACATTCACATAATAAAACATAAACATTTATTTAATTTTTTATTATATATCTTCTTATTGGACCTTGTGTTCTCCTTAGTAAAAGTATTCACCTGAGGATATACATCAAAAAATGGGTGAGATAAAAGACCAGTAATAAGGAGAATAAGAGAAATGAAACATGGGTGAGAATAATCATAATCATCATAGTGTAGGTAAAGGATTATCATCATAATCATGATATAAAGCATTATATAATGTTATGGAATGTGGAAATGCAAGAAAATGAAACATCATGTCTTTGTGGTTAACCACCACACATAGTTGTGAAAAAATATAGAATCATGTTCATTCATATTTCAATTTTTCTCATGAGATAAATAATATTACCCAATTAATTATATTGCTATATAATTCCAAGAACACCTATCACGTCATAATATTTACATGCACTATATAATTCTGGGTACACCCATCACATCATAACATTTATATTATCATGCATTCCACATAGAACGTATATAAATATTGGACATAAAATAACCCACGGAAAGGAATGAGTTTCATTTCATAAAGAATAAATTCATGGAAAAACTTTTGGGTTCCCAAAAGAAGGAGGGAATAACATAACTGGTATAAGAATCATCAATCTTGAGTGAGGAAGAAACAATCTCACGAGTAGTAAAAGTTTTCTTCTTAGAAAGAAGATTTCTTTTGAAAAAATCCTTGAATTTTTCATAAAATAAGATTGGAAAAATGTATATCCAAAAAAAGTAGTGAAGTATAAAGAAATTATATTTAAATAACATTAATGGAACATCAATACTAAAAATGGAGTGAAATAGGGAAAACCAAAGGAAGAGAGTTGGGTTGGAGAATCCCCTTACCTTATGTCGGAATGATTTCTTAACATTAATATCCTGGATAATCAAATTAAATTCATTAATTAACAAATCCAAGACTTTTTATACATGAATTTTATTAATAATAGTTTTATTAATTTCATTTATGGGGTTTTTATGAGTTATAGAGTTTAATTTCATCATTCATGAGTGTTTGTTTTCGTTGTTTTCATGATCAATTCGCTTTTATATGAGTATGTAAGTTCCTATAAAATGAGAATAATTCTATAGAATTGTTATTAATGAACATAAATAAGTTTTATTATTATTATATATATATTTTTATATGTTATGAGGATGATTTATTATATTTAATGTTAATGGAAATGATTTAATTAATTTTGGTGGTTTTACGGCCATTATGAGCTTATATCATTTTATTAAACATCAAGTGTATATATAAGTTCCAGAACATTATACAACTGATAATATGTATAATGAAATATTATTTAACCATATTTATTGTTTTATTACAAGCCTTTAAGGTGGTAATTAAAATTGAAAATGCATCATCCATGGTGGTGGTAAATCGATACACAGAGACGATATTTTCATGTTTAGAAAAAAGGAAAAGGGAACAAAATTGAAAACGAATTAGTCCATTAGCATAATAAAATTCAAGTATATGAAGAATACTAGAGTTATCATGCCTCTTGTATAAGTTTTGGTGAGTACAGTTTAAGAAAATAAATGGAATTGAAAAGAAAAATAATAGAAAAAGAAAGGGGATTTTAACTCTTGAATTTCTCCTCATTGAGAACCTTCTTAGGGAAAAGGGTTTGGTATTTTGATGAGACCAAGGAATAATAGACATGAGGGAGTGTATTGAGAATTGGATTTGGTAGAATTTTGACAAGTCTCAAATCTTGTAAGGTGTGAGAAGAAGTGGTGGTGAGGGGTGGTATTTATAGGGGAGGAGAGGGGTGTTTTCTCATTAATTTATTCATTAATTTATTATTTTAGTTAAAGAATATGAACAGTTTGAGAATTATCACAAAATATATTAAAATAATAAATGGTAGTTTGAGATTATTTTTCTTACATCAACGATGACTCAAGGAATAGTGTATTTAACTTATAATTTTTATATATTGTAAATTACATTATTCCACTGTTCACAAAATTCAAGTATTTTAGAAAAAAATTAAAAAATCACCCTAACAATTTTTTGACTTTTAGAATTAAAATATGAAATCTATTTTATAAAAATAATTTTCTAAATATGATAAATTTAAATTTCAATTAAAATCATCATTTACTTGGAAAATACAGATTTTAAAATCATTACTTATTTTATAACACTTTAAAAAATTAATTATGTTATCATAAAATTATCTTGTATTCATAAGAAAACAAAATATTTGTTTATGAATATATTTTATTAACATAAATTTTATTTTAAATAATTATATTAATTATAAAATTATAAATAAATTTTTATATTTTTTAAAAATACCAACACTTAATTAATAATTTATAAAACATTTGTCTACTTAAACTATGATATAATTATATAATCATATCACTTATAATACACCTAAATTTTATTTATACTTTTATATATGAGGTTACTATTCTATTGGCCGATTTACTATTCCTAACGGCCATATTACTATTCCCAAGGTCATGTTACTATTCCCTTGGTAATGGTTCCTAAACTTCTATAAATACCTCGTATTTCATTCATTATTCATTTATAATGTTTGTATTTTTTTTTCTTAAAGTGATTTTATGTGGTTTATACTGTATGACATAATTATAAGAAGGGAATTGCCATTGATAAAAATTTTGGATCATTAAAGAAAAGTCCCCCTTGCTATATCCCAAATGTTAAAGGGTCTGTAAAGGGATGTGGATGATCCTGGAACCATTTTACTACAAAGACCTTAAAATTTTGACATTATCATGTTTTCCTGAAATATTCAATGGATTTATATTTCCTAGTATAATATCTTCCTAGTCCTATTCCATGAACATGATGGTAGTATGAAATTTTTCTAGAATAGTCTCCACTCTGTATACCTCAAATGCACCAACTTCTTTCTCAAACTCCTATGGGATTTATAGGACATCAACAAGTGCCTCTATAAGTTCATTTGATATTTGGGGATAATATATAATTGAAAGTTTGGTTTGGATTACCACCAACTATTTTAGAATATTTTATTTTGTTTCCAGAGATCTGCGATTCCTAAGGTGGGGTTTCTCATTATTATTAAGATTTAGAGTTGATGTGTTTTAGTTTGATAGGCCTGATGTTGGGGAAGAGGTTGTGGGAGAATTTTTTTGCAAATGGTGTAGGTTAAATTGTCATATCACTTTGTTTGGAAAGATCATACAATCACACCCCCATCAGTCGATCGTTCAAAATTATTGGGTTTGAATGACTATTGAAGGACTATGAAGCATCTAAATACTTATATTTGGATTTCTAAAGTGGTCTTATATGGGTATAGACTGCATATATGGCTTCTCCCAGGATGTGATGGGAATATTGGGTTTGGCCATGCCTACGCCATTCTCTGTAACATTGTTTTTTTCATCCTTAGCCTCTAGCTCCCCATTCAGGTATGGGGAACACAAACTTAGGGGAATATTCACCATAAAATAAGGGATATATCAAGTGAACCATATTAAATAAACAAATATTTATCTCTTCATCCAATGAGGGTTCTGTTTGGTGGGCCTGTACCCATTCTCCATATGCCTAAGGAAAGAAATCTTCAAGAGTTAGAGTTTATATAGAAGTTGGATATGAATCTTTATTTTGTGTCTTTTCCTATGTTTTATGATTATATATGCCTATGGGAGTCATATTCAATGGAATATCCCTAGGTGATAGGATCATTACTAGTTTTCAAAGTTGTTCTCTCAGTTCAGCATGATCTCGATCAACTATTTTCTGAGTCATCCAGTTATCAAGATTCTATTCATGCGTAACCGGAACTTCATGCTAGTAACCCTCTTCTTATAGTTCTGTAATAGTCACAGAAGACACCTACTTTAGGTCCTTTACTAGTATAAATTTTATAGAATCAACTATGATCTGGAGGATTTATTTAAAGACAAATCGGTCTTGGATGGTTTGACCCATCCTCTTAGGAAAAAGGAAAATTGTTAGGGAGATCACTATGGTTAAACTCATTGGGTTTCTTAGGATTTATTAACTTAAGAAGGTTATTTTCATGGATATAAGGAAATAACTTGGAACCTATTTATTTCAGAGAAAATACACTTTGTTCATCCATTACTCAAATCATGGGTGACCTTAATTTCTCTTCACCACTGGTCGAGGGCTATTTTGATGATGCTACCACTTGGTGGGAGGTTTAGAGTGATTTGGGGCCTTCCTAGGTGTTTTTAAGGGAACCATTATTAGTTTGAGGGTAATAGGTGTATTCTCTACCTTACTACATCTTTTTTCATATGTTGTGGGTGTGGGAAGATATTTTTCCCAAGTTATCCGAATGACATATTCTAGGATTTCTGCCATTTCTGTGAACTCATAGAATCCACCATGATATTTCATCAGGATCAAAGGTGTTTACAACTCATCTTAAATATTCTCAACACAAAGTTCTAGAAATTTCCCTTATGAGAGGGGGTACTAAGTGAATATGTCAGACCTTTCTATCTAGTCATAAATTCAGAAAGCCTCTCATTTTCATGTTGTTTTCAATTTATGAGGTTAAAAATCATTTTTCCCTTAATGAGGAGCTCAATTTATAAATTAATTAATGATAAAGGTCTTCACATCCCATGAAGGATCTTGATGGAAGAATTTTGTACCAAATGAAGGTTGGACCTACAAGAGTCTATAAAAAACATCTCATTTTATTCCCATGCTAGTCTTGAGAGTCTATTATTGGGCCACACCGTGACACAAAGTGAATGAGATACTATTCTATTTGTCCCGTGCTATTGAAGGTTGAGAAGATATGATTTCTAAAATTGTGCGGAGGAAAAGTTTCATCCACCCATTCATGATATGAATTATTTTCATGCTATATGGGAGAATTCCACCCCTCCATGGATTCTATTCAAGTAACCAAGTATTCGATGGTGTTGAAGAGTTTTGGAGGTATTGATATCTGGACCAAATATTGTGTATAGGGATAGGGTGAGGTTTTATGTGGTGGCCCCACTTTTATATCCCATTGATTTCAAGATCCATTCCAGGATCATATGACCACCCTAATGGGGGATAGGATATTTCAATAATATAGGAAAGTCATTATCATCCTCAACATACACATTTATGTAGAATAATTACATAGATCTAGAGCTAGCTTGATGCTCAAATTACACTATTGTAGGAGGATTATCTCTCTCCTGATTCATGTAAGGGGGGATATGAATTTCTATTTTAAGGAAATACTTAGTAGGAATATTTCACATGAGTAGTTACTCATTGAGTTATTAAAGGTTATTTATCTTAATCTCATATTTTTCCAGTTGTTCCTCTACAGAGGTGATTTCATATCTTCTTAGTGGTGAGTGGGATATAGCCACACCTTTCCCTTTATACTTGAAAAAGTTACACTAAGGAGGTATAAACCCATCATTCAGAGGTACTAGGTTCTAGCTATTTCTCAATTATATGTACATAAAGGATTATATTGTGCATCTAGAACCCCTACCTCTTTAGGTATGGTTTCCGTGTTACATCCCTCTATGTTTGTGTCCTAGTTTGCATCATTTTCCACGTTGATGGAGATGGTGTTCACTAATTCACACCATACGATAGTAGTTACCCCATCACTGTCCACATAACATGGTAGTTTTATACTGCTTATTCCTCCTTTGAGGGTTGCATCATGGTCATTTCTTTGATCCTTGGTCTTATTGAACCAAATTGTCTTATGAACCTTACAGGGTTTGTTTTCCTTTTCCATATATACCCTATCTTGGTATATGAATAATGAACTTAAGGGAGTTTTCCATCATACTTACCGAGTGGTCCCCAAATTAAATAGTTGTGTCTTGTGGTGGGAGTAAAGACTAGGATATGGATTGTGAATATTCAACTCCTATCCTAGAAAAGACCAATTCATTTTGGGGTGATGATAATGATAAATATTCCGCCATCCTTGTGGGATGAGGTTGATTCAGGTCCACTATTGACCATTTTTATGTTGTTATCAAGGATTTTATGACTCCTCGGATGGTAATTGAGATGAAAATTCATCCTTCCTTACAGGATGGGATTAATCAGAAACCACCACTGATTTTTTTAGGACCCTCTTGGGATGTGATGACCCTAGTGGTGGTGATTTAGAAAAAAATAACCCTAGACCTATGGTTTGGATTTGTACTTGGATATCCTTCATGGTGGACACTACTATGATCTTACTAGTTGGGTAAAATCTTATTTGTGTATGGGATTGGTGTGATGGACTCTTGTGATATAAGTCACTTCCTATGGGTAGTTTTTAGGTAGTCTGCAAATTCAGTTTCCGTGTTTGAGGTATGATCTCATTTTGTTGAGAATCCCAACTTAGGAGCCTACTGGTGGAATTCTCTCTCTATTTGCAACATCTTTGCATCATCACGGTGGGTATGTTTATTGTATTGACCAACTAGACTCTTCGTTACCTGATCCCTTGATCTCTCTTGCGGGTACGACATTATAGGATGCCACATCCAAGGAGATTTTTTTTATCTTATAGATAGGGTAAAATGAAATTCTCCATACTTTCCCCATCATCAAATACAAAAATATAATGAGGATTTGGAAATTAGTTGTTAGAGAGTTTTCATGATATAATGAAAAAATTACATAAGAGTTTGTTTTTCTCTTCTAATCCTAGATCTTAGGCCATGGAGAATATTTCCATGTCCAACTAAAAACAAATCATATTTATGATCTTGATGTGTCCCTCATATCCTTGATAAAGGATGCATTTATACTTCAACCACTGATGGGCCTCCCATATATTTTGGCATATGTAAGGCATGCATTCCCCATATAGTTTATTTGTGACTTCATATTTAGAAGTGTAAATGGGCCAAAACAAGGTTTGAAGGTTTTTTCGGTCAGTTCCTTCCCCATATCTATGCCAGCGTCTATTTCATGAAATCCATGTTCCTACACCTAGTCAGACTACATATTTCATTTCTCTAGGTCACCTACTGATCTAGGTGAGGTGATGGTGATAGTTAATAGGGAACTATATATGATTAACCTTTGTGTTTCGAGAACCTCTCTATACAAATGTATCTGGATGGGGGGATTTCCTTTTATAGGTGAGATATTACCATGGTGAGGTTTTACATGATATATTTTGGGGGTAGAGTCCCTGTAATCAATATCTATACTACTGTTTGGATGACTATCAATTTATTTTTCACCTTATTCTTTATATGAAGAGTTGGAGGACTTTTGATGTGGTGTGGATATATTTCATTTGACCTTGAGGACATTTTCATTAATTAGATCAAGAATATGAGACTTATTCTATATAATGGTCAAAATATACTAACCTCCATTTTGGGTTTAAACATGGATATGAGCCTTATACATGATGGTATCCATAATAAGTTTATGATCATTTGTTTCAGGATGAATATGATCATTCTGTTGAGAAGCTACTGAAGTATGCCAGTGATCTTATGTATCTCTAGTAGAGATAAGATCCTACCTTTGGGTAGTTTCTAGAATATACCAGTCAAATTTAGTTGAAGTGGAGGTATAGGCATGGTTTGAAAATTCATCCCCCATTGGAATATGCTGAAAAACATTTGTAATGGAAGAAGGGGTATGATACTCCTCCTACGTATCCTATGAAGGATCCTGGTGAAAAATCCCATTGCTAAGAGAAGGGATTTGATAATGGATCTCATAATATACTAGAATATTATGAGTAGCTTCATTGGTTGGGATATGAGCCTTCCTTGATGTGGTTTCCAAATTGTACCGATGAACCTTGGTTGGATTAGGTATATACATCTTCTCCCATGCCTTTGGACATACCACTATCTTTCTTTGATATGAATGTGAACCTTTCCTAAGGTAATTTCCAAATTACATTGATAGACCATAGTTAGAATGGGAATTTTATCTTGATATTATTGATCACCCTTTACCGGAATATACTAATAATCATCCTATGTGAGAGAAAGAATATGAACTTTCTTTAGACTATCCACTTGTTTGTGTTGATCAAGGTGACATGCTGCTCTGGATATTGGGATAGAAATATGTGGCTATTGCTATATCTGCATTAGTGTCCAAATATGTAGGTATATTTTTTCTATTGTTTTCAATATATAGTGGCACTTCAGAAGAGTACGCTTATGAATATATTATTTCAGGTTATCAGTCTCTAAGATATACTGATAGGTGTATTCAATTAAAGAAGGGGTATAATCTCTCTCTTGTCCTCTATGTGCCATCAAGATATGCTGATGGGATTCATGCATGGGTGTGGGGATATATTCCTCCCCCAAGATTGTTTTTGTAATATGTGGGTAGAATTGATCTGGGTGAGTAGGGATATGAGCCTACTAACTGGACACTTACAAAATATGTTTATAGTAGTTTTAAGTAGAAGTGGGAATATGGGATCACTTCCTTTGATATGTTGATTTTCGTGCCCAACAAGATCTCCTTGGCACCTAGGAATGAGTTTCCAGGGTAGAAACCTATCTAGAAGTTACCTCAATAGGTGATTGAGGGAACTGGTGGGATGGTTCTGGTGATAGAGGATGACAGGATACCTCCCAGGTAGCTCTTGAACTAGGATGGAGTTGTGGTAAACTCCTTGATTCACATTCCTAAGGTAAGGATTTTTTTTGTTTTTTTATCTCTTGGGATAGGATTTTGAAGCAATTAGTAGTGAAGACAGGTTTCATCAATTTCATTTCATATTTCCTTGAATGAGGTGGGATTGTATGCTTCATCATATGAATACTTTTACATGCAGCCTCAAGGGTTAGGATCATACCACATCAATGGTATTCCCAGACATCGTGTTCGCCACCAGAAGCATAACGCGTTGGGTGGGTAATGTTGTTTTGTGACCCATGGAGGTTGATTTTGTAGTTAAGGTTCTTGATAATTATCTTCATGATGACATGATCTTGGGTCATGGTTATATTGGGAGAACAATATCTACAGTCACAAATACAACAAAGAATAAGGTCTCCAAATAGTGCATCATCACAAATTTTAAACATTCTCAATTATCTATGAATGGGTAACACAATTGTTCGTTCTTATTTGTTGTTCCACCATTTTTTGTGTGGAATGTGAATAGTGAAGTGGAATATCTCATGGGAACCCTGATTAAGTTTTATTATTGAAAACATTCATGCCAATTTCACCATTTTTCTATCAAATATGGAGAAAATGGCCCAATGTGAATAAACCCATTTTCTTTTACCATTTCATGGTTCATGTCAAGTTCCCCAATTTTATTTCTATTAAAGGTGGATAATAATGACCCAAAATGCATTAAAAATTATTTTATCATTGTAATGTTCATGTCTGGTTCACCATTTTTTTCTATTTGAAACTCTAAAGACTCCCACATTCATAATAAGTCACAATCCAACTTTCCAAAGGTAGGTGATCATTCAAAGTTTCAAACACAATGGTGCTTAGGATCTCACATTCATCAAGAGGATGGGATTTTGGGCTCATAAAACCCTTTTGAGGGGAATTATTTCATAATATAGGACTCTATTATAGATTTAAGATATTTTCATGAATATTTCCAAAATTCCAACACAAGACTAGTTACCTTCAATAAAAAAAATCTAGTGTTAAATCCCTACACATGCAAGAGAGTGTTCTATTAATGAAACCATATATATATATCAGAGGTTATATATCTTGTTCCAATTATTGATTAACCATTTTGGACTAGTCTTTATTTGAATGCATATAACCAAGCACTCTGGAGCTTACTACTGTCCAAAATGGAAATTAGTATTTCAAGAATATGATTGAACCTCTAAGAGGCATCCTATGTATCCTTTGAGAATAGGAATAAAATCCCACATAGTTCATTTAGGTAAAATCTATTAAGCTTTAATGTCATATTGGTATGATGTATATGAGGGAATTTAGGTAGTAGATATTGAGCTCTAGCCTTTTAAAGACATCCAATGCATCCTTCATACAACATGAATTAGAGTCTTTATAGTTCAATTTGTCCTAAAACTGATGATGGGTGGGGATAGATAATAAATACTCCTGAGGGTTATTTACATAGAGTTTATCAAAATAGTAATTCCTTCATGACCTACACCAAGGTGTATTCCCATGCAAGGATTAATTTTTATTATGTCATTGAACATGGATTACACATTAAGGTTTCCCTGATTGGTTGAATTTTATGATGTTAGTGACATGATCATTGCAGATCTATAGGATCACATGAGTCGTGATTGGTGTGAGAAAAAACATATATAAAGTGATTAGTTTCATTGCATATGGATGAAAGATGTATGCACTGAAGCATCCCTGATGGAGTGTTCTATTTGGATCTTTGGCCTTAGGAAGGTGTCCTATGTATCCTAATTATAGTTGGAATTAGATTCTTCATAGATCAATTAGGTTTCTCAATATTATGATGGATAAGGAAAAATGATAAACCCATATGGTATGGGTCCTATATATTAGAGTGAATGGAATATTGATGGGAATTTGACCATGGTATATTCCCATGAATGTTATCCAACCCTTATCCTCTAACAGATAGAGGGTGGGGACCATGAGTGGTTGAATGAGCATGACTAGATGGTATGAGGATCCCATAACACTAATAAAGTTTTTTGAGTGTATAACCCAAGTCCATTATGCGAACTCACCATATAAAGAGGGTATATTCAAACAAGGTCCCATGGTCGGGGGTTTAAATGGTTCAAGGGTAAATGTCCATGTATTCCTTCCGGACAAGGATGACATGTCTGAGCATGTCTGATTGACATGTCCAAGGTATTCACATGAGCCTAGATAACATGTTTAGGGTATGTTGTGTGATAAAAACTAACATGTCTTAGGGATATCACATGATCCAACTGACATGGATAAGGGATGTCATGTGATCTGGCTGGAATGCCCAAGAATTTCACATGAACTTGGGTGTCATGTCTGGGATGTCTACCTTAAATGTTTTGGGTGTCTGCCTGATATGGTTGAAACATCATAGGGTTTCTACATGACATGGTTGAAACATCAATTGGTCTTCTCATAATTCAAGCTGACATGTAAAGGGGCCTTACATGAAATTTTTGGTATTTCCAAGGTGGTTTCCATGATCAAACTAACATATTTGTCACTATTGCGTGATTAAAAATGATGATTCCAATTACTTTGTGTAAACTTGGATGACCTGTCCAGGGTGTATCGTGTGATCCAAGATGACATGTCCATGGTGTCTTCACATGATCAGATAATTAATATTTTGAAGTATACAATTCCTTCACATTAAAAATAGCTTCACATGAAGCATCCTTCATTTTCATCCTTCTTTGTATAAACACTGCAATATTTTTTATGAATTTTTCTACTAAGGAATCATGTGATTAAGGAGATGTTCTGAAGGCCCTTCTCATGGAACAATATGTTCAAGGCTCTTCACATAATCAAATTTTACATGTCAAGGGACTATCTTGCAAACCTAGATGACATGTCCAGTGTGTGTCAGATGATCCAACTGACATGTCTGAGGCCTATCATAGGATCCAAATGACCTGTATGAGGGCTGTTATGTGATTAGAGTTTACAATTCTAGATACTTCATGTGAACCCAAATGACATGTCTAGTGTGTTTCATGTGATCTAAGATGGCATGTCAAGTGTGACTTTTCATGATTAAGGAACGAATCATGCAAAGAACATAAGTCCTTCACCTAAAAAACAATGTATGTTCCTTTGAAAAAATATTTCATTATTTTTTACCTTCCTCATGTAAACATAAAAATATTTTCAAGGAATTTTCCTACTAGGGAATCACATGAACAAATTGACATGTTGAAGTCCCTTCACATGATCTAGATTAAATTCCATATATACTTCATGTGGTCAATTTAATGATCACATGAAGCACATACACATATCAGGTAATCCCTTAAGTCACTCACCGGACTTGTTTAGGTGGAAGACTCTTGTGATCGCCGGACCCTTCACCCTGGGAAGTTCAAAATAACCTCTATGTGTGTTTCTCTGTGTTGAGGGGGGATTTTATAGGAATCAAAACCCCATATCGACATCAATTTTCATGATGATTATATTTTATATCTTGGATTTAGTTGACAGAGAGCTTTGTATGATCAAGCTACATATCATCAGTAATGTTGACTTTATTTTATGTGATAAACAGTGATTGTACGACCACTCTCTCATTACCATCCTTATTTATCCAATGAATTTCCGAAGTTCTTTCACCTGATTAATCCAAAAGACAAAATGACTTTCTCATAATCAAATAATTATTTCAAATAGCCTTCACATGATTGGGTTGACATGTGAAAGGGACTTCACAAGACCATTCAAACATCTTTAAAGGTGTTCATGAGACCAGTATGCATGTCAAATGGTTTTTCTTGTGATTGAGAAAACTCAAATGGGGCCTATCGTGAGATCAATATGGCATGTAAAAGGGTCTTTGTGTGATCTATGAACTGATCTTGTGAATCACATAACCCTTTTAAGTGAAAAACAATGTAAATCACTTATTATAATGATCCCGTAATTTTTAGATTGTTTTTACATGATACCCTAGGGAGATTGTCACATGTATGTCAATCGACATGTCACATGTTTAAGAGTCCTCATACAGAATCCTTATCATGACCATTATAGATTATCTGGAATCCTTCATGAGATCATGCTAGCATGTCAAAGGGCCTTCACATGATCAATGAACTAATTAGACTAATTGCATAACCCCTTGGCATGAAAAACCATATAACCCCCTTCGCATAAAACTTATGTAATTTTCATAATTTTTTTCATATAATTCCCCTATGAAATTGTCAAATTTTTTTCAATTAACATGTTGCATGATTAGAAGGGATCATCTGAGGGGTTTCATATGACCATAAGGGCTCATCTGGAAGCCTTCACGAGACTAGGAGGACTCATCGAAAAAATATATGTGATCAATTGATAGATCAAAAAAATCACATGAACCCTTTTCATGATGGTCCCAAGGTCATTTGATCACAAGTCCTGTTAAAGGTTACACAATTTTCATGATTCAAATGATTGATATTTATATAGCCATGTTGGGGCTTTCTTTCCTTCATGGAGAAAATAATACATATGATTCAGTTATTTCTCCAACCCTAAAATTTACGATGCAATTTTGGAAGATATGAACATGAATATATATGATATTTATGATATAATAATGATTCTTGAAAATTTAATTATCATTTACCTTTCTTTTATTTAATTTATCAAAAAGTGGAAACATCACTCGTGCGTACATATAGACTACCGTATCCACAAAGAGATGTAATTTATTTTTCATCATCACTATATATAAATCTTTATAGAAGTGTATATAATGATTAAATACTATATTTATGAAATTATTTACATTATAGAGATGGTTTAACCATGATTAAATTACAAGTACTGAAACTACTGAACCGAAACATGCATTAAAAATGAAGTAGTTATCACTTAGAACAATGATTTTAAAAAATAATTATTCATAAGTAAGTGAAAATTTATTATAAGTAAATAATATTTTGTATGATATGTATGAATACTTTTATATAAAATATTTATAATATATATATTATTATATATGATGTTTGAATGCGTACAAATCATGATGATACTTGAGGTAATATTTTCTTGTCTCACTTTTATTTTCGAGATACCTATTCCATAATCACCATATGTTTATTTTGTGTGGTGTGTATACTTCCCATTAATGTATTTTATGATGATGATCATTAAAATTATAGGAATTTAAAAATCTATCTAATGTTCTCTCTTTCATGTGGTTTTGTTTCAGATATTACTAAATTGGTAAGGGGCTTATGTTACAATCTCATTTCTTTTCGGGATTGTATATGATATATTTATATTGAGGGGAATTATATGGATATTATCCATTAAACAACATATATTTTATTATAATATTTTTATTTATATAGTTTTTATGTATTAGTTTCATTTTATTCTCTATGTTACTTGAAATTATCAAGAGTGTTTTTAAAGAAAGGCCAACCTTATTTCCAATTTGGCTGAATTTTTTTTCCTTGTCCATGATATTAAAAATTATTTTTTGAATGTTCTTAAATATAATTGAAATATTTTAAAATTTTCATTTTCACTAAATTTTAATTTATTTTCAATGTTTTAAAAATGAATCTTTCTAAAATTTTTTTTGAATAAGTCATTTTTGACTTTTTACAAAAGTGTGAAAGGAATGATTTCTTTTAACATATACAACAAGAATGGTTTTTACCCACATTATGATTGTTCTTTTATTTGAATATTATTTAAAAATTTCCTTTTTTATTTTCAAATAAAATCATTTTCTCAATATTTTTGGAGTTTTCAATGAAAATGTTATTAAACGAAAATAATATTTTTCTTATTTTCAAAGAAAGGTTCGAATTACATTTTAAAGGTACATTTCATCTATGTCAACATAATTTAGGATTGTTATGTATTATTCTTATGAAATTTTATCATGGATTAAGGTTGATTATTGATGATTCCTTACAATTATGAATTATATTTTTTTATAACAAATCCTTATGGCATGATTTATGGTTAATGATCTTTGACTAGTTGGTCATGATTATTGTAAGTTGTGATCATGCTATCACACCCTTATACTTATCTTATGTTCATTTATGATCATAGATTTATATCTATTATGTTTACCCTTATTAGCATCTGATTTCACCCTTTGTTATTTTCTTTTTCCCTAGGTCATGAAGAATGGTTTTAAGTAGGGTATGTCTAAGAAGAGTAATCTATGAGAAGAATCTTGTGGGGGATCATATAGATTTTTATGAGAAAATTATTTATGTATCTAAGTTTCCAATGTCACTAAATATTTATGGTTCTAGGTAATTTATTGTTATGGTATGTATTTAATATTTATATAAAATGATGAAATATTTATGTATATAAATCTTGGGTCACTATAGTTTGAATCAGAGAAGGGTTTAGTTATTTTTGGAAACTAGGATAAAAAAAATTTAGAGAGAACCCTTAGGATAATCCTAAGTATTAGAGAACATCATAAGTTATGGTAAATAAAGTAGTGTGGTTTTCCTATAAAATACATCCCTATCTAGATACTAGTAAGTGAATGCATCAATGACACAGATTCACCTTGGAGTAAGAACTCTAAATGTGGAATATTTGGTATGAACTCGATTGCCAGTAATGAATGATTAATGGGCCTATGACTCCACACCTAGAGAGACACTCTTGGGGGTTATTATTGGGTTAATTTACATTTTATTTATGAGAAATTATTAAGGATTTGAATTGATAATGACCAAGGATGACCCAGTTTAAACCTAAGGTGTCATATATTGAAAATAAGGTGTTATGATTTAGACATTCTATGAACAACTTTTCATGATTATATGAGTTTTCACTATGATTATTATTGATCACACTATGTTTTTTGGTTTCAGTAAATGGATAGAACTTGAAAGAATCATGTTAATGCGGAATTTTATAGAAAATGAAATGATTTTCTTAAAAACCCAAATTAAATAGGATATGTAATGAAAACTCTTGTGATTACGCTTAACCATATATCTTGATATATGATTAATAAATTGAATATAGGTGAGTTTCTAAATGAACCAAATAAAACAAAAATTTATTTTCATTAAAACCATATAGGAATGAAGATTTAGCTTCCAACATGTCAATTATGTGGGAAGAAGAACCCAAGGAAATGTATTAAACTTGTGATAAGAAGTTTTATATATAAAAAATAAGGGCATAGAAAAATTTATTATAAAAGAAAAATGATAAGTTCTATTGTGGGAAATTAAGTTAATCCTAAGGTACCATTAATGGTTCAATGTCTTATGTGTGGTGAACTTAGGAATTATCTGAGTCAATTCCCAAATCCAAGGACTGACCATAGACCAAGAAACGACCTATGTTATTCCAATCATTGAAGTGGAATGATTGATGAGTTTATGTGTTGATATTCAACAATTATGTTATATAAGTGTTTTATAAATGATATTTTGGTTATAAGATCCATAAAACATATCTATATTTTTATTAAATAGTTTTTTAAGGATTATAAAGCATATATTAAATGGTAGTGATAAAACAGAAAAGTGGTTTGGTGGTAAGGTGATATTTTTGGAAAGAATGTGATTTAGGGACAAATAACCTTTAATATATGTTTATTAAATAGTTTTTTTTAAGGATTATAAAGAATATATTAAATGGCAGTGATAAAATAGAAAACTGGTTTGGTGGTAAGGTGATATTTTTGGAAAGAACATGATTTAGGGAAAAATAACCTTTAATATATGCCTAATGTTAAGATAATAATGTTTAGGTTGATATATATATATGATTGATATTGGTAAAGTAAATTGGATAGTGTTTATGGCCTTGGAATTGATTAGATATTTTATGATAAAGTGGTTTATCTTATCTCTAATGATGTTAACTTAATTTTTTGATTTATAGAATAATTCGATAGTCTGTGATTTTATTTAATGAATAAGGATAGAGTTAGTTTTTGGAAGAATTTATGTTTTAATTGAGGTTTTATGGAGATTTAAGATATTTTGGGAAACTATTAGTATGTTTTAAGACATATTTTGGTGAGGTATTAAGGTTAACTATTTATAAAATTGTTTATGTTGAACATTGGGTGTTATTAATAAGATGTTAATGATTAATGTATTATTTCATCATATAATGATCTATCCATATTGGATAACCTATGCTAAAAATTTTGGTTTTAGTAAATATCTAGATACTAGAGGAATGACTTGTCATTATTTTATAGATATTATGGTCTGTTAAAATTTAAAATTTGGGCTTTAGGAATTAGAATTCATCTTGAAAATTTATTTCTTGGATTAATAAATGATGTATAAATTTATCAAAGAACAACCAAAAGACGAAATTATGATTATGGTATATATATAAACTAGGTAACTATGTTATCCCATATTCTCTACATTGATGGTAAATGATTTACTTAACACAAGTAATAGGAAGTTAAAACTATCGAGTCTTATGTGGAAAGTATCATTCTAATATCAAGGTATATTTTTGGAAAGTCATGAGTATTATAATGGTACATACTTGGCTTTTTAAATACTTAATTCGGGAATACTAAGTTTTCTTAGCAGGCACATAAAATTAGTTATCCTGATAGAATTTACATCATATTTTATTACTATGTCTTGATACACTAATTATAGTTAGTGATAATTAAGATTTAAAGGGTGTAATTATTTTAAGTGGGTATAATGTATCACCTAAAAAATTTATAATTTATTTTTCTTTAAATAAATTGTAAGTGTTCGATAACTTTCTTAACACACAACACTAATCATAAAAAAAATACAGTATATTGCATCATGAAAATTAAATTGGTAGTATAGATGTGAATAAAAAAATTATAAAAAATATCTATAATGGTTTTATATAATGAAAATTTATTATTTAATTCATAATAAATAAATACTCAATTTTTAAAGTCATTTTATGCTTTAAAAATAAGTTTTCTAAAAAATGGGTTTTTATAAAATTTTGCACAAAATCATTATAATTAATTTCTTCCATATTTAAAAATTTTATTTTAGGTAATGAATATAATTTTTTAAATGAGCATGTAAATATTACATTAGGGTGTTTTTTTATTTTTCTAAAAATATTTATTTTTCATTGAATTGTGAAAAATACAGATTTCTAGTAAAACTGTCATTTATTTAATTTAAATAAAGTTATTTAAAAGTCCCATTATGTTTTATATTTTATTTTAATGTTAAAAAATATCCATTTTTTAAAAAATTAATATAAATATTTCCATAGTACTCAACATTATATTTTATTTGGGTGTAATTTTATTTTTATGTTTAAAAATACAATTTTCTAAAAATTAATTTTTATTGTGTTTTATGAATTTGTATTAAATATTATTTATTCTACTAATATTAATTGAATTATGAAAAATATATTCCATATTTGGAATCATGAGGTTCAAATTTTATAAGCATTTTCCTTTTATTTTTATGAATTATGAATAGTCACTATGGTAAAATTTATCACCTCGATAAAAGGTAAAATGGGATAAACAAGGTCAAAAATATAGAATAAGGATTAAAATCACACATAAACATGAATATATCTTTTTATGAGTTTAATTAAACTAATACATTAATATATTAAAATATAAGTCATATTGATTCTATTTTTCTTTGATAAATACCATTGTATTATTTAAGTAAAGGAAAATTCCAAAATGTCACTCTCTTACTTTAAATTACTAATATGTGTTCACCTAGGCATAAGAATATGTTGTAAATTAATGTAAAATTTTATTATGAACATAATTAATTTATTTATATTTTTTATTTTTTTTAATTTTTTAGTCATGGTTTAACTACCTTAAATGCTTACACAATGCTAACACAACGCTTATACAAGTAGTAGAAAAATGAAAGTTAATGATTTCAAAAATATAAAAAAGTAATAATTTTTGGATTAATTATTTTTTAAAATAAATTTTATGGTTAGTAATAATTTATAATTAATGGTAAGATAATTTATATTCTAATTCTATTCTTATCTTGATGTCTTTAAAGTCAAAATATGTGAATAGTTCTTAAAATGAGTTTAATGGTATTTTATGTTAAATAGTATTTTATTAAATGATTTAAAAATCATAAAAATATTGAAATTGGACAAGAGGGATGGTATATGGTATAAAATTTTATACCTTGACCATTTTTTGTCCAATTAATACTTTATAAGTAAATTTATAACCTTTTAAGAATGAAAATGTTGTTACCACAGTTATGGTTAAAATTGGTTTATGAAGGGGTTAAACAAAAATATGAGGTTTATAATGCCACATAAACATTTCTAAATTTTATTGGTTTGGTTTATTTCTTGAATATCATGTATTATCATCTAATTTTTTCCACCTTTTTCCACCTTCACATGAAAAATAATTTATTATATTAAGATCTTTTAAGTAATTCCAAGTGTGTCCTTTCCTTCACTATAAAAGGACACCACATATTATCTCTTATATACAATTAAATTGCCTATTATCTTAGTCAAAAACTATAAAAAGAATTTCCTAACATCCATACCCACGTCCTATAGGTACTTATTTAATTATAATACCATCCTCTTAGGGTTTAAGGTGTAATCCAAAGGAGGTTACTCAATGAAGAGGTATAACACTTAACCGAGTACTTTAAATTTTATTTGTTATTACACCTTCTCTAAAACAATTTTATCTATCACAATATTATAACTATAACATAATAAATATATTTATATTTCATTATGATTCTGTCATAACCATTCTCCACCTTCATTCCATTAAATGGGAAATGAAAGTATCACCCATGCATATGTGTGGACTACAGGCTCCACATAACGATATGATTCATTTTCCATAACCATCTTTCATGGTTAGTTATTATAATATATTTATAGTTTTTATATGATATTTCTAAAATAATTGTTCTTATTTAATTATAATATATTGTCTAAATTCTTAATTTTATATACTTTGGAAAATGACAATGTATGTCGTGCGTACGTGTAGACTACCTTGTCCATGAAGCATTGTTATTAATTTTTCATTTACACTTTACACGGTTGGTAATAAATAAAACTTTAAGGAATATATATTATACTTATGATATAATAATGATTATTTAAAGGTTAATTATTATTTTTATTTCATTTTCCCATCCATAGAAATGTGGAAACATTACTCATGCATATATATAGACTACCGTGTCCACGAAGGGATGTAATTCCCTTTTCATCACTGCTTTATACAAATAGTTATAAAAGTGTATATAATGATTAAATATTATACTTATAAAATTATTCAAATTTTAAGATGATGGAACCATGATCAAATTAAAAGGATCAAAATCTCCAAACCGAAACATGCATTAAAACGAAATGGTAATCACTTGAAACAATGATTTTAATAACAAATGTTAATAAATGAGTGAAAAGATGTTATAATAAAATAATATGTGGTATAATATGTATTAATATTATTCTATAATATTTTTATAATAAATATATATTTATTATATAGGAGGTTTGAATGCGTATAAAGCAAGACATGACTTGAGGTAAGATTTTCTTATCTCACTTTTATTTCTAGGAGACACAAGCCATATTCACCATATGTTTCTTTTGTAGGGTTTATATACTAACCATGAATGTATTTTATTATTATTATCATTAAAATTACAAGGATTTACAAATCCATATATGGTTATCTCTTTCATGAGGTTTTTCTTTGGATATTACCAAAGCGGTAAGGGGTTTATGTTATAATCTCAATTTTTTAGGATTATCCATGAAAAATTTATATTGATGGAAATTATATGGATATTATCATTAAAACCTATATACATATTCCAAATCTACTTATTTATTATATTTTTATGTATTAGTACCATTTCCTCTCTTTAGTACATAAAATTGTTGAGATTTTTTTAAATAAAATTCGACCTTATTTCCTCTATTGTTGATTTTTTTTATTTCATGTCCATGATCTTAAAAATTATTTTATGAAAGTTATTAACTATAATTTAAATGTTTTAAAATTTTCATTTTAACTAAAATTGAATTTATTTACAAATGTTTTAAAAGGAATATTTTAAAAAAAATCTGAAAAAGTCATTTTTGAATTTATATAAAAATGTGAAATGAATATTTTATTTTAACTTATACAACATGAATGGATATCCTTACCATCATTTAAAGATTACTATAAAACTTTAATTGGTTATTTTCAAAGAAAATTATTTTCTTGATATTTTTGGAATTTTTAATTAATTTTTTTTCAAATGAAAAGATATTTTCTCATGTTTTAAAAGAAAGTTTTGAATGATATTTTAAAGGTATTTTTATTCTATATAAACATTATTAAATATTTTTATGATTCATTTGGGATATGATATTATTATTCCATCCACTTTATTTCTCTTGATGAATAATGATGATGATTTAAGGATGATTCTATAACACTGATTTCTTTCCCGTGGGCTAATTAAGTTTTGAGGAAACCTTTATGAAACTTGTTTATTTTCCTCAAGTTATCCTAATATGGAATGATGAAATGTTTATGAAACCTATTTATTTTACATGGGTTATTCTATGATGATATGATGAATGTATCCTGATCTTATGACATAATTATATAGGTTTTAATTATTATATGGGTGGTCCGGAAATTATATAGCCCTTCAATGCATTGGGTAATGATAACGGGGTTGAGAATCACCTAAGAGATGATAATGTTAATAAAATCCTAAGAGATGATAGGGTTAACTATATAAAAGTTACTCCTAATATAATGTTGAAAATTACTAGGTAGTAATTTCAATTAAGGGACATTTTCCACAATGATAGTCTTGGGAGTGAACCTTAACTAAGGAAGTGATTTTAAATGGTTATGTGTATGCCAAAAATTTATGTATTATGATTATCACATGTTCTCATAATAATGTGAAACGGGCGATCTGGGGTGGGGAAGGCCAAGTTCATGCGGTTTTGAGCCCACACAGGTTTGTCCGTAAAATCCCGTATATAATGCAAACAAAAAAATTCAAAACCACCCACCCCGCTTCATCCCGAAGGTTGCCCATGGGTTTCCTGTGTTTTAAAAAATATATACTATCTATAATAATTTAAATATTTTATTTTTTTTATTATTCATAATGGTTGTTTTTGGGAATATTTTGGATTGACAATACCTAGAGTTTTAAAGGATGTTATGGAACATTTTTATATTGGTTAATGGTGGCATGCAATAATGACGACATGGTAGTGAAATGTTTTTATGAAAAGTAGATGAGTGATCGATGAGACATGATGAATGATAATGTTAGTCGTGTGGTGATTTGTACCGCTTGAATGAATGAAGACTTTCCAAACAAACAATCGGTTTCAAAGGAGGCTATTAGGTTTCCCCTAAGGTCTTTCCATATTTTCTCAATAAAAAATAAAAATAAACATTAACAAAATTAAATGGACCCAAAAAATATTATGATTATAATAAATCTTTTAGAATTTATACCATATGTAAGAGAGATGAGTTCCATTTTTCGAGAGGTAGGATGGAACATCATGTGAATATGGTGAATAATTACAATATAAATATTATAATATAATATTAAAACAATTAAAAAACATTTTTAAAATTCACATGTTAATGAATGGTGAATTAGTATGATAATTATGATGATAAATCTTATGTCATGGTTTAATCATATTAGTTTTATTAAAAAACTAAAATATTAAAGTAGAATATATTGTAAAAAATATTTTTTTTAAATTAGGCATGTGGGTAATTGTTAAGTCTTGCACTGTTAAATATGTTTCAGGTTATCTCTTTAGTATAGTGACTTCTATGTTAAAGGAATCAAGTTCGTCACAATGCTCGGGATGACTTCCAGAGACTCTGGTGTTTTGACACACTTGCCAGTTTGGTTGGGCTTTCATGCCAATTGTTTAAATGATTTCCTTTTGGTAATCTCAAAAATCCTCTTAATTTACTCTTCCTTAAGTGAAGAGCATGTACCCTATCTTACCTTTGTCCTTGATGCACTAAGAGAGCATCAGTCTCATGCCATGTTAAAGAATTAAAAGTTTTTTGGATTGTTTTTGGGTGGTTTTCTTAGTGTTGAACGTTGATGTGTCATTCTTATCAAGGATTTAGTTAGTCTTGAGTGACCTTTTGATTTCCATGTAGGAATTCTTTGGATGAACACTTGTACACCATTCGTTTCTTTTGATGTGACCACCAGGTCGATGTCACTCTGGGCTCAGTCAATGACCTATTTTGGATGTATTATCCTTTTAACAACATCTAACTTGTAAACATGGTTTATAGACTACCTTAGGTTAGTTCCTTGTACAAATGTTGTGCCAATACTTGGTTACCTCTGACTTGTTATCAGGATCGATGATGCCTAAATCAAGGAATATCACCAGAAGTTAGGTATAAATTTTTGTGGATGTGTTTGGGGTAAATGCGAGATACCTTTGAAGAATAAATCTTAGTTTAGTTCATAAAATTCTGACCATCTAAGATGTGAAACTTCTGAAATGGTCGCCAGAAGTGGGTCGACTAGCTATTTCTCTTGTTCAGTGAAGTGGTTAGTGAAAGACCTTTTTCTATCATGTTGTCAGGTGAGAAGAGTTCATTTTGGGTCGGCTAGGGATTTTCATGAAAATATGGCTTGACATGGGCTTTTAGGTCAATGTGAATTGAACTTTTATCCTTTTCAAAAATCAAGCGAGAACCATCGTTAGAAAGCTTAAGGGTGTCTTGTAGGAAATTCTGATGGTGGAAGGTGTTGTGACTCAGAATTTTCTCTTTATAATGTTAAAACCAAAGGTGGGAAGTAACTTTGACCAGATGTTTAATGATACGACAACATGGTCATGTCTCTAGATAAATTATTTTGGGTTGGTGTTGTCTCGTTTTTTCAATTGGAAAGTGAGAATTATCTCAAATTTTAATGGATTTTGTGTTGTTTTCCTAACCAATTCTTGAACATGCGTTGAGCATTTAGAGACACAAAAAACCTTTTGTGTGAGACTTCACAACCCTTGTGGATCAGATTAAGGTTACATTGTTCCCGAAGAATTCTCAGGGACGAAAATTTCTAATGTGGGAAGGCTGTAACATTCTGTTTTTTCAACCAAATGAGAAAGTGAAAGAAGTTATTTTTCTTTTTTCGTTAGCTGGGAAGGTCAGTTTTAAAACAGAGCATCATAACTTTTTATTTCTGATATTTGACACTTCGATGTGTCTTTCAAATAAATTTTATTAAATTAATTAGAATTAAATTAAAATAGAAACAAATTAAATGAAGGGTAAAATCCTTATTAATAATTTGGAATATTCTATGAAATATTTTCAGAGTTTTGTGATGAGTTAGCATGGGATTCTAAGACCCATTGACTCTCTGCGTTGATAGAGTAAAAATATTAAATTTAATTTATGCATATGCGTGAATATTGTTTTAAAAAAAATGAAATAAATCTCAAATGGTGCATTGTATGAGAAATTTGAGACAATAATTAGGTCTAGAATGTTGGGTTTATCATAGGAAGGGTATAACTTTGATGCAAGTCAGGTGTTTGAAAACCTTGTATATGAAAATAATCTCTTTATTTTTAATTAATTCATTATTCCATTTTTTATATAATAAATATTTATTTTATCCCAAATAGTGCGTTAAATGAGAAATCTATGACCACCTATAGTTTCAATATGTGGGCTTTACCTAGGCAGAGTATAAATTTTTTCGAGCATCAGGCGTTTTCCCATATCGCACCCAAGATAATTTAATCAGGTTATAAATATTTTTGTTGGACAGTTTGAAATAAGAATAATAATAAATTTATTATTAATATTATTATTTGAGTTGAAGACAATAAAATTAAAAGTAACTTCTATAATTAATGAATTGTATCACGGTGTAAATAATAACTGGGAAATGTAAGGAATGTGATATTATTAATTTTTCCAATTAAATAAAAATGAACAATCAATATTAATTTAATAAATGTTATCCCTTTTTTTAATGGTTTTGGTTTTTAAATTATTAAGTCTGTCATTGACGAGTTATATTAAATAATTATAATTTTAATTATTGTAACATATCGAAAAAAACCAAGGTACGGACCGTTAAGGTTTCATGTCTGAATCCTTAAAGGAAACCGGGGTGCGTGCCTGGACATCTTATTATAGATCCCAGGCAGCTATTTAAGTTATTTAAATAATTTATCTAGTCTTAAGTAAAATATTATGTCGCACACTAGTGTAGAGTTCAAGTTAAAAATAATTAAAAAGGATTAAATTTTTTTTAAAGAAATTAAAAGAGATGGAAAAGTAATGAAAATAAATAATAAAATTAAAAGCGGGAATGAGAGGAGTAGAAAAATAATTAAAAATGGGTCTAACCATTTTTATTATATTTATTTTTATTTTCCTTTATCTCCCCTTTTTTCTATTTTTCCTCTTTCCCTTATTCTTTTTTTCTTTCTTTCCTTTCCTTTTTCTTTCTTTCTTTTTTCTATATCCTCCTCTCCTCCCCCTCTCTTGTGCATGGCACACCCCCCTCCCTAGTTGGTGCACCCCACCTCCCTTCCACTTCTAAAGGTTGACTCAATCTTGTCTCTCATCCATTTTCATCCTCTTCTGAAGCACTGTGAACCTCTCGGTAATGATTATACCATGCACCAAGAATCGTGCAATCTAATTCTCAATCTGTCGAATGATTTTTCGCAGAATGATTTTACTAGATATTGGGGGTTTTTTAAAATCGCTTGGTTTCTTCCGTTTTAGGTAAAATAAATATCTTCGTGGAGATTATGATCCTCGATGAGTATAAGGTAGAGAATATACTCTCTTTTCCTTCATTTCATTATGTCATTTTAATCGCATGTTGTACCGCTCATTGGTACCTAGCAGCGAAGTCTAAATTTTACCCTTTCTAAATTAAATAAACTGCTTTGTTGTACCTTCACACCTTTGTGTGAGACATTTTAACCCATTTTAATTATTCAAATGTCATTGGATACCTCTCTGGGTGTGCCAACGTTCTTCGCCTATTTTCTGTTAGCCCCGAATTAATTAAATTAATTAATTTCCCATGTTGTGTGATCAATTTTGTTGAGTTTTAATTAAATAAATTATTTTGGGTAACTATGAATAGTAATATTTGGTTGTGTTGGTTAATTATTGCCTAATGAATTTATTAGTTTTTCAATTATTATCTTTTTGTGCCTTTATAAATTAATATATGTGTTTTTATTGCTTTCACTGATAATTTTCTTTGGCTATAGGTCCTCGGTTTAAATGATCATTTGTTGTGGTAGAGTTACCTATACCGTTTAGTTGCAATTATAAATGAAACTATGTGATACATGTTCTGTGAAATTTTAATTAAATTTAGGGAGGGGAGAGAACGTGGGTTCCGTTTTAAGGGCCATACATGGACTATATGTTCCTGATTGATTACCTCTACGCGCCGGGGGGCAGTGTCTTAGGATTTTCCAGACCGAGACTTCCCTAGGATTTCTAAATACTTATGAGTGATACCATTTCTAAAAGGTACCATTGAGGATGGATCCATTGGAAATGTGGCTACGCTAAGCCTCAGATGATACTCGACCCCTTTTTTTGAGATCGGGACGGACTCCTCGTAAAGCCATGCCCCGAGCGATACTTGGTCTTTTGAGAGATTGGCTTGGATGGGCTTGGTGGTATTGGGTAATTTGAAGGATTTACCATATCGATACCTTCAATATGGTCTCAGACTCTAACTCTCAACTTGAATATATTAATAATGATGCAATGAATGTTTATGTAAATGTCGCTTGAGTCTAAGGAGAGTTGTGATCCTTTCTAGTATGTTTAAGCACATATGGTTGACACATAATTTAGTCCCCAAGTTAAAGAAAAAGCTTGGGGGTATGCCTCTTCCTTGTTTTACCTTATGTTTATAGGCTTATATATATAAATATGTGAATCCTTCTCATTATAGGCACTTCTATCATACTCTTATACTAGGATGAAGTAGGTTATTAGGGACGAGTGTCATTGGGAACTCATACTGAGTTATTTTATTTTTCTGAGCTTAATTGATTGTCTGCATTTATTATATAATGACACACTGCATTTAATTGCTGCACGAAATGGAAAGGTTTAAACGCCGTGGGTGCTGGCCTGCTGGGATTTTATATCACACCCTTTGTTGGCGTCGTTGACACCCGAGTAGATTATACGACTGCAGTTTTGACAAAGGGAATCATGCTGCTTATGATGCTTTATTAATTCTCGCTGCTTAGGATAGAGACTGGGGCATAGGACCGAGATTTTCTCGTAATTTAGTTTTTTCACCTTGTATTTTCCTCTTTAGTTGATAGTATGGTTGGTTTTGTTTTTTTTTCATTCTTTCCATTTAGAGAGACATCATGTCATGACATTATTTTTTGAGCATCCTCACTTGATTCTTATTTAGTTGGATTATTCATATTTCTTCTACTGTAGTTTATTTGTTTATATGCTTCTATTATTTATTAATAATTTTTGTTTTCTTCTGTTGTGATAATACCTATTACCTATGAGGGTATAGTCTCCCCTGCATATATGAAAAAGTCCCTCACTGCTAGTCGACATCCTATGGCATTTGGGGAGATTCTCTTGAGGTCATGTGACCCACTGGTCCGACCATCATCTTATAGGTGAGCCAAGTTAGAATGTCACAATACCGCTCTTGGAGAGGTTTTCTAAGATATTAGATGGAGAGTGGAATTGGATCATATGAAGATATTGATCTAGTTATGTTATATTTATTTTATACCTTAGAATTTATAACCATTTCGGCATTCCAATATTTTAGTCTAGTGCTGTTTTATGTTTATTTCATTATTTCTTCTACTTAGGAGTTTTATTTCATACTATTCATGGTTTGATTTATTTTTATACTATTGATAATTATTTTATTTTTATGGGAATCCAACATATGGATGCATCATGATAGAATTTTAATAGAATTATATTTCAAGTTAAATATCATCTATTTAGGATAAATCATCCCTACTGAGTATAATATAATGTTATCGTGCTTGTACCTAGCCCGTGCGGGTCATGAAGGCCCCTTGAGTCTTGTTGTAGGCCTGTTCAAGATGCCCTCCGGTTGGTTTATGGTAACATTCTCACAAGTCATCATGAAAAATCATCCTTTTTCTTCGAAAATATCATAAAAAGTGTCAAAATACCTTATCTTATTTTTTTTGGAATTCCACTCTCATAAAATTAGATATATCAATGTGTTTCACACAACTACACTACAATAATATATGTTATATATGGATATAAATATCTCCATAATTCCATCCTTCTAGAAATATCTTCTCTCCAATTGAAAATAGATTCTCCATGTTTCCCTCATTAAATATCTTTAATTAGTAATGATTATAATAGTAAAATTCATTCAATAACCCTCTTCAAATCAGAGTCAAGATCCTTAATTAAATTCCATGATTTCCCTTATAAAAAATAGAAAATAAACATACAAAAATTTTCTATCTAAATTCATTCATGGAATGACTATTATAATCACAACGTGACACTCATATCTTTAGAGACTATAATCTAGAACTCAAGAACCTTTAAAAATGAAATTATTCATCACCATGTGTATTTCTCAATATTTGATTGTCATAGATAACACCCACAAAAAATTTCATGGCATAATCCTTGTGGATTATTCTTTGACTGGTGTACTATGGAATACATTTTCTCATCATGACATGGTTATTTAGACTCAAAAAAAATTACCTCCTCTATATCGAGTCATCATTGCATGATCCACCACCACAACATGAACATCCTTAGAATGGCAGAGTTACTAAAATTTTCATCAACCTAATCATGGTGTGGATATCATCTTTCATAAAATAATTACTAAATGAGATCCAAAATATCATAAAGCCTAAGTATCATAGGTTACAATCATGAAATGAAATATTTTATTTTATACCATAATTTATAATAGGCTACTCTGAAATAATCAGGTCATAGTGCAATCAAGGGGGTCACGACGTGACTTTTTTTTTCCAATGAAAAAGTAAAAAATATCACATTTTATTTTAATTAATCTTACGTATACATAGAATATAGTTACCCATTCCTTTTAAATATATTATTACATGATTTTAATCATAATTATCAAATAAATACAAACCAAGGATTGAAAATCCTAGTGTATTTAGTAGACTATATACATAATTGGAAAAAAATGAAACTTGAATAAAAAAACTTTATATTAATATCCATAATGAGATCATAACTCCCTCAGAGATCCTATAACTTCATTGGATGACATGAGAAATAAATAGAAAAAAGGGTGACCTAAAAATCCCAGTAAGGGAATAAACATGGAAATAAAACATGGAACATGAGTGAGAATGAATAACATAATAACCGAAAAGGCATGGATCATGAATAAAAATATGGAGGAATACCATATAGAAAATGAAATAATGTTATCATGGAAACATAGGAATGTGGAAGAAATATATAGAATTATGTAAACTTTAGTCAAGGATAACTTCTGAGATGATATCACATTGTGGACAGAGTCCCATAATGGATTAGGTTTACTCTCTAATCCCATACATAATGTATCATGAGAAAAAAAAACATTACCTAATGCATTGGAGTGATATTTGGGTGAACCCATCATAACATGTACATTAATATTTGTTCTACATAAATGAATCAAACATCATGAATAAACATAAGGGTTTCCCATGGAAATAAATGAGTATCATAATCATGTCATAAGGCATAACCAAAGGGTGTATCATAATGGTATCCATGAAAGAAGAGATTTAATTCCTTATTGTATATTCCTAAAGTAAAAAAAGTAACAATACATCATGAATAATTATGTCCAAATAAATTGAAAACATGAAATATAATGGTTAGGTAACTTTAGAAATGTGACATTGAAGCGTGATTTTAGGGAAAAGAATAAAGATTCTTTAAAGATGATAAAAGTATATTTATTTCCATAAAATTAGAAATGATATAAAATGTGTTTTAATGATATGATGAGTTATTTTATAAAATATTGGCATCTTCAAACATTTTTTGGAGTGTACTTGGAAATGGGTAATAAAAAGAGAAGTTCCCTTTAACTGGGATTTCTTATCGAGATGAATTGATAAGGGAACCTTTTAAAATATATATTTACCCATCAAAGAAAGTTGAATTGAGCTATAATTTTATATATTTTTGGAACATATATAAAAAATATAAAATAATTTTATTAGAATAATTAATAAATAAATTGAGTCAAAGAGAGATAAAGCGTTTCCCAAAGGAAATATAGGGGTTTGGAGAGATCCCATACATTATGTCCAAATGTGTTATGCAATTTCACTTAATGTACTAGGTAATAAAAGTAGATTCATTAGTTACTTAATTAAGAACATATTACACATATATTTTAGTTATTATAATTTTATTAAGTTCTTTTGTGGTCGGTTTTATAAGTTATAAAGATCAATTTCATTGTTTGGGGAGTGTTTATTTCATGGATTCATGGTCGGTTCACTTGTGTATGATTATGGAAGTTCTTTTCAAATGGGAATACTTATATAAAAGTTAAAGGATACAGAATTAATGAAATTATAGAATTTTAAATGGTATAATATATCATTTTTTCCTGAAATGTGAATGATTCTTTCAGTAAAATGTTAATCATAAATAATTAGTATATTTTGGCTATTTTTTCGACCATATCAAAATAGTTTCATTTCATTTAATGTTATGGCGATATAATATTTATATAATGTGAAAATAAAAAATAATATACATAATTAATTCATTTTAAACAATTATAATTTAATTTAAACCTACCATGATGGGATTTTTGGAAAACAAAAATTCATCATCCACAAAGGCAGTTAACCGACATAATATGGACAATGGATTCATTTTTCTTTGAATAAGAGGAGATCAGAAAAAAGGTTTATAAAAGATATTCCATTATAAATATAACATTATATTATACACATGATATTGGAATTATTATTCTATTATTTATGAAGGGGCATGGATAATGTATAAGAAGAAAATAAATTAAAAGAGGTAGTTTGAGAATGTTACCTCTTGAATATCACCTCCTTGAAGCACACCTTAAGGAACTTGGAATTGGTCTTTTGGTGAGACCATAAGCACTTGAATGTAGGGAGACTTGGTAGGAGAGGGTTTGTAAGATATTTATAAATCTTAAAGTCTTAGAAGGTGTGATGATAAGGGGTAGTGATGGTTGGTATTTATAAGGGGAGGAGAGAGGTGATTTGGATGATTATATTCACTAGTTTATTATTTTGGATCAAGAATATAAATAGTATTTATTCTTCTAACTATATATAGTAAATTTTTCATGTGAGTTATAAATTATGAGTTCTTACATCATCCATGACTCAAAAATTTATGTATTTGGCTTATAGTGTTAAATATTGTATTTTACCATATTTCACTATTCATAAAGAAAAAACAATTTTAGAAAAATATCAAGAATTCACCCTAATTTTTTTATTTTTTTTATTTAAAAAATGGAATACATTTTATGAAAATAATTTTCTAAATATTATAAATTTAGTTTTTAAATAAAATCCTCATTTATTTGAAAAATAATGATTTTAATATCACAATCGATTTTATGACCATTTGAAAAATTACTTATGGTGTCATAAAATTATCTTAATATTATAATATAAAATGATATTAATTTATGAATCCATTTTATGAAAATAAATTTTCTTTTAAAACATTATATTCTTATAAATACCTTTTATTCCATTAATTCATCATTCAGTTCTATTTTCTCTCAAGTTTATATATACTTTCAACTTATAAATGAATATTTTATTATTCAAATTTTGTTTTATTTATATAGATTTTTTCATGAGTGAAGTCATTCTGGTGGTTCAAGTAGATCCAAATATTCTTATTCTTATTTCTGATTTTCTATATATTTTCCCATTATAATACTTGGAAGTCTTATTGGTTTAGTTTCTAACTAACATATCATTATCTGTTTTTGAGAATAATGTTTTTTGGTTTCTATATGTGATTTGTGTGATTTAAACAATATTAAATAATTTTAATAAGGGAAATTCCATTGATAAAATTTTGGGCAATTGCATTCTTCCCCCCTTAAGAAATTTCACCCTTCGAATTCCATTTTACATAATAAAGTGAAAATAGGTGAGGGTACTTCTTTTTTATCACTTCCTCGAGTTCCCTTATACCTTTCTCTTACTTATGGTTTCTTCATAGTACTTTGACTAGGTGAGTTTTATTGTTGCATATAACTTTATCTCTATAGTACAATATTTTCATATTATGATACTCATAATAGAGATCATTTTCTACTTGTACCATCTCTAAATTTTAAACATGTGAGGGATATGGTATGTACTTCCTCAAGAGGGATATATGTAATACATCATGTACTTGATACATGGTTGGTGGAAGTGCTAGTTGATATTCCACATCTTTAATGCAATCAAGAATATAAAAGGGACCAATAGACATGGGACTTAGCTTTCCCTTATTCTCAAATATCATGACTCTATTCCTATCATGAACCAACCCGGGTCGACCCTGAAACGGTCACCCGAGCCGGTCTGCGACATGGCCCGAGAGGCGTTCCCGATCCTCCCAGGCTGGCGACAAGCACCAGGGCATCAACAGAGGATATGGGAACTATTTGGCCCAAAATAAATAAATGAAACAGCAGAAATAATAGAGAGAAACACAGAATAAATAAACCAAATAAAGTGACTAAATAGGAATAGAAGAAAAATAAATAAAACTGACCAAACATGGCGCCCGAACTAACTTTGTGCGACCTCGCAGGTCACCCTCTGACTCAACGATCAAGTGTCACCCTAGGCAAGCGCACTCAAGTTATATCCTGCACAAATACTAAAAATAGAAAAGGACTATAGGTGTGAGTATTAAAACTCAGTAGGCTAGCCTGATATCTATTCCCAATGCACTACCTTTAAAATAAAAGAAACATCATTTCAAGTTTGAACTAAAATTTATAAAAGTATGTTTCTCTAATTATTTTACTTAAAAACAAAGTATGAACCATTTCCCTTAACCATTTCCAAGTTTGGGTTCATTTCATTAGTGTCAAAGGCTTTTTAGAAAGGTAAAGTGATGTTTATATTTTCAAATTTGTACAAAGAGGTTTAAACACTTTCATTTGAAAACCATTTTTAGAAACCTAATCAAAAGAAATTTACCAATTTCCATGGAAAACAATAAACCAAAAATGCACAAATTGAAACACAAAGCAAGGGAAATGTAGGTATACATATGAGCATCATAATCACTACTACAAGCAACAAAAGCTGAATAAACATGGGCGAACCTAGGAGATCGAGAATAAACCAGAAGACACCAATACATGAGAAATAATCCTTATCGAGCTGTCACAATGAATTCAAAACGCACAATACACTCAACCATCCTCTCTCAGGCAGGTCGAGGGCAAATCCCATAGTAATAAAACCAATATATCCACCTACTATGGGCCACTGGTCAGAACCATAACCTACTAGTGTAGCAATCATTCTTAGAATATTCTCTCAATATGCCAGATTCCCATGTATCGAGTGTTTGAAAAGGGGGTGAGCCAACTGATGCCAACCGAGCATCCATTCATATATATATATATATATCACAACAGGTATCACCCTGATCCACTCCATGGAATGACCTCTTGCCTTTAAACTACTCAAGTACCTGGGAGCCTCTAAGCGCGGCTTCCCAAATAATCAATTGCAACCAAGGCCAGAGATTTGTCCTAGGAGGGTTTTTATCAAAACATTTTCATCACTTTGCCACAAAGTGCCAAACAGGCCTTAAACACATTTCACAGTCACTACTCTAAAAAGAACCAAAACGCTTGTTCATTCTTGAGAAGAAATCATTTATCATTAAAACCAGATCTACATTTAAAATTATGTGAATTATGTTTAAAGTCCAAACGAGCATTCTTTCAATACTGGGTGTCCACTCATCAAGAAAATGTTTCAAGTGTCGTGTATAAAATAAACGGCTCTTTTCTACACCAAATAATCATTTATAAATTAATTGTCTTATATTAAGAAAAATTAATTATCTTATATTATCTCACATTTATTAAAATTAATAAAATATTTAATTTGAACAATTAGTGTGCACAAACAGCAAGAAATAATGTAACTGAAAATTTAAAAAGCAGTGTAATGGGAACCTACCTCGGATACATGACGCGATGAAACGACGCACGTTCGAAAAATCACGGTAAAGTCCAACACCCTACATAATAAATATCAAGGACTCAAAACACATACATAACCCCATTTAAAGTATGTGAAACCAAGCGGCGGGAAGAAAAACTCACCTTGAAACTAAAGCGCGACGACGATGGAACTTCGGAAACAAGGCGCGGCGATGGCGCTCACTCGGAAATGCCTTGCGCGGGTCTTAAAAATCCTAAACCAACCAATAAAAACCCACCATCAACCAAAACCCATAATCCAAAAAGATTAAGATGTTAATAATAATAATAATAATAATAAATAAGAATAATGATAATAATAATAATAGTCATCATCATAATCATAATAATAATAATAACAATAATGATAATAATAATAATAAAAATAATAATAATAATAATAACAATAATAAGAATGCTAATTATAATAATAATAATAATAATAATAATAACTATAATAATAATAATATGAATAATAATAATAATAATAATAACAACAACAACAATAATGATAATAATAACTACAATAATAATAATAATAGGAATAATAATAAAATTAAAAGTATAAGTAAAAATAAAAGAACATTTCAATGGGGGGGTCTCACGATTGGAGGGAGGATCGATGCCGGCGGGAGGACTTGCCGAAGGTGGGCAGTTCGGCCGAAGGAGCTGCGGTTGCCAGGAGCCAAAGGGGAAAGCCATAGGGGTGATGGGCTGTCGTGCAAGGGAGTAGGAGAGGGCGGAGGCTGAGCGGGACGGCTGGGGTCTACTGCGGACAGAGGTTGGGCATGAGGGGGGTTAGAGCTGGCTGGGAGATGGAGGCTACAGGTCGCGCCGCACATAGGAGAAAAAGGGGGGTCACGTCCGGGATGCCTCAATCGGCAGAGGCGCACCGACCTGCTTGCACGCAGCAAGGGGGAGGAGGCAGGGTGTGCTAGGCTTGAGTAGGAGCTGTGGAGAGCAGGCGGAGAGGTTAGCATGGTGAAGGGAGCCGGTGCTACTAGCGAGCATCTAGCACGCAGCTAGGGAGAGGTTGAGACTCATAGGGGGCGAACGAGGGCAGACAGAATGCTACTGCAGGAGGCCAGATAGGGAGGGTGATGCAGGACAGGAGGAATGGGCAGCTTCACAGGCGGAGGGGAGTCGCATGAGAGAGAGAGGGAAAGGAGGGGAGGCGGCTAGCGGGGGGAAGAAGAAGGAGGTGACGGCTCCCGCGGGGGAGAAGAAAAAGAAATAAAAAGGGTAGGCCACTAGGGTTAGAGAGGAAAAAGGATAAAAAAACAATAAGGAAAAATAAAGAAGAAATAAAAAGGACTAAAGAAAAGAAAAACTGTACTAATAATAATAATAATGAAGTTGAAAATAAAACTTCATATAAAAGTTATTCAACAAAACTAATAATAATAATTCTCTAAATAATAATAATAATAATGATAATAATAAGAATCATAATAAATAAAATGAAAATAATAAAAGTATTCATTTTATTTCAATAGTAACAAAAATTCTTAACACAATAAAAATTAAACGACACTCTAATTAACGTGAATTTAAATACAAATACATTTTATTTCAATTTTTCCGAAGATGAACGGGATGCACAAATACCTGAGCAGGGACATGCGGGGTTTCCAAAACAGGTTCCGCCTGTGCGCCCAACGACGTCATGTCAAAAAGCTCACTTTTTAATAAAAACTCAAAATTTTCATCCAGGACTCACACTGGACCCCAGAAAAAATTATTTAAGGATAAAGAAATAATTAAATAAAACACGTGCCTTGGTCGGGGTGTGACAATTCTCCCCACCATAACGCTTTCCGCCCCCAGAAAGCCACGACACCATCCAACCGATCAATCAATACCTAGGGATTCCACACAACACGATCCAACCTCTTATCCCAAGGACATCACACCGACTACTAGCAGGATTGAACCTCATTGCCTGAAATAAATCACCAACAGAGGGGAGGCCTGAACGGGCACCCCACCATAAGAACTCAACTAGAGTTCAATAACGATTTAAGAGAAAACCCAAAGAGACTCACGGTGGGTCCTCGCACCAAAAAGGACCGAACTACTAACGACCAAACTGAAAACCAACTCTGGCCAGAATTGGGCCTTACCCAACTATAAAAAAACAAAAAAAACATTTAAATCACCTACTCCCGTCCAAAAGGGATAAAAGTTGATCCGAAGAGTCTGCGCTAACCAAAAACACATACCCCATGGGCAGGGAGGGAGGGCCTAAGGATTGGATCACTAAAACTTGGACTGAAAACTACTCATGACTCACCACTTAGGGATGGGCACATATCAGGGCCGCAACTAATTTACATCAGTGGCCCACGCAAAGTCACTAATCAGCAACTTACATCGAAAAGTCACAATTACCAACATTATGTGAGGGATAAGTCCATCACGCGCTTTGCGACAAGAGGAAAACTACAACGATAGAGAAACCAGAGCAGCAACACCAGAACTATCTCACCACACGATAGAGGCACAACTTTAACCAGACTCCTTAAAATTCCCTCGGGGTTTCCTAACTACGTGTCGACTTCACTCTGAGGCCTTTTGGCTGGAGATCTGATGGATGAAGCGTCTCCTGCCTCGCAGTTAGGTTCTGATAATCACAATAAGAAACTTACATATTTTGATCTGATAGATGAAAGGATAGAATTTTGAAATATAACCATGCTAGCATTGAAAACTGGAATTCATCAAAAGGCACACGACATTCCCATACATTTTAAACCCAAAACAACACCCATACAAAAACCACCATAAAAGATTCCTTACACTCGAAGGAAACATACACTATAAACTTTGAACAAAAACCCAACAACACATCACTTCTGAGAACTTCCTCTGTGACCCTTTCTAGCAACACCTCGACAGAATCGTTGCAAGTGACCCAGGCATCCACATGCCTGGAAGGGATTTGGAGCGCTTGGGCACGATGTCTTCTTGTGACCCTTCTTGCCACATTGATAACACATGATAATCTCTCGCCCCAAAGAGGTTGATGAAAGATCCTGAGGCCTCTTGATTCCACGACCTTCTCCATCCACTTTCATTTGCTTGCTCATCTCATTTCCAAAATCTTTACCACTGCTCATAGGGATCGAATGGGGGAGGACTACTTCGAGCACTCCTGCCATCACGACTTCGACATGAAAAGCTTTCCTCGCCACATCCACAAAAGAAGTTAGGTTGGACTCTGACACCTTCGACTGTAGATCAGGGCGGAGACCCGCCTCAAAGCGTCGAGAATTCATGGGGTCATTCGTGGCATACCCAGAATCATAAGGTACTAGCGCAGGAAATATTCCAACATGGGTCCATAGCCCTGTTGGAGACAACACATTTCCATCCCCTTTCTCACCCTTTCTTCCTCGGAGAAATACTGACGAATGAACGAGGCCTTGAAAAACTCCCAAGTAATCTCTTCACGGGGCTTATTCCAAGACACCAACTTCCACCACATCCACGGTGAACCTTCAAGCATGAAAGTTGCAAACTTGACCTTCAACGACTCGAGCAACTCAATGAGGTTAAAGTTCCTTTCAATCTTTCGCATCCACTCCTCTACTATGGAAGGATCTGCCTGACCATAAAAGAGATGTGGATCTAACTTCCAAAACTCAAGCATAAAATCCTTAGGTTGATCAACCACACTACGATCACACATCGAAGCTTCAAAGGGATAACTGCTGGACAAGAAAAAGTCAAAAACTCAATCAAGGCCAACTCAATAAATAAAAATCCTCAAAAACCAACACCGCATATATGAAAGGCTCTAAACACAAGAAAATGAGCCATCGTAAAATCAAAACATTTCTTTTGAAAACATCTTTAATTTAAAACAAGCTTGGTGGGTTAAACCCTCTCCATTGGTATTCTTTAGAGTCTCACTCACATGCATGTATCCGTGCCACCCCTGGCATCCATCCACCATACCTGAAATCCATCCACATTTCCAATATACCACAATAAATGTGAGGACTCATAGGAACACCACGGCCAAAAAAAAACTTCATTTTTCAAAAAACAAATCATTCAAACCACTTATTTTAAAACAATTCACAAATTAAACATGTCATTTCAAACAACCATTTTTTTTCAAGAAACATTTTTTTTCTGATTCAAACCACTTTCAGAAATCAAAGGAAACCCAAAACAACTAAAACAAGGAACCAGTGTCAGTGGGTGACTTGACCATATGGTTGGCGACCATATGCAAAACACGTCACCGACACAGAGAGCCTTCTTGGACAATGCTCCTAACTCTACATGGCTTGACAAGCCATGCAGCTTAGGACCATTAGTCCAACTCCCTTTGTCATATCCCAATCACAAAACAATTACATAAAAACCCAAATAATCAAATTAAGCCAGACTTTCCATGGAAACCTGAGGATTAGTACGGGCAAGAGTTCGCGACGCTCTTACCGCACCTACCCTTCAAGTCCTGACAATCCTACTATGTCTATCTTGACATACCAAATAAAAAAGGGCACTCTGAAAAGTGAGGTCTGCTAAGAGACAACCTCCTCTGA